>CM056050.1:126067226-126169726 GCA_029574335.1 Rana kukunoris | reverse complement strand
GAAAATTAAGAAATTAAATAAAATGTTTTTTTTTTTTTTTTTTTTTCACATACTTTCATCAGTGCAGTACAACATCATCATATGACTGATGTGGTGAAGATCAGGGATACTAACTGGTGAAAGTATGTAAAAATAAAATAAAAAGTATATTCAAAAATTCTATTTTTTAAGTTTTTTTTTTTTTAATACTCTCATCAGGTAATTCAGTGTCACCAGTGTGACATGGGCTTACAAATATTTTGCTCCTTGACATATTACACATTTGGAAAGTCCATAGAGCAAACCATAATATACAAGTTCCATCTGCAGTACATAATTGATGCCTTCCCACAAACCACGAGATAAAACTAAACCACCATTATGAAGATGACAGTCTACCACTTTTTGCCAACACCTTCACAGCATTTTATGTGGCAATATGGCCGATTGGTGATGTGTGCATTATTGTTCCCTCATGCATTCATGCATTCACTACACCAATAGTAAATCAGGGCCATTGGATTGGATTGAAATCCCGCCCCCTTTGTGATGGGACCAGATGTATCCAGTAACACAATGCTATGAAATACCATGTAAACATATGTAGGAAATACAGAATGTATAAATGTTATCAATCCTAAAGAAAAAGTCTGTTAAAAGAAGAAAATTATGTTAAATAACATCTGGCTGCTTAATCTTACATTTAACATTATACCAATATTATTTTAATTTTTTCCCCGTTTCTTTTCCATTTTCTTTCAAAAGGCTCGTCCACCCACATTCAAGATTAGCAAAATGTAAGTACCAAAATATTTTTCCTACAAAAACACATTGCAGCTGTTGTTATGCCTTGCCCATTTATTAATATGATCATATTCTTTATATAAAAAAATATAGAGGAAATGGGAATGTTGCCAACATGTAATTGCAGACAAGGGTTGTAGCTGACCATTTTGGATCCTAAAGAACACCTCCAGTTCTCCTATTAGAGAAAAGGAGGTATGTATTTGTGTCTTGCCAAGTCAAAATTTTAGTTTACCAGTGACAGATTTGAAGATCCAGGTAACAACATCTTGGATGGGCTGCAAGCAACAGCACAGAAATCTAGAGTTAAAAAGGGGAATGCATTAAGGTAAAAAAGATTACCTTTAGCGCCACTTTGATAATGTTAATGTCTAGATATGTGTATAATTCTCTACACTATACAGAACATGATAAACTCTACAATGGATAGCATTCAGTGCTTCCTACTTAAGTGATTGTAAAGCTTGAAATGTTTTTTCATTAAATAATAAACATGTCATATTTACCAGTTCTGTGTACTGGTTTTGCACAGAGCACCTCAATCCTCCTCATCTGGGTTCCCCGCCAGTGCTCCTGGCTCCTCCCCCCTACGAGTGCCACCATAGGAAGCCACTTCTTATAAGGGCAATCGGAGCACAGAGGACTAAAAAAAAATTGAAATGCATCACTGAGGCGGTCCCTTCTCCGCTGCTCCTCTATTGACCAACAGAAGCCTCAAAACTTTTCCATGAGACTGTAACCTATCAGAGTCTGGAAAGGCATTACATTAACTCCTCTTTAAGGTGTCCTCAAGAGATTTCATCCTCTGCTCCCTCTGTGAGGACGGAATGAGTTCAGAGACTTTCCCCTTGTAATGGTGGTCAAGTAGGGTTGTCAACCAATAGTGATCCTTCTTGATGCCACAAATCTCTGGTTCTTTTGCAAGCTTTGAAGAATGAGGGAGCCCATGCACCATAAGTTTATGGAGGCATGAGAATTAGAGTCCCTGGGGTCACTGAGGATTACAGTATCTGGAACTGCCTCCTCCCAGCCACATACTACTCCCAAGGGTTCTGGGGACAGAAAACAATCTCTTAAAGGGGTTGTAAACCTTTTTATTTTTTCACCTAAATGCATCCTATGCATTAAGGTGAAAAAACACCTTCCAGTGTCCGGCCCCCCAGACCCCCCATTTTACTTACCTGAGCCCTGAATTTCCTTGGGTACGATCCCACGTCGCTCTCTCCGCGGCTTCTCGGCTCTTCATCGGATAGATTGATAGCAGCGCAACCATTGGCTCCCGCTGCTGTCAATCATATCCAATGATGGGAACCTTTACAACCACTTTAAGATTTGATGTATGTCTTCTTCTGCTTCAATGTCTCCAAAACTGCCAGAATCCTCCTCTTGTGTGTTCTGTGGCATCGCAAGAATTGTGTCTGCATAAAGCGACCTCGAATGGTGACAGTACAGTGCATGCAGTATATTTGTCAGCAGCCATTGACATAGGGAAAAAAAGCCAATCCAGCCTGAGCCTGTGATTGTGCCCTACTCACATAGGTACTCTTTGACGGCCCTCTGCTGCATGTGCAACCGCTGGGGCATTGCCAAAGTCAAATTCCACCTGGTAGGCATGTCACATTTATGGGTAGGTGAAATTCCCGCTGAATTTCAGCCAAGGAAGCACTGACTGTGTACCACCAAAAATGGCTACAGACTCTTCTGGCCTGCTTTAGTGGATCTTCCAACATTGGGTACCTGTTTAGAAAATTATGTACCACCAAATTAAGGACATGTGCCAGGCATGGTAGCGCCATTATCGCACACCACCATTCCTGGCTCCAGCTGGCATGGCATGAATTACCTCTGGGCCTGCCCCTGCAGAGCTGAAAGAATCTCTGCTCCAGTGTGGCTCCTGTTCCCTAGACAGACCAGCTGAAGCACTGCATGGCATCTTTTAGCCTGACTCATTGAATAGCCCTGTAAATGCTTATGCCCTGCACACACAGTCGGAGTTTCAGTCGGAATAAACTCCAACTGTTTTTTCCGATGGAATTCCATACAAGCTGTCTTGTATACACACGGATACACCAAATTCTGACCGTCAAAAACTACGACGAGCCTAGAAAAATGAAGTTCAATGCTTCCGAACATGCGTCTAATTGTTTTCGAGCATGCGTGGTATTTTCTCAGTCGGAGTTCCATGCAGACGAACGGAACATGTTCTTTTTCTAACCCTGTCGGAATTTCCAACGAAAAAAGTCCAATGGGGCATACACACGGTCGGAATATCCGATGAAAAAATTCTGCCTGACTTTTTTCATCGGAAATTCCGATTGTGTGTACGAGGCATTAGGGGTACTGGTGGTTCATAGGACAATTCAGCAGAAGAGGGCATGGAAGAGGAGGAGGAGGGGGAAGCTAACAGATCTTGCATCATCACCACCAGCTGTATGGAGACATTGCAGCGAAACAAGCTGCATCACTGAGCCCTGTCCGGGGATCCTTCCGAGTTACAAGCAGAGTTACCCAGTGTGCTGTGAACTAAATATAATGTCCCTGACAATGCTTGCTGGACCATGTGTCAGCAGTAACGTGGACCTACTGCAGTAAAACTGCACTGACGCACTTCAATATACTGCAGTAAAAATGCACTGACACACTTCTATATACTGCAGTAAAAGTGCACTAACGCAATTTGATATACTGCAGTAAAAACCGTGCACTAATGCACTTCAATGTTCTACATTAAACATGCACTAACGCACTACAATATACAGCAGTAAAACTGTACTGATGCACTTTAAGCTACTACAGTGAAACTGCACTGACACACTTCAATATACTGCAGTAAAACTGCACTAATGCACTTCAATATACTGCAGTAAATGTACACTAACGCTCTTCAATATACTACAGTAAAGGTGCACTAACGCGCTTCAATATACTGCAGTAAAGGTGCACTTACGCATTTTAATATACTGCAGTACAGTAAATGTTTACTAACGCACTTTAATATACTGTAATAAAAGTGCCCTGGCACACTACTATACTGCAGTAAAACTGCACTGACACCTACACTGACACTCTTCAATATACTACAGTAAACCTGCTCCACTATACTTACACTGCACTATCAAGATACTCACACTACACTACACTGATACTTTATACTGATACTTTATACTCACAATAGAATCACAATAGCACACTAACTCGCCAGTAGCAATGAACAGAGCCCTCTTCTATCTATCTACACTTCAATATCACACTGCAAATGGCTGCTCTGGGAAGGATCCTTTTATAGTGGGGGGTGAGTCTATGAGCAATGAGCCATGATTGTGCACAGTCATTATCAGTGGTGGCCCATCCATAGGGTGCGCCCAGGCACCGCCCCACCCCCAAGCTTTTGACAAAAAAAAGATTGTCACTTTAAGAGTGTCCGGGTGCCGGACACACAGCAGTCTATGGGAAGTTTCCCAGCTTGCAATCAGCTGATCGCAAGCTGGGAAGCTGATTTGCCCATGTTTAGGGCGTGTGCAGGGAGCAAGCCGAGTGCCCTCACACACTCCCACTCTCCACTGATTTGTCCCTGGCTCCTGTGCTGTCTTTTTTATTGGCTGGGACCAGAGGGTGATTGGGCGGTGCTTTTTTGTCACTGCTGTGTCACTTCCAGTTTCCCGGCTGACTCACTGTAACTTGTGGAGCAGGAGTGCGGAGACGTGACTGCAACTGTCCAGGACCCTTTGATGTGAGGCGGGAAGCGTATCACAGATACAGCGGATGGACACAGAGCTGGCAGTGTACCGAAGCACCAGGTAAGTGCGGGGATCGGAGAGGATTGCAACAGCTGACCTTCTCTACTTGCTGTTGGCATGTCTCTCTCTCCCAGCATCATGCTTCCCCCTCATTGGACTCCTCTGCAGGGCGGCTAACAAGTGACTGTGCCACCAACTGAACTAAGTACTGTGTCCTGCACTGACCCTGGCCCCCCTCACACCCACTTCTGATCACTTTCCTCAGCTGCTGCAGAGCTTTTAAAGGAGAATGGGGCTGCAGAGTGTTGTGGGGTTTCTCTACCCTAAACACCCCCCTCCCTGCATCTCCACCCTAAACACCCCCCATCCCTGCATATCCATCCTAAACACCCCCTCCCTGCATATCCACCCTAAACACCCCCCTCCCTGCATATCCACCCTAAACATCCCCCTCCCTGCATCTCCACCCTAAACACCCCCACCCTCCCTGCATCTCCACCCTACACACCCCCTCCCTGCATCTGCACCCTAAACACCCACATCCCTGCCTCTCCACCCTAAACACCCCCCCTCCCTGCCCCTCCACCCTAAACACCCCCTCCTTGCCTCTCTACCCTAAACACCCCCCTTGCATCTCCACCCTAAACACCCCCCCCTGCATCTCCACCCTAAACACCCCCCCCTGCATCTCCACCCTAAACACCCCCTGCATCTCCACCCTAAACAACCCCCTGCATCTCCACCCTAAACACCCCCTCCTTGCCTCTACACCCTAAACAACCCCCTACATCTCCACCCTAAACACCCCCCTCCCTGCATCTCCACCCTAAACACCCCCCTCCTTGCATCTCCACCCTAAACACCCCCTTCCTTGCCTCTCCACCCTAAACACCCCCTCCTTGCCTCTCCACCCTAAACACCCCCTTCCTGCATCTCCACCCTAAACACCCCCTGCATCTCCACCCTAAACACCCCCTGCATCTCCACCCTAAACACCCCCTGCATCTCCACCCTAAACACCCCCTGCATCTCCACCCTAAACACCCCCTGCATCTTCACCCTAAACACCCCCTGCATCTCCACCCTAAACACCCCCACCCTGCATCTTCACCCTAAACACCCGCCCACCCTGCCTCTCTACCCTAAACACCCCCATTCCCTGCATATGCACCCTAAACACCCCTCCCTGCCTCTCTACCCTAAACTATGCCCCGCCTCTCCACCCTATACACCCCCTGCCTCTCCACCCTAAACTGCCTCTCCACCCTAAAGAGCCTCTCCTTGCCTCTCCACCCTAAACACCTCCTCCCTGCATCTCCACTCCAACACCCCCCTGGCTCTTCACCCTAAACACCCTTTCCTTGCACCTCCACTCTAAACACCCCCTGCATCTCCACACTAAACACCCCCACCCTCCCTGCATCTCCACCCGAAACACCCCCTCCCTGCATCTACATCCTAAACACCCCCATCCCTGCCTCTTCACCCTAAACACCCCCCTGCCTCTCCACCCTAAACACCCCCTCTTTACCTCTCCACCCTAAACACCCCCCTACATCTCCACCCTAAACACCCCCCTCCCTGCATCTCCACCCTAAACACCCCCCCCCCTCTTGCATCTCCACCCTAAACACCCCCCTTCCTTGCCTCTCCACCCTAAACACCCCCTCCCTGCATCTCCACCCTAAACACCCCCTCCTTGCCTCTCCACCCTAAACACCCCCCTTCCTGCATCTCCACCCTAAACACCCCCCTGCATCTCCACCCTAAACACCCCCTGCATCTCCACCCTAAACACCCCCCACCCTGCATCTTCACCCTAAACACCTGCCAACCCTGCCTCTCTACCCTAAACACCCCCACTCCCTGCATATGCACCCTAAACACCCTCTCCCTGCCTCTCTACCCTAAACTATGCCCCTGCCTCTCCACCCTATACACCCCCTGCCTCTCCACCCTAAACAGCCCCACCTTGCCTCTCCACCCTAAAGAGCCCCTCCTTGCCTTTCCACCCTAAACACCTCCCCCCTGCCTCTCCACCCTAAACACCCTTTCCTTGCACCTCCACTCTAAACACCCCCCTGCATCTCCACCCTAAACAACCCCCTCCCTGCCTTTCCACCATAAACACCCCCCCTCCCTGCCTCTTTACCCTAAACATGCCTTCCTTGCCTCTCCACATTAAAAAACCAACCCCTTTCTTGCATCACCACCCTAAACACCCTCCTCCCTGCGTCTCCACCCTAAACAATAAGCCCCCTCCCTACTTCTCCACCCTAAACAATAACCCCCAACTCTCCGCCCTAAGAAATAACCCCCCTCCCTGCCTCTCCACCTTAAACAATAACCCCCTCCCGGCATTTCCACCCTAAACAATGAACCCCTCCCTGCTTCTCCACCCTAAACAATAACTCCCCTTCCTGCCTCTCCACCCTAAACACCCCCTCTGCCTCTCCAACCTAAACAAGTAATCTCTCTTTGTTTAATGTGGGCCTTAGTATGAGGGAGGGGGTCCTGTGTAACAATGGGGGGTAGTGTTGAGGAAGGGTGATTGGTTTTGTTTAACCATGCCCCTTAAGCCCCTTCCACTGATAACAGTCTGGCCACATCCACTTTTTGGTGTGACGTGCCACATGCTTACATGAGCCTCAAGTTCTAAATTTGGGAGGTATGTACTCTATCTTGTGATGCTTGGGATGCATACTCTGTCCTGTGATGCTGGGGCTCTATACTCTGTCTTGTGATGCTGAGCTGTATACTCTGTCCCGTGATGCTGGGGTTGTATAATGTGTCCTGTGATGCTGGGGCTGTATACTCTGTCCCGTGATGCTGGGGCTGTATACTCTGTCCTGTGATGCTGAGCTGTATACTATGTCCTGTGATGCTGAGGCTGTATACTTTGTCCTGTGATGCTGGGGCTGTATACTCTGTCCTGTGATGCTGAGCTGTATATTCTGTCCTGTGATGCTGAGCTGTAAACTCGTGCCTTGGGCCGAACTGTTCGCCCAACACTAGCTGGCAGTAATGTGGAAAAGAAGACATTTAGGTACTTATACCTGTTGTATTGTAAAATATATATATACTTATTACTACTTTTTAAAGAAACCTGCACTGATAGAAATATGTACTATACGCTGCTACTGCTGCGCTCCTCTGAACTTGATAGTTGTCTGCTGTGCTGATCAATCATTGGTTTCAGTGCATTCTAACTCACTGACCTGGCAAAATTAGGTGGAACATGTTTTACTTCACGGTGACATAACTTGGTAATACTCTACCTGTTAATGCCAGATGTACTGAATCCAGAGAAAAACAAGTGACTAGCATTTTCAGTGGGAAGTCAGCAGTGGTGACCCATATTTTCCTATTTTTCATTCAGTACAAGTTTCCTTTAATGAACATAAAACTTTATTAAATGGTGGGATTTTTTTATTTCTGTCTTAAGTTAGCTTAAAGTGATCTCCATTTTATATAATGTAGTGCAAACTGTTGGTGCTACGTAAATCTCAAAAAATAATAATGATAATACAGTAATTATAACGTGCAGATTGTTTTGTTTTTTTTGATGATGACATTGAGCATTGCACATAAGGCCATGTACACACGAAGAGACATGTCCGATGAAATCGGTCCGCGGACCGTTTTCATCGGACATGTCTCCAGGGATATTTTGGTCTGATTTGTGTACACACCATCAGACCAAAATCCCCGCGGACAGAGAACGTGGTGACGTAGAAGACACAGACGTGTTGGAAACAGGACGTTCAATGCTTCCACGCAATGGGTCGAATCAATTCGACTCATGCACAGGATTTCTGTCCGATGGTTGGGCGTACTAACCATCGGACATGTCCGATGGACAGGTTTCCAGCGGACAAGTTTCTAGGCATGTCTAGAAACTTTTGTCCGCTGGAAACCTGTCCGGTAGGCCGTACACACGATTGAACATGTCCGCTGAAACTGGTCTGCGAACCAGTTTCAGCGGACATGTCTCCTCGTGTGTACGCGGCTAAAAGCATGTGAACATGGCTTTTATGCAATAATTGCTGTGGTCTTTCTGTTTTGTCCATGTGAAATGATGAGAATTTTAATAAAAGATGTGTTTTGTGCAACAAAATATTAGTGCTATATGGTGTAACGTTTTTATTTTTTTTCATAAGGTTGTCAGAATGATTGATTATAAATAAAGAAAACTGACAACCGCATATAAAGAGAGTTCATTTTTCAGTATATGATTGTAGAAAACTTTCATAGACAGAGTTTTGCCATCTGCAATTTATGCAGATCCTTATTGTGTACTTCCTGGACTGTAAGCCCTAACGAGCAGGACCCTCGGATACCTACCTCCTGTATTGAATTGTATTGTAACTGTACCGTCTGCTCCCATGTTGTAAAGCGCTGTGCAAACTGTTGGTGACTTGGAGCTATAGAAATCCTGTATAATAATAATAATACTGCATTATAATAACTTCAAAATAAATCTTTACATGAAAATAAGAAACACCTTTAGTGCACTTTTACAAATTATATTAACCTTGGGAGACACCTAGTGGCAAAACAAAATACTACTCATTCAAGCAAGATTTCCTTTAAAAATGTATGCCTGGACAGAGAGGATCATTAAACTAACCAGTACATGATTTATTTCTCTGAAATCTTAAATATATTGACTAAAATTACAACATTATTGTATATTTGACATAAATGCATGTGCTCTAGTTGCAAAGTCAAGTACATGTAGCACTACACCCACAGGAGCCGCTGCAAGTTTGGGCCTATTTACTAAGGTGACCAGACCAGATTTTTAAAATGAAATCCGGGGACATATTTTTTCTTTACTAGTAATGGCGGCAATCAGTGACTCTCTGTCCGTCGAATGGGCATGCACCCAAAACTGAAGAAATATTCCCTCCGCTCCGACCAGCACATGATCATCAGAAAGGGGCACAGATAATGGGAAAAATACAACCCCCCTATGCTAGTAGGCACGGCTGAGCGGGGGTGTGTAATTCTAATTTTTTTATTTTAATTCTGCACTGACTGTCTTTGAAATTGCCCCTGCCCCCTATTAAATCCAATCTGGGGAAATAATAGAATATTGGAAGGAAATCCAACTAACCGTAAAGGAAATAACCCAGGAAGAACTAGACAATAATATCTACGCATGTCTGTTTCACGACAGAAAAGGACCTAGGAACAGAAGAAAATAAACCCTGCTCCCGCAGTTAATAAATGCCGCTAAAGGACTAATCCCAAAAAATTGGTTAAACCCAAATAAACCAGACATAAAAGAATGGTTTGCGAGAATTGATAACTACAATAAATTGGAATATCTAAGTAGTAGTGATAACAGCGAACTCGAAAAACACAACAGAAAATGGAAACAATGGAAGAACTATAAGGAGACGCAAGGCTACATAATGAAAATATCTGAATAGAGCCAGAAATAAACCACATGGGGGGGGAGAGTGGGGGGGGTAGGGAGGGGGTGAGGGTAGAAATAGACGAAGATAGGATGGAGAGTAGCTGAAGAGAGACTAAAGGAAGGAAGTGATGATCTATTAAGGAAAAAAATATATATATATATATAATAACTAAAAATAAATAAACAAATAAAATAGAGAATTCACAAATGATGCATTACCGGAGTGGAGATAACGGTTTCTCTACTTGTGTAAACACGAGTGACTCTCTGGATAAGGTAAAGTCTGATGTGAAAAAAAAAAAAAGAAATCCAATCTGGGGACAAAACCAGGGACAGACTTGGTCCGGGGACAGTGTCCTTAATCAGGGGACTGTCCCCTGAAACTGGGGATGTCTGGTCACCCTACTATTTACCTCTCTTATAGCATGCACAGTAAGGCTTCATTTCCATGAACGTTTTTTCTGAGCGTTTTTTGCAGCTTAAAAACGGCTCTCCATGTTAGTCTATGGCCTCATGCCCACCATGACCAAGCTGTAGGTGGCTCAGCCGTTTTTAAGCTGCAAAAAAAAACCCAGGACCAGTGCGTTCTGAAGCTCCAGCATTAGAGCTGTAAAAACAGCAGACGTTAAAAAACGCACGAAAACGCTCAAAAAGGCTAAAAAACGCTACCGCAGCGTTTTTGAGCTCCAGCTCAAGAAAAAAAACATGGACAGGCGTTTTTAAGCTGTAAAAAAGGCTAAAAAAATTGGCTGTAAAAACGTCAATGAAAATGAAGCCTCAGGCCCACAGCATTTTCAGCATTCTTCCTCTGGCTCAAGAATAAGTCTAGGGCCGCGTACACACGAGGAGACATATTCGATGAAACCGGTCCGATGGACCGTTTTCATCGGACATGTCTCCTGGGATGTTTTGGTCTGATGTGTGTACACACGATCAAACCAAAATCCCCGCGGACAGACAGCGCGGTGACGTGGCGGTGACGTTGCCGCCGCGACGTCCGCAAACCAGGAAGTAAAATGCTTCCACGCATGCGTCGAATCCATTCGACGCATGCGGGAGATTTCGGTCCGCTGGTTAGGCGTACTAACCAGTGGACATGTCCGACGGACAGGTTTCCAGCGGACAAGTTTTAAAGCATGCTTTAAAACTTGTGTCTGCTGGAAACCTGTCTGCTAGGCTGTACACACGATCGAATATGTCCGATCGTGTGTACGCGGCCTAGGGGTCTTTTGTGGAAAAAATGAAGAGTAAAAGGCTCTAAATCAGACTTTGTAGGCAAGATGGACGAGGGTATAATAAAAAAAAAAAAAATAGTAGGATAAAAAACAGGATGCATAAAAGGGAGAGGGCGACCCTCTTCCAAATGTCGGGATTTTTAAGTGAGAGATGTCAATTGTAGTAATAAGGTAAGTACACCAAACACAGAGGATTAAGAAATTTATCAAAAGGTTTAATATATATAGAAACTTCATAAAAACACTTGTTGCATGAATTGAACCACAATAGTTACAAAAAGCGAAGGTAAAATACAGTATGCAGATTGCCAACTAGTTTCACACTTTCGTACTTCGTCAGGGCCTTGCAACTTAATCTTTTTGCATTTAGTGGTCTGTGTATGACATAAAGATATGCCGTTAGTACACAAATATTTAATACATTGCATTACATTATACATTTTATAATTTTTTTTATACATTTTATATCAAAAAGAACATGGTATCTGTGTGCTCACCAATTCTGTTAACTACTGAAACCAAAAGTTGTCAGAACGCAATCCAAGGAATCCCGGTGGTACGGATAGGGGCGAACCGGACAACGACCAGTGGAAGCCAGATCCACTTAGCCGTTAGATGTGCAGATATTAAAGTAAGATGAAACCCAGCACAAGCCAATAGAGTGTCTGCAGGTTATTAAAGTATATCGAGGAGCACTAGAGTCCACACACCTGACGCAGGAAGACGAGCCTGCTGACTGTCTGGTTTATGTGTCCAGTGTTATCCTACCAAATGTGAGTTTACCTTGTTTTATCCAATACATTTTGTTTCATTTTGCGGGGCTGTGTTATGGTTTGTTTCTCTCTTGGCTATGTACATGCTCTGAGGCTTCATCCGATCTGAGTGCCAGCCCATCCATAAAGAAGGGACAGCCAGGTGTATATCCAGGACCACGTACGAACTCGCAGTTCGTTGGAGATAGGCCCACCATTCATTACCTCCATGTGAGTGGATGTCTGTGTGATCCATGATGTGGGATTAGATGTCTCTTTCATACTGTGACATGATCCTGTCCATGTCTTTTTCTATGTCCCACTGCTGCTGAGTCCTGCCGTTATCTCCTTTACATCACTGCTCTCACTGGAGTGTATCTACTTGGAGTTGTTTTGGCTATCCGTGCTATAGCCGTGAGATGAGGAGCTAGGGACCACCAGAGGTGTTCACTGTAGATTTCTTTCCTGTCACTACATCCTTGGTTTTCGGTATATTTGGGAAGCACTTTGAGAGAACCACATCTCACCATATATTTTCTGTTACATGGACTCTTTTGATGTTTTTTGGAGTTTGCATTTCACGTTTGTCTTTTTTCTATACCTGGCCTGTTTATCAAACACGTATATTTCGTTTTTGATTCATTTGACTAATGCCCTGAATTGGTTTATTATACCTGTATATTTTATTGCTCTGTTTTGTACTTAGTTTTTCACCCACCCATCCACCCACGCCCATTTGCTCAGCCATCCACCTATGTGAGTTTCCTGTACCTCTTCCTTTTCCCACCATTCACAGCGCAGACACCACCCCCCCCCCCCCCTCTCCATTTTTCACAATATTTCTTTCTGCCAAGGACAGATTGCCAGGTGTTTGCAGCAGTGCCCCTATCCCACAACTCCCGGTAGTGCAGGGGCCCTTTTTATATAAAGTAATATTAGAGTACCCTGTATATATCTGCAAACATAATATATTCACAGTTGTACAGAGTCAGGATATTATATACTGCACTTCAGTAACTTCAGTAACACCAAAAGGGAATAAGGATAGCAAGGCCGCGTCCGTCGGACAGGTTCGATGGTTAGTACACAAAATCATCGGACCAAAAACCAGCGCATGCTCAGAATCAAGTCAACGCATGCTTGGAAGCATTGAACTTCGTTTTTTCATCACATCGTTGTGTTCTACGTCACCGCATTTTGGTCCGATGGGATTTTGGTCCGATGGTGTGTACGCACATCAGACCAACAGACCACTTCAGCGTGGTCCGATGAAAACGGTCTGTCGGACAAGTTTCATCGGACATGTCTGATCGTGTGTACGCGGCCTAACAGTTAGGCCGATAAGGGTTGTAGTACTGAATTGCCACAGCACAGCATAAGAGTAATACCAGGGAAAGACAGTAATTAATTAGCTGCTTTGCTGCTTATGGAAAATAAATTATATATAAAACTTAGATTCAATGCGAGTGGACTCCGGGAAAATATATATACTATATAAGGGGTGCCCCATAATGAATTAATGGACTACTAATCCCTCAAGTACAGAGAGTGCCCCACATATGAATATGCCTGTAGCAGCAATCCTCCATATAAGGCTATTATATCCCAGTGTATTTAAACATTACAATGGTTACAATATTCCCATTCATAAACAAGGTCCACCCGCAGAAATGCAATCTCAGATCACTGTGATTGCATGTAAGTAATATATACATAAAGAGATTTCTATGGCAAGCGACCACTGTAGGTGTGTGTGGTTCTTTTTGAGCCACACATCGCGTGCTGGTGCGTGAGGCGTTATGCGCCTCACGTATGCGTTCCATTCGTGCGTATCATATATAAAAAATGCATTGTAAGTACCAGGACAATTAAAGAAAGGGAAAAAGGGGGGGTGGTATATCCAAAGCCTTTTAAACTGTGCTTGGTCCGTAGTATTTCACCCATTTCACCCATTTAGACAAATATAAGTCTTGTTAATATGCGTAACAGCCAGACCTGTCTCTGTCACAGAAAGGTGCTGCTGTATGTAGTTCAAGGATTTGTAAGACAGGCTAGAAAAGGTAGGAAAGAAAAGAACACAAATAACCATAAGTAAAAGTAAAATACTATAGTGGCTATTTAAAATACAGAACTGTGCTGACATGCACAGAACAGCAGACAGTCTGGTAACTCACCATGGATAAAGTAGGATTCAGTATACCCCCCAGGGAAACATCAACCACATTTGGGTGTGTTGTAGAGAAATATGTATACCTATCAGTATCAAAAACAGCTGGCATCCATTAGTGGGTTAAATGAGGGTTCTCTGTAAACCAGTGGCAGCCTCCTTTATTTTCTCAAGCTCATTCAAAGCCTGCACTAATATGGCCAATTGTGCATCTTGGAAGTTCATGGCATTGGAAGAAGAGAAAAAAGTATTTAATGGGAACGATGGTCAAGTGGCTGAGGCCCTACATAGTGAATTATGATCACATTAGTAGGCAAATTGGGCAAATACTTACCTAGCCAGTCTATTATTGCTTGCAACCAGCTTGTCATTCAGACACCTAAACTACTAGGAATGTACAGTCAGGGCCGGATTCAGATACATCGGCGGATATTTATGCGGTCGTAGCATATCTATTTTACACTACGCCGGCGCAGCGCGGACAGGCATTCAGGTATTCAGAAAGGCATTACGCACCAAGATGCGCCAGCGTAACGTATTTTCCAAGGCGTAGGCCAGCGTAAGTGTAAGTGGGTGTGACCTTATGCAAATGATGTTCTGCAGGATGTCAGTGCGAACTGCACAGCAATAGTGACCTGCCTGGGGGAGCTGCAGGCCACAACATCAGGCCTTGTGGCAGAGGTCTGGAACCTGGCAGTGGCCATACAGGCCAATAGGGATGAGCTTCGTGTTCGATGCGAACACATGTTCGCATCGAACATTGGCCGTTCGATCGTTCGTCGAAAACGAACAAATCGGGTCGTTCGCGCCAAATTCGAATGACCCATAATTCACTGCGGCGTTGCGCGTTGATGATTGGCCAAGCATGCACCATGACCCCGCATGCTTGGCCAATCACAGCGCCCAAAAAACGAAGAGACCTAATTAGGGCTCAGGGCTTTAGCACACGCCCCACACTATAAAAGGCCGCCTCCCGGGCGGCCTTGTGTAGTGTGTTCCGGCTTGCTTTGCAGTCAGACAGACAGAGAGAGAGAGAGATAGATAGATAGATAGATAGATAGATAGATAGATAGATAAATAGATAGATAGATAGATAGATAGATAGATAGATAGATAGATAGATAGAGACACAGGGCTAGATTCACATAGATCAGCGGATCTTTTGATCCGCGTGATCTATCTTTTTTATGATCCGCCTGCGCCAGTTTTTGAGGCAAGTGCTGTATTCAGAAAGCACTTGCCTCGTAAGTAGCCCTGGCGGATCGTAAATCCCCCGGCGGAATGCAAATTCCGCGGCTAGGGGGAGTTTACTATTTAAATCACGCGCGTCCCCGCGCCGATTGTACTGCGCATGCGCCGCCGGCAAAATTTCCCAGCGTGCATTGCTTTAAATGACGTCGCAAGGACGTCATTGTTTTCGTCGTTAACGCTATTAACGTATGGCCGTATTCCCGAACGACTTACGTAAACGACGTAAAAAATTCAAAACTCGACGCGGGAACGACGGCCATACTTAACATAGGATCCGCCGCACTTACCCCGCATATAGCAGGGGTAACGATCCGCCGGAAAAAGCCGAACGCAAACGACATAAAAAAAAAACGATGGCCGGGCATTCGATTCTGAATCGGCGGTTCTCCTCATTTGCATATTCGTCGCGCATAATAACTGAAGCGCCACCTAGCGGACGGCGGGAGATTGCAGCCTAAGATCCGACAGTGTAACTCACTTACACCTGTCGGCTCTAAGGGAGATCTATGCGGAACCTGATTCGAGGAATCAGCCGCATAGATCCGAGAGTCGGATCACACAGATACGACGGTGTATCAGTAGATACACCATCGGATCTCTACATGAATCTACCCCACAGTGTCTTTTCACATAGATAGATAGATAGATAGATAGATAGATAGATAGATAGATAGATAGATAGATAGATAGATAGATAGATAGATAGATAGATAGATAGGATATATAGATCAGGGAGGCTACTAGTTAGTATAGTTAAATGTACAGTTTGTAGAGAATATATTGACATCCCTAGGAGTTTTCAATATATTTATAAACTGTATAGCTTAGCTAGTTCTGCTATTAGTATCTGTCAGGCAGGAGATTGTGCTTGATGCTCTAGCGTGTTAGTGTACACGTGTTAGTTAATTGCACATAGACGCATTAACTGTTACTGCACGTGTGCTATTTATTTGCACAGAAAGGCAGTTGCTGTTAATGAAAGTGGGCTATTGAATTGCACAGAAACGCAGTCGCTCTGACTGTACGTGTGTTTTTATATACCACCTGAGTGCAGTTAGTGTCACTGTACGTGTGCTTTTATACACCACCTGAGCGCAGTTAGTGTCACTGTACGTGTGCTTTTATATACCACCTCAGTTAGTGTCACTGTACGTGTGCTGTACGTGTGCTTATATACCACCTGAGCGCAGTTAGTGTCACTGTACGTGTGCTTTTATATACCACCTGAGCGCAGTTAGTGTCACTGTACGTGTGCTTTTATATACCACCTGAGCGCAGTTAGTGTCACACACCACCACGCTGAGCGCAGTGTTAGTGTCACTGTACGTGTGCTTTTATATACCACCTGAGCGCAGTTGAGCGCAGTTAGTGTCACTGTACGTGTGCTTTTATATACCACCTGAGCGCAGTTAGTGTCACTGGACGTGTGCTTTTATATACCACCTGAGCGCAGTTAGTGTCACTGTACGTGTGCTTTTATATACCAGTTACCTGAGCGCAGTTAGTGTCACTGTACGTGTGCTTTTATATACCACCTGAGCGCAGTTAGTGTCACTGTACGTGTGCTTTTATATACCACCTGAGCGCAGTTAGTGTCACAGTACGTGTGCTTTTTTATATAACCTGAGCGCAGTTAGTGTCACTGTACGTGTGCTTTTATATACCACCTGAGCGCAGTTAGTGTCACTGTACGTGTGCTTTTATATACCACCTGAGCGCAGTTAGTGTCACTGTACGTGTGCTTTTATATACCACCTGAGCGCAGTTAGTGTCACTGTACGTGTGCTTTTATATACCACCTGAGCGCAGTTAGTGTCACTGGACGTGTGCTTTTATATACCACCTGAGCGCAGTTAGTGTCACTGTACGTGTGCTTTTATATACCACCTGAGCGCAGTTAGTGTCACTGTACGTGTGCTTTTATATACCACCTGAGCGCAGTTAGTGTCACTGTACGTGTGCTTTTATATACCACCTGAGCGCAGTTAGTGTCACAGTACGTGTGCTTTTTTATATAACCTGAGCGCAGTTAGTGTCACTGTACGTGTGCTTTTATATACCACCTGAGCGCAGTTAGTGTCACTGTACGTGTGCTTTTATATACCACCTGAGCGCAGTTAGTGTCACTGACGTGTGCTTTTATATACCACCTGAGCGCAGTTAGTGTCACTGTACGTGTGCTTTTATATACCACCTGAGCGCAGTTAGTGTCACTGTACGTGTGCTTTTATATACCACCTGAGCGCAGTTAGTGTCACTGTACGTGTGCTTTTATATACCACCTGAGCGCAGTTAGTGTCACTGGACGTGTGCTTTTATATACCACCTGAGCGCAGTTAGTGTCACTGTACGTGTGCTTTTATATACCACCTGAGCGCAGTTAGTGTCACTGGACGTGTGCTTTTATATACCACCTGAGCGCAGTTAGTGTCACTGTACGTGTGCTTTTATATACCACCTGAGCGCAGTTAGTGTCACTGTACGTGTGCTTTTATATACCACCTGAGCGCAGTTAGTGTCACTGGACGTGTGCTTTTATATACCACCTGAGCGCAGTTAGTGTCACTGTACGTGTGCTTTTATATACCACCTGACTGTGCGCACGTGTGTTAGTGTTATATACCACCTGAGCGCAGTTACTGGACGTGTGCTTTTATATACCACCTGAGCGCAGTTAGTGTCACTGTACGTGTGCTTTTATATACCACCTGAGCGCAGTTAGTGTCACTGTACGTGTGCTTTTATATACCACCTGAGCGCAGTTAGTGTCACTGGACGTGTGCTTTTATATACCACCTGAGCGCAGTTAGTGTCACTGTACGTGTGCTTTTATATACCACCTGAGCGCAGTTAGTGTCACTGGACGTGTGCTTTTATATACCACCTGAGCGCAGTTAGTGTCACTGTACGTGTGCTTTTATATACCACCTGAGCGCAGTTAGTGTCACTGTACGTGTGCTTTTATATACCACCTGAGCGCAGTTAGTGTCACTGGACGTGTGCTTGTTATATACCACCTGAGCGCAGTTAGTGTCACTGTACGTGTGCTTTTATATACCACCTGAGCGCAGTTAGTGTCACTGTACGTGTGCTTTTATATACCACCTGAGCGCAGTTAGTGTCACTTAGTGTTCTTTTATATACCACCTGACGCAGTTAGTGTCACCGTGTGCTGTTATATACCACCTGAGCGCAGTTAGTGTCACTGTACGTGTGCTTTTATATACCACCTGAGCGCAGTTAGTGTCACTGTACGTGTGCTTTTATATACCACCTGAGCGTGAGCGCAGTTAGTGTCACTGTACGTGTGCTTTTATATACCACCTGAGCGCAGTTAGTGTCACTGGACGTGTGCTTTTATATACCACCTGAGCGCAGTTAGTGTCACTGTACGTGTGCTTTTATATACCACCTGAGCGCAGTTAGTGTCACTGTACGTGTGCTTTTATATACCACCTGAGCGCAGTTAGTGTCACTGGACGTGTGCTGTTATATACCACCTGAGCGCAGTTAGTGTCACTGTACGTGTGCTTTTATATACCACCTGAGCGCAGTTAGTGTCACTGTACGTGTGCTTTTATATACCACCTGAGCGCAGTTAGTGTCACCGCACCTGTGCTGTTATATACCACCTGAGCGCAGTTAGTGTCACTGGACGTGGGCTGTTATATACCACCTGAACGCATAAATATGTCTGGAAGGACAACAAAGAGAGGCAGAGAGTCACGAGGGCAAGCAGGCTCTGAATGTAGAGGTAACGCTGGTAGTGTATGTGGTGCATCCTCTTCAGCACGTGGCCGTGGCCGCTCGTCCTTCTTTTCGGGAGCTGGCCGTGTTGAGCCTCAACATGCAGAGAAATTAGTAGAGTGGATGACCAAGCCGTCCTATATACCTCCTGATCCGCAGTTAGTGTCACACAGACGTGATCAAAGCTTTTATATACCACCTGAGCGCAAGCAGCTGTCAAGGCTGTACTTCTGCACAATGGCTTCACACAATACTTCCCTAGTATAAACACCATGTCCTCCTGCAGGTGTCCCCCGAACTGTTACAAACAGTCTTGGGTACATGCTGCAGGAAGATGCGCAGCGTTTTGAAGACTCTGATGACGTGTGAACACTGATAGAGGAAGGCATGATTGAGCCCAGGGGGTGTCTGCGAGAGGGACAGCAATTTGTCAGTGATGATGTTCCCCCAGCTGGAGCATACTGCCAAGTTGTTGACAGTGATGAGGAGGGAGGGGATGATGAGGTCACTGACTCTACCTGGGTGCCTGATAGGAGAGAGGAGGAGGAGGAGGAGGAGGACGAGGCACAGGCACATCTCCAAAGAGGCAGGATGCCCTCCAGGGGTCAGCTTAAAGTCACACCCACTGCATTACAGCCCACATCTATGGCGCTTGTGCATGGCGCTGCTGTGTCTGACCGGTACAGCAAAAGTTCTTTGGTGTGGGCCTTTTTTGAAACATGTCCACTAGATCGTACCTTTGCCATTTGCAACTTATGTCGCAAGCGTATCTCGCGTGGCCAAAACATCAACCGCCTGGGTACCACATGCTTGTCCAGACATATGTCGACCTGCCATGCAGCTCGTTGGCAAGCACACCAGAAAGACCCACACCAAAGACAAAAGCGTACCCCCCCTTGCCCTTCTGGGACCTCCAACCCCAGTAGACCCCCAGTCCTTTCTGAAGCCTGCAGTGAAGGTGTAGAAATAGGTGTGTCACAAGCTAGTAGTAGCGGTCAATCTACTGATAGTACCAGGCAAATTTCCCTGCCCCAGCTGCTGCAGCGCCGAAAGAAGTACAATCCCAGCCATCCACATGCCCAGCAGTTGAATGCTAGCTTAGCGAAATTGCTAGCACTTCAACTGCTACCTTTTCAGTTGGTAGATTCTGCCCCCTTCCGTGAGTTTGTGCAATGTGCAGTACCTCAGTGGCAAGTACCAAAACGCCACTTTTTCTCACGGAAGGCTATTTCGGCTCTCTACCGGCATGTGGAAGGCAATGTCCATGCCTCGCTGGACAGGGCGGTCAGTGGTAAGGTGCATATTACCGCTGACTCATGGTCCAGCAGGCATGGACAGGGACGTTACCTGTCTTTTACGGCGCATTGGGTGACTCTGCTGGCAGCTGGGAAGGACGCAGGGCAAGGTCCAGTAGTTTTGGAGGTTGTTCCGCCACCACGCCTCCAAAACAATACTTCTGCTTATGACACACCTCTTTCCTCCACCCCCTCCTCTTCTTCTTCCTCTGTGGCCTCTTCCTGTGGGGATGCTTTCTCCGAACCAGCCGTGCTCTATAGGCGTACGAGGGGATACGCAGGAATGCAGGCCAAGAGATGCCATGCAGTGCTAGAGCTGGTGTGCTTGGGAGACAGGAGCCACACTGGGGAAGAGGTTTTGTCAGCTCTGCAGGGTCAGGCTGAGAGGTGGTTGACGCCACGCCAGCTGAAGCCTGGAATGGTGGTCAGCGATAATGGCACCAACCTCCTCTCTGCCCTGCGACAGGGAAAACTCACCCACGTGCCCTGTTTTGCGCATGTCCTCAATTTGGTGGTGCAGCGGTTCTTGGGCAGGTACCCGGGCTTGCAGGATGTCCTGAAGCAGGCCAGGAAAGTCTGTGTGCATTTTCGGAGATCATATAATGCCACTGCTCGGCTGACTGACCTCCAAAGGGAATACAACCTGCCCAAGAACCGCCTAATTTGTGACATGCCCACCAGATGGAACTCAACGTTGGCCATGCTGCAGCGGCTGCACACGCAGCAGCGGGCCATCAATGAGTACCTGTGCCAATATGGCAGCAGAACTGGGTCAGGGCAGCTAGTTTTGTTTTCCCCACACCAGTGGGCCTTGATCAGGGATGCATGCACTGTCCTGTCACCATTTGAGGAGGCCACGAGGATGGTGAGCAGTGACAGTGCATGCATCAGTGAGACTGTCCCTCTTATTCACATGTTGGAACACACGCTGGGTCGTGGAGGAGAGGTTATCCCCACGGCCGTGTGAATGTGGTATAAATGGACAGCAACATGATTGGTGCCTTGGCGTTGCTGCTCCCAAGTCCTGCATGGTGGACTTGGGCTAATCCAATGTGATGTGGATGCGGTGTGTGTGATCTAGGGACCACAGTGGTGTGCATGCGTGCATTGTCCGTGTGCCATGATGAATGTGTGTGTTTAACGTCCAAAGTTGCCTACCGCGAGGCATCTCCCGACTGCTCTTCCCTCAGCAGACTGGGTAGCCTCAGGCAGGGGGGGACTGTGTGGGTCGGGGGTCAGGTGATCACGTATGTCAATCTGCAGGCCCTTTCTCATGGCGTAGGTGTGCAGCATGCAACATGCACCGATGATCTGACACACAAAGTTTGGGGAATACAACAGGGCCCCCCCCCAGACTTATCCAGGCATCGGAAACGGGACTTCAGGAGGCCAAATGATTGTTCCACCACTGCACGGGTACGTATGTGTGCAGCATTGTATCTTCTCTCTCCTCTGGTTTGGGGATTCCAGTATGGAGTCATGAGATAGGGCCCAAGTTCATATGCCGAGTCACCTGGAAGGGAAAAGACAGGAGGATGTTAGCTGTGCATGTGCCCCTCGTGATGTCTGCATCATAGGGTCGGACAGTCATGCCTGACTCCCATGTCACTCACCAACCAGCCAGCTGTCCCTGTACACGTTCTGTTCGAATTCTGTTGGGATGGTGCTTTGACGGTATATGTAGCTGTCGTGGCTGGACCCGGGGTGTTTGGCACGGATGTGCCATATGAGGCATTGGGCATCGGCTATCACCTCTACGTTGATGGAATGCCAGTGCTTCCGATTGCGATATATGTGCTCTGTGGCACCAGTGCGCATGCTCCAAATGACGTTGAAAAGAGTAATTGAAAACGACGTGAACTTAATTTACGTCCAGCCCCATTCACGGACGAGTTACGCAAACGACGTAAAAATATTAAAATTTGACGCGGTCCCGACGTCCATACTTAACATTGGCTGCACCATCTTTTTGTTGGAATAACTTTACGCCTAAAAACGCATTACGTAAACGGCGTATCTGTACTGCGATGGCCGGGCGTATGTTCGTGAATAGGTGTATCTCGCTGATTTACATATTCTAGGCGTAAATCAGCGTACATGCCCCTAGCGGCCAGCGTAAATATGCAGTTAAGATACGATGGCGTAATACAATCTTAGCTCAAACCCGGCGTATCTTGTTTTCTGAATACAGAAAAAAGATACGCCGGCGCATTTTGGAAGTTACGCGGCGTATCTCGGGATACGCCGCCGTAACTATTGCTGAATCTGGTCCTATGTGTTTAACTTCAAATGATAGTTTGGGAGTAGGCAGGTACATTTCAAAAATACAATGTAAAATTAATAACAAGGGACACAGAATTGGATCTTTGAGCTTCAAAACTACTAGGTGATAATGGGGTTGTTCTAACTTGACACAAAAAAAACAAAAAAAAATATATTCTTGATATCACTAGAACACAAATCTTTTGTAAATACGTTTGTCATTACTCCGTCAGTATCACCAGCAAAGCAGCTTCATTATTATCCCATTATAAAGAAGAGAATGTTCACTGCATTTCGAGATTTCATAATTTGCCCCGTCACGAATGTGATATCTCCATTACGAACGCTAGTTTTACAAGACCGAATGCTTCCACATGGTTCTTGCTTCTGAGCATGCGTGTTTGTACTTTGGATTTTAGTTTGACGGATTCGACATAACACATTTGTTGTCGGACAATTTGAGAGCAATAACACCCAACATTTGTTGTCGGAAATACCGACAACAATTGTCTGATGGAGCAGACAGACAGTCGGATTATTCGACAAAACACGTCCATCGGGAAAAAAAATTCCCCCGACCCCTACTGGTTAACCCATTCACTGAGAGTCACATTTACACAGTAATCAGTGCATTTTTATAGCACTGATTGCTGTATAAATGTGATTGGTCCCAAAAATGTTGCATTCGCGAGAAAAATCGCTGATCGACGCCATAACAAGTAAAAAAAAATATTAATATAAATGACATAAAATTATCCCCTATATTGTAGATGCTTATGGCCCAGATTCAGAGAGAATTGGATTCTCGTAGCGTATCAGAAATACACTACGCCGCCGTTTTTTACCTGGCTCTACGTGGAATCCAGGTAGATTTTGTCCATTAAACGACGGCGGCGTAGTGTATTTCTCCCGTCGCAATCCATCTAGACGAGTAGGGGGCGTGAAGGATTTAAAATAGGCGCGTTCCCACGGCGATCGAACTGCGCATGCTCCGTTCGCAAATTTCCCGCCGTGCATTGCGCAAAATCACGGCGTTACGTCATTCGTTGTTTGAGTAGCGTCGTTTACGGACATTTCTATTCCCGAACGAGTTACGCAAAAAAAAAAAAATTAAATTCGACGCGGGAACGACGGCCATACTTAACATGGGCTACGCACCGTTAGACCAGCAAAAAGCTGGTCTAACAGTACGTAAAAAAAAACAGACGTAAGCGATTGCAAAGACCGCTCGTATCTTCGTGGATCGCCGTAAAAACACATTTGCATATCCCGACGCATGAAAACGACGCGAACTCCTCCCAGCGGCCGCAAAAATATCGCAGCGTAGATCCGAAGGCTTACGAAGACGTAAGCCTCTCGGATCGAAGCCCGAAGCCGCCGTATCATGGTTTGAGGATTCAAACTAGTGATACGGCGCGCAAAATTTGAAATTACTCCTGTCTAACACCAGTTAGACAGGCGTAATTGCTTTATGAATCTGGGCCTATAACTTTTGCACAAAGCAATCAATAAACGCTTATTGCGATTTTTTTTTACCAAACATATGCAGTAGAATATGTATCGGCTTAAACTGTGGAAAAAATTGTTTTATAGATTTTTTGGGGATATTTATTTTAGCAAAAAGTAAAAAATAATGATTTTTTCTCAAAATTGTCGCTCTATTTTTGTTTATATTGCATAAAATAAAAACCGCAGTGGTGATAAAATACCACCAAAAGAAAGCTCTATTTGTGGGGGGGAAAAGGATGTCAATTTTGTTTGGGAGCCATGTCGCACGACAGCGCAATTGTCAGTTAATGCGACGCAGTGCCGAATCACAAAAGGTGCTCTGGTCTTTGGCCAGCCAAATGGTCCGGGGCTGAAGTAGTTAAAACAGACATTTAGTTAAAGGGGTTGTTTTTTTTGTTTGTTTTTTTTGTTTTCTTTGTCTGAATTTCTCACTTCCTGTTCCTCCTCAGTAAGCTGTTCTGGCTGACTAACCCCCAGCCAGAACGGCTTGGATGATGGGGGCAAGCTTACTAAGGAGAAACAGGAAGTGAGAAATTCGAAAAAAAAAAAAAACCTTTACAACCCCTTTAAGATTCACCTGATTTCACAATTACCTGATTTGGAGGGACTGTGCCTGATTTGAAACAAAGTCCCTCTTTCCTCCTCATTTGTTCCTCATTGTGGTCTGATCTATATAGTTGTATAATAAAAGCACTTTTTATCTTTCAAAAAGTGTTTCCCAGTGCTAAACCTTTCATCCAATTTCTACATTTCAGCATCTGCAAATTTTAAAAGCCAATATAAAGGAATAGTAGTGGTAAAAAAAAGCCCTGAATTTAATTAACCTTTTTTTGTTAATTCTCCTTTAACCACTTAAGGACCCCCGCACGCACATATACGGCCACAACATGGCTCGTACAGGCACAAGGGCGTAAATTTACGTCCCCGCCTTCGTGCGGTTCGGGGGTCCCATCGGGACCCCCTGCGCGGCGTGCGGGGGTCCCTCTGGGTCCGGGAGCGATCCGGGACGAGCGGGCGGATGTCCGTGTTTACCCGCCCCCCTGCAATCGCTCCCAGCCAATGCGCGCGCTCCCCCTTTGTGTCACTTCCTCCTCCTGTGTGAACACAGGAAGGGGGAAGTGATGTAATCTCCCATCGCAGCGGTATTTCCAACCGCTGCGATGGGAGAAACACCTCACAGTAAGTGTGCACCAACATTACACTGACACACACTCACATAGGCATACTTAACCCCTTGCGATCTGCCCCCCCACCCCCCCTGTCACAGTGTCACTGAATGCAGTGATCTAATCACTGCATTTAGTGTCAGTGTGACAGGCAGTGTAAAATCAGTTAGTGTTAGGTTCAGGATAGCCCCCCCACCCCCCCAATAAAGTTTTAACCCCCTGATCACCGCCCTAGTTAACCCTTTCACTCCCTATTGCCAGCGTCACTAAGCGATCATTTTTCTGATCGCTGTATTAGTGTCGCTGTTCCCGCTAGGTAGCTATTTTTTTTTATCGCATTTTTTTTTTTTTACTAAAGACATGTGGCTAAATAAATTTTGGCCTAAATGTTTGACTAAAATTTAGTTTATTTGATTTTTTTTTAACAAAAAGTAAAAAATAGTGTTTTTTTTTCAAAAATGTCGCTCTATTTTTGTATATAGCGCAAAAAATAAAAATCGCAGAGGTGATCAAATACCACCAAAAGAAAGCTCTATTTGTGGGAAGAAAAGGACGCAAATTTTGTTTGGGAGCCACGTCGCACGACCGCGCAATTGTCTGTTAAAGCGACGCAGTGCCGAATCGCAAAAACACCTTGGGTCATTTACCAGCGTATTGGTCCGGGTCTTAAGTGGTTAATGGGGTGTGGCAGGGGGATGTTCTACACCTACTTGCTAGTCCCTCATCCCTATCTCAAAATGTTGGGAGGTATGCAATTACATGTTAGTATGCATATCTGTTAGATTTTAAATTTATTACTATTTTATGTGATAAAAGTTTCTGAATCATTTGGGTTAAACATGGTAGCTTTGGGGACAGAAGAAGGTCAGTTGGTGTGTATGTTACATGTATTTTTGGAGTTCCACATCAAGACAATAGGAAGAGATGTGTTACTTAAATATACTCAAGTGGGTGATACGTTTGAGACAGAAGCTTGTCACCTTTCTTGGAGCTATTCCAAAAAGAAATTGTGCTGAGCATGGCTTTTAAAACAGTATAAGAGACATGTGATGTGAGTAGCTAGCGAGGAAGCTCTGGGGTCACGACCCTACAGAGAAGATGGAGGTAGGAGGCCCCACCATGCTGGAGGGCTCTCCCAAGAGACAGATCGTATCATCTTAACATCCATCTTCCTCCTTCTGAAACATTCTGATGTACCATCCTGCCATGTTTTACCAGCTGCCAAATATGTAAGCATTGACTGTTTGCTTGTCCTGTCTTTGGAAGAATAAAACATCGTATTATGAAGAAAACCTATGTCTGTATATTGGGAACGACACCTGGGGAGAAGGAGAGTTTTTGACATATCGCATGACACGTGTTAGAGGAAATGTCCCCTCTTCTCTCTCTATAAAAATGTCTTCTCTCCCCCACCCTTTTAACAATATCTCATACCTGACTGGTCCCTGGGTAAGCTGCAAGTCATTATCGTAGTTGACACTACTATCCTGACAGCAGCAGTCTTCCAAGTTCAGTCCTAAGTGGCTGCCCTACTGCATAATAAGCACAGGGGTCACTTGCCCAGCGCTGCTACCATTGGAAAAAAAATTGGAGTTTTATTAGTTAATATTAGGCAGTCTCTGCCTCTCCATCTTGTGCAATCAGAGAATGTCTTGTATGCATTAAAAAAAAACAAAAAAACAGCAGTGCTGAGGTAGTGACCTCCACTGGTTACTATGCAGAATTGCAGCAGATCTGCACTGGACAAGGAACACTACTACAGTGATTTGCAGCTTACACAGGGATCTCTCTTACAAGCAAGAGTAAACTCATCCAAGATTACCTGAGTGCCCTTTAAGATGTGTACAGTCGAACTGAAAATGCCACTGAACTCCTTTATCATTTGGAGCACTGTTACCAGAAGGAAGGGGAGAAAATGTCGGAGTTCATAAGGCGTTTGGACCAGATCCTGCTGAAGAAGGAGTTAGATCAGAAGAAGGTTAATAAGGTCCATACACAACAAGTTATACAGGGTGCTCAAGCTTTAGACCCCATCGCTCTTGTGCTGCGAACCCGCCCAGCGGGGAATGTCCTACAATACCCTGATCTAATCCGGTTAGTCAGGGAAGAAGAAATTATGCTGGACAATAAGAGAGAACCCCAGAAGTCCGAACCCACTGCTAAAGTCAGAACCATCGTTGCTGAGGAGGGAGACAATCAGGTGGAACTCCTGAAGGCCCAAGTGTCTCAGTTGATAGAATTGGTGACTGCCCTGACAAGTCAAGCAACTAAGTCACCGAGCAGGAACGCCCCAGCAGAACCAAGGAAACCACCCAGTTCCAACACTGACTCACCAAAGAAACAGTGGAAGTTACCAATCTGCTTCAACTGTGGAGGAGTTGGACATGTCATGAAATGTGTGTCCAAGTCCTGAAAAGGCCGCAGCACAGTATCGCCAGCCAGCGGAAAGCTTCAGAGGGCCCCGGTGAAGGAGTCAACTGGGTGTCAGTTAACTCCAAGACATTCCCTAACAAGAAAAGGCAGCGTCGGGGGTACAAGTCTCTGCCAAGTGCCCCTGTTGTTGTCTCTGGGCAGTCAAATGTTTTCCCTCCCACGACCCAAGCTGCTATAAGGCGGGAGATCGATGCACACCAGGCCCAACATCGGTCCCAACCTAATAGGAATTCACAGAAGGAAGATGTTCCTGAGGAAGATGTTCCAGAGGAAGATGTTCCAGAGGAAGATGTTCCAGAGGGAGATGTTCCAGAAGCAGAAGTTCCAGAGGGAGATGTTCCAGAAGCAGAAGTTCCAGAAGAAGAAGCTGAGCTCTGCGTGCCTGAGCAAAAAAAGAAGGGAAAGAGAGTTATTCACCCCCAAGAAGCTAACTCATAGCCAGCTGGGTGAATGCTCTGAAGAGGCAGTTTTCACTTCTAAAAGGACAGTTGACATGCCTGGTCCCTCCACTGTACATATATATAAAAGACTAACATTGCTGATCGAGAAGGATCTCAGCTCCCTCCTGTGGCCGAGATGAGTTAGAGCCACCTGTTGTTTACCTTTTGTTCTGGTCCGGCAGAGAATTGAGTACACGAAGAGAAGAGACTCCATTTGCCCTGGTCTGTAATAGACTACATTACCCAGAGAGCAGCTGTACAATCCCAGGATGCTTTGCCTTCCGCGCAGCCTACTGGGGGAGGTAATTTAAGGGAGAGTATGTGTTTGGTGCGCTCTCTCTGGACCCCCTCTTCAACCCCGGAGGACACTTGTGGAAGTGTCCCCACGGAGAGTAGGCCGCACATGAGGCTTACCTCCGCCCGGGCGAGTGCCTTTGAGAAGGAGAGACGGAACCTCTGACGGAGTGATCGAACGGGCTTCCAGTATCCCTGCAACCTGTTTGAGAACCGGAGGTCTCCGTTTAGCAGGACTGTGACCGGAGATCGCGGACAGAGTGTCACCAGCATGTCGGAAAGGTTTAGAGACAGGGGGTATCCCATTAAAATTATTAACAAAGCACGATCAGCAGATGCAATCCCTAGGCATTCCTTGTTACAAGAAACTAGGGAAAATCGAATTGCCAAGCGACATAAAATGTCCTTTGGGAATGCCCGTCTTTTCCACTCCATATAGTCTGGAGTTCCACAAGATTAAAAACACTATAAGCATGTGTCTCCCTATACTGTACAACAATATAGCGTATTAAGAGATATTGTCTCGGGGGTTTAAGTCTGTGTCCCGCAGGGCCCCCCACTTTAGGAGGCAGACTCTCCCCTAGTTTATTTCAAAGCAAAACGCCAGGTACCAACTGGCTATACTTTAAAGGGACCTTTAAATGCGGGATCAAAATCTGCAACTATTTCCGTTACATCAAAACAGGTGGTTCTGTGCATTCTCACTTTAATGACAAAAAATTTGAGATTCCACAATTTATTGACTGTAATAAAAAGTTTATTGTTTATGTCATTAACTGTGAATTGTGCCATATCCAATATGTTGGTCGCACGATACGGAGACTTAGATATCGGTTGTACGACCATCTGTATGATATCAATAAAAACCACAACACCAATATGGCCAAACATTGGAACATGGTACACTTCAAAGACGTTTCATCCCTGTCCATTCAGGGCATAGAGAGAATCACCATTCCTGCTAGGGGGGGGTGACAGATTTAGATTATTGTGCAGGTGCGAGGTCTATTGGATATTTACTCTTCATACAAGAATTCCGGCAGGGTTGAACTTTGAGTGGGATGTTTCCCACTATTACGATTGACCCCTGTCCATATTAACCACTTAACCCCCGGACCATATTGCTGCCCAATGACCAGAGCACTTTTTGTGATTGGGCACTGCGTCGCTTTAACTGACAATTGCGCAGTCGTGCGACGTGGCTCCCAAACAAAATTGGCATCCTTTTTTTTCCCACAAATAGAGCTTTCTTTTGGTGGTATTTGATCATCTCTGCGGTTTTTATTTTTTGCGCTATAAACAAAAATAGAGTGACAATTTTGAAAAAAATTCAATATTTTTTACATTTTGCTATAATAAATATCCCCAAAAAATATATAAAAAAAAAAATGTTTTCCTCAGTTTAGGCCGATACGTATTCTTCTACATATTTTTCGTAAAAAAAAAATCGCAATTAGCGTTTATTGATTGGTTTGCGCAAAAGTTATAGCGTTTACAAAATAGGGGGTAGTTTTATGGCATTTTTATTTATATATTTTTTTTACTAGTAATGGCGGCGATCAGCGTTTTTTTTCAGTACTATTATGGCGGACACATCAGACACTTTTGACACATTTTTGGGACCATTGGCATTTTTCATAGCGATCAATGCTATAAAAATGCATTGGATTACTATAAAAATGCCATTGGCAGTGAAGGGGTTAACACTAGGGGCAGGGAAGGGGTTAAGTGTGTTCCTGGGTGTGTTCTAACTGTATGGGGGGGGTGGCCTCACTAGGGAAAATAACTGATCTTCTGTTCATACATTGTATGAACAGAAGATCAGCATTTCCCCCGCTGACAGGACCGGGAGCTGTGTGTTTACACACACAGCTCCTGGTTCTCGCTCTGTAACGAGCGATCGCGTGTGCCCGGCGGCGATCGTACCTACCGGGCACGCACGCGGGACTCGGGGGCGAGCGGGGACTAGTGGCCGCAAAGTAGCAGATGTATAGCTACGGGCTCTCGCCCAGCAAAGCCGACTTCCCGCAGTAAAATGACGGCGGGCGGTTGGCAACCAGTTAAGTGTACTCGCGCTTGCACTTATCCTCTCGTTCCCCCCACCCCCTTTTTGCTGCTGTGTTTTTTTTCATTAGTCCCTATTAGACTTTACCTGGCCAACAGGAAAACCCACTTGGATGTTCATATGTCTAGTATGTCCCGGTCGATGTTTTTATATTTCCCGGCATTCTGGCAAGAATGTTTTAGGGATACATAGTTGGGTATTTCTCGTGTGTGTGCATCTGTGATACTGAATGATGCCGCTATCGGCCTCTCGCTCCCTATATAGCTGACAGTGTTCTCTTTTTCACATGTTGTCATGTTTGAATACTTTTAATAGACACACTGTCAGTTGAGGTGCTAACAGAGTGTGGCGAGGTGGGGAGGGGATTATTGTTTAGGGTGGAGAGGGGTGTTATTGTTTAGGGTGGGGAGGGGTGTTATTGTTTAGGGTGGAGAGGTGGGGAGGGGGTTATTGTTTAGGGTGGAGAGATGGGCAGGGGTGTTATTGTTTAGGGTGGAGAGGTGGGCAGGGGTGTTATTGTTTAGGGTGGGGAGGCTGTTATTGTTTAGGGTGGAGAGGTGGGGAGGCTGTTATTGTTTAGGGTGGAGAGGTGGGGTGGGGGTTATTGTTTAGGGTGCAGAGGTGGGCAGGGGTGTTATTGTTTAGGGTGGGGAGGGGGGGTTATTGTTTAGGGTGGAGAGGTGGGCAGGCTGTTATTGTTTAGGGTGGAGAGGCTGTTATTGTTTAGGGTGGAGAGGTGGGCAGGCTGTTATTGTTTAGGGTGGAGAGGTGGGGAGGCTGTTATTGTTTAGGGTGGAGAGGTGGGCAGGGGTGTTATTAATTAGGGTGGGGAGGGGGGTTATTGTTTAGGGTGGAGAGATGGGGAGGCTGTTATTGTTTAGGGTGGAGAGGTTGGCTGGGGTGTTATTATTTAGGGTGGGGCGGGGGGTTATTGTTTAGGGTGCAGAGGTGGGGAGGCTGTTATTGTTTAGGATGGAGAGGTGGGCAAGGGTGTTATTATTTAGGGTGGGGAGAGGGTTATTGTTTAGGGTGGGGAGGGGGGTTATTGTTTAGGGTGGAGAGGTGGGGGGGGCTGTTATTGTTTAGGGTGGAGAGGTGGGGAGGCTGTTATTGTTTAGGGTGGAGAGGTGGGGAGGCTGTTATTGTTTAGGGTGGAGAGGTGTGCTGGGGTGTTATTATTTAGGGTGGGGAGGGGGTTATTGTTTAGGGTGGGGAGGGGGGTTATTGTTTAGGGTGGAGAGGTGGGGAGGCTGTTATTGTTTAGGGTGGGGAGGCTGTTATTGTTTAGGGTGGAGAGGTGGGCAGGGGTGTTATTATTTAGGGTGGGGAGGTGGTTATTGTTTAGGGTGGGGAGGGGGGTTATTGTTTAGGGTGGAGAGGTGGGGAGGCTGTTATTGTTTAGGGTGGAGAGGCTGTTATTGTTTAGGGTGGAGAGGTGGGGAGACTGTTATTGTTTAGGGTGGAGAGGTGGGGAGGATGTTATTGTTTAGGGTGGAGAGGCTGTTATTGTTTAGGGTGGAGAGGTGGGCAGGGGTGTTATTATTTAGGGTGGGGAGGGGGGGTTATTGTTTAGGGTGGAGAGGTGGGGAGACTGTTATTGTTTAGGGTGGAGAGGTGGGGAGGATGTTATTGTTTAGGGTGGAGAGGCTGTTATTGTTTAGGGTGGAGAGGTGGGCAGGGGTGTTATTATTTAGGGTGGGGAGGGGGGGTTATTGTTTAGGGTGGAGAGGTGGGGAGGGGGTTATTGTTTAGGGTGGAGAGGTGGGGAGGCTGTTATTGTTTAGGGTAGAGAGGTGGGCAGGGGTGTTATTATTTAGGGTGGGGAGGGGGTTATTGTTTAGGGTGGGGAGGGGGGTTATTGTTTAGGGTGGAGAGGTGGGGAGGGGGTTATTGTTTAGGGTGGGGAGGGGGTTATTGTTTAGGGTGGAGAGGTGGGGAGGGGGTTATTGTTTAGGTTGGGGAGAGGGGTTATTGTTTAGGTTGGAAGGGGGCTATTGTTTAGGGTGGGGAGGGGTGTTATTGTTTAGGGTGGGGAGGGGGTTATTGTTTAGGGTGGAGAGGTGGGAAGGGGGTTATTGTTTAGGGTGGGGAGGGGGTTATTGTTTAGGGTGGAGAGGTGGGGAGGGGGTTATTGTTTAGGGTGGAGAGGTGGGGAGGCTGTTATTGTTTAGGGTGGAGAGGTGGGCAGGGGTGTTATTAATTAGGGTGGGGAGGGGGGTTATTGTTTAGGGTGGAGAGATGGGGAGGCTGTTATTGTTTAGGGTGGAGAGGTTGGCAGGGGTGTTATTATTTAGGGTGGGGAGGGGGGTTATTGTTTAGGGTGCAGAGGTGGGGAGGCTGTTATTGTTTAGGATGGAGAGGTGGGCAAGGGTGTTATTATTTAGGGTGGGGAGAGGGTTATTGTTTAGGGTGGGGAGGGGGGTTATTGTTTAGGGTGGAGAGGTGGGGGGGCTGTTATTGTTTAGGGTGGAGAGGTGGGGAGGCTGTTATTGTTTAGGGTGGAGAGGTGGGGAGGCTGTTATTGTTTAGGGTGGAGAGGTGTGCAGGGGTGTTATTATTTAGGGTGGGGAGGGGGTTATTGTTTAGGGTGGGGAGGGGGGTTATTGTTTAGGGTGGAGAGGTGGGGAGGCTGTTATTGTTTAGGGTGGGGAGGCTGTTATTGTTTAGGGTGGAGAGGTGGGCAGGGGTGTTATTATTTAGGGTGGGGAGGGGGTTATTGTTTAGGGTGGGGAGGGGGGTTATTGTTTAGGGTGGAGAGGTGGGGAGGCTGTTATTGTTTAGGGTGGAGAGGCTGTTATTGTTTAGGGTGGAGAGGTGGGGAGACTGTTATTGTTTAGGGTGGAGAGGTGGGGAGGATGTTATTGTTTAGGGTGGAGAGGCTGTTATTGTTTAGGGTGGAGAGGTGGGCAGGGGTGTTATTATTTAGGGTGGGGAGGGGGGGTTATTGTTTAGGGTGGAGAGGTGGGGAGACTGTTATTGTTTAGGGTGGAGAGGTGGGGAGGATGTTATTGTTTAGGGTGGAGAGGCTGTTATTGTTTAGGGTGGAGAGGTGGGCAGGGGTGTTATTATTTAGGGTGGGGAGGGGGGGTTATTGTTTAGGGTGGAGAGGTGGGGAGGGGGTTATTGTTTAGGGTGGAGAGGTGGGGAGGCTGTTATTGTTTAGGGTAGAGAGGTGGGCAGGGGTGTTATTATTTAGGGTGGGGAGGGGGTTATTGTTTAGGGTGGGGAGGGGGTTATTGTTTAGGGTGGGGAGGGGGTTATTGTTTAGGGTGGAGAGATGGGGAGGGGGTTATTGTTTTAAGTTGGGGAGAGGGGGTTATTGTTTAGGTTGGAGAGGTGGGGAGGGGGTTGTTGTTTAGGTTAGGGAGAGGGGTTATTGTTTAGGTTGGAAGGGGGCTATTGTTTAGGTTGGGGAGGGGTGTTATTGTTTAGGGTGGGGAGGGGGTTATTGTTTAGGGTGGAGAGGTGGGGAGGGGGTTATTGTTTAGGGTGGAGAGGTGGGGAGGGGGTTATTGTTTAGGGTGGAGAGGTGGGGAGGGGGTTATTGTTTAGGGTGGAGAGGTGGGGAGGGGGGTTATTGTTTAGGGTGGAGAGGTGGGGAGGGGGTTGTTTATGTTTCTTGGAGTTCAGCTTTAATAACTCAGGCCCTCTGAATGTGGATTGGAAGCACAGCTTATTAGCATTGCCATGCATGCAAGTGTTACATTCTTGCTGAAAGTCAAACTGACCAATAGCATGTTAATTACTGTAACACCCCCTGTCAAATGTTGCATTTATGTGAATGCTGAATAAAGCTTTCTACAGTGTCAGCATTTTAAATCACTCCACGCCTCCCTTTCTGTAACTCAGAGGGGAGGATCTATTTCCATGTATCTAGGATTACTCAGCCTGATATCTGTCTATTCACTGCCTGCTGCAGCACTTGAGCTCCCAAACATGTCTGCAATCATTTGTTTTTTACAGCTCCTATTGGCTGTTATAGTGCTGCCTCTCCATATTCTTCAATACCTTGGAATCTGGGGTTTGGTAGTAAAGAAACTCTTTCCCTTGTTTATATCCAAATTCACTGTATCATACAACAAGGCAATGGAAGAACAGAAAAAGAGTTTATTTAGCAACCTATCTGATTTTGCAGGCTCCTCTAAAGAGCTCCGGCTTCTAGATGTTGGTTGTGGCTCAGGTGCCAACTTTAAATTCTACCCCAACGGATGCAGGGTGACCTGTCTGGATCTCAACCCAAACTTCCAAACATTCCTGGGCAAAAGCCAAGCAGAGAATGACCACCTAAAATATGATGAGTTTCTAGTTGCATCAGCGGACAACATGACGCCAGTGGCTGATGCCTCTATGGATGTGGTTGTATGTACCCTGCTGGCTTGTTCTGTGCCAAGCACACCAGCAGTACTGAAGGAGGTGCAGAGGGTCCTCAGGCCGGTAAGTTTTTTTTATTATTAAATTCCAGATAACACACCCACTTTTGGTTTAGTTTTTAATTTTTGTATTTTATCCTCACATGGGTACTTGCATGTTTTTATTCTCAGACAAGTGAATTCCCCAGTAAATGTTTAAGCTCTATTTCTACAGTAAATATGTTTAACGGATACACAAAATCATAGTAGTAACAAAGTTCACTTGCTTACGTATGTGTAGAGCAGGGGTACCCAACCTTTTGAAGAGCGAGGGCCACAATAAGCGGAGCGGGTGGATGGCATGTTCGTGTCTGCTCTGCATATGCAGAGCGGACACTGACACAGCCCACTCTACTTTTTCGCAGATTATATTGGAGGTAGGACACACGTTTGTTTATGTCTTCCACTACTTAGAGGTGAATTGGTTGGATTGTTGGACTGACCGTGTGAAAGGGGCCCAAGGTTGCCCAAGGTTTACCCGCACGACAGGAGCAACGCAGTGTACATTTGGCTTTCCTGCACTATGCAATAGACTTCTATTATATTCTGCAGGTTTGGTGCACTTTCAGAAAGCTCACCGAACTCGCAGGTAATAACAGAAGTCTAAGTCTCAGTGCAGGTAACCCACAGGTAAACTAATCTGCACCTGCCGATCAGTTTTAAAGCAGCTCAGTAACCCCTGCAGAAAAGATATGCCCATACATACACTGATTTTAGTAATGAACTGACCTTTAATAACAGTATTTTATTCTATTCCATCCCAGAGCAGGAGGTCGCGGGCCACAACTGAGGGCTCCGCGGGCCACATGTGGCCCCCGGTCCACTGGTTGGGCACCCCTGGTGTAGAGCATTCCCTAAGTACAGTCTGGTGGAAAAAAGGGAAAGAGGAGACATGATTGAAACCTTTATATCAAGGGGGTGAATAAGGTTCAGGAGGGCAGTTTTCAATATCAAACCAAAATCAAGAACACAGGGGCATAACCTCAAACTAAAGACAAAGAAAAATGCATAGCCGCACTCCAAAACCTAATGGGTGGTCTTTTATTCAATAGACAGCATGTACAAAAATAGGGTCACAGCAGTGGAAACAAGGAACAGCCGACGCGTTTCGCACTGGATCAGTGCTTATTCATGGCCATGAATAAGCACTGCTCCAGTGCGAAACGCGTCGGCTGTTCCTTGTTTCCACTGCTGTGACCCTATTTTTGTACATGCTGTCTATTGAATAAAAGACCACCCATCAGGTTTTGGAGTGCGGCTATCCATTTTTCTTTGTCTTCATTTTGCTTAGTGCACCGCCAGCACCCTCGGTATCCTGCACCACCTGTAACCATTTAGTGATCCCACCTGGAGCGGTGACTCCTTTCTTTATAACCTCAAACTAACTGGAGGAAAGTTTAAAACTAATCTTAGAAAGTATTATTTTACTGAAAGGGTAGTTGATGCTTGGAATAGACTACAAGCAGAGGTAGCGAGACAGTCAGCAGTAAATGTCTTCAACATGCTTGAGACAAACATAGATCTATACTCCGACAATAAAGTTAACGATAAAACAAAAAAGACAAAAACATGGGCAGACGTGATGCACTGCTCAATTTTTTTTCTGTTGTCACTTTTCTATGTTTCTTAAGATAGACAATCAAAAGAAATCCACAATTCACTGCAACGCTTCACCTTTATTTGATGCTTCATGCAAAAGACAGCACAGTACAGTAAAAGTTGACTTGTTCCGCCTTGAGTTTATGAGTAAGCACTAATCACATAAAAAAACGGGTCTACTTTTACTGTACCCCGTACTGTCTGTAATGTCTTTTGCATGAAGGAGCAATAAAGGTGAAGTGTTGCAGAGAATTTGGGGTTTCTTTTGATTGTTTATGTGTAGATGAGCTGTGCTAGCACCTCCCTGGCTATGCTGTGGATGCTCACTTGGAGCAGCTTTCTTTTTAGCATTGCCTTAAACTCGCCATACACTGGTAGATTTTCATATGTATATCGGTATGAAACATTTCGTCAGCACATTCAATACGGTCATCAGAGACTTGTAAATGCCATTAGAAGGTACTTCAAATTTCGGTTTGCTTTTAACATTTGATTTTGTAAAGAAAATAATTTTCCTTAATGAAAACCACATACACTGTTTGCATTTCATTCGTTTGGGAACATTTTTCCATCCTCTTCCTTCAATTTTTTTTTTTTTATCCTCAGTACAGTCAACAATGATCCTTAAAGGAGTTGTAAATAAAAACAACTTTTTTGCTGAAATGACTGTTTACAGGGTATAGAGACCTAAGAGTTAACTGATTCCTTTTAAAAACAATAAAAAATAGATAAAAAAATCAATCCTATAATGTACCTGTAGTTTCTAGTTTCGTTTTTGCATGCTGTTTCCTGCTTCTCTGCTGTACAGAGCCACAGAGCCAATACAGGGCAGTGATGGTTTGGAAAACAAAACTGATTGGTGCCGTGGGGTTTTAGACACACAGTAATCACACCTCCTTGATTAGTGACCACAGAGAGAAGGCTCCCAGTACTGTGATTATCAGGAAACAGACAACCAGGAAGTGTGGAGATCAGAGAAGAATTACAGCAACTTGAGAGCAAAAACAAAAACAATGAGGACATGAAAAAAAAAGCACTGCATTAAGGTAAAGGAAGCTATTAAGATAAAAAAAATCCTTTACAAACCCCATTACCTATAAGAAAATCAAACATTCCAAAATTGCAATTTTTCGTTTTCCAATAATTTTTATTGGTAAAATCCAAGTAGTGCATATCAAACAAATACAAATGTCTAATAGAGGGAGTGATAATCCATGAAGATCAACCAATGATAACATTCAAAACAGGAAGAGGCCTCACAATAGGCCTTTACTCCTCTCCCTCAAATAAAAGAATTCCCAAGCTCCATTTAACCAGTCTGGTGGTGGTGTCGAGGAAGAAGAAAAATTAAGGAAAAAAGGGAAACGTAAAGGGTAAGTAAGGTGTTTGGTGCTGTGATGATACTCCAAGCTTAGACTCCAGGAGTGCCTTCAGATTCTACAAATGCCCTATCAGGTAGTTAATCCAAGGTTCCCAAATATTAGGGAACTGTGGAATTTTATCATTGAGGATGGTTAATAGTTTCTTGTTGAACTTTATCCAGAATAGCTTGGCCCTATTGAAGTCAAATGGTATCACATTGGACCTCCACAGCTTTCACGATCCAGGCCACCAAAAAGACAAAGGAGGTCAATTTCCACATGCACTGCAAAGCTTTGAAAACTGGTCATGCAATTGGGGACCTCTTGTGGATCCTTTTTACGGTCTGTGCCCATTAACAAGTAGAGAAAATTGTATCCCCTATCCAGAATCTCCAAAAAATTTGTCACTCCCACCAAATATGGAGGAACAAACCATCTTGGGAGCAGCGTCAGAAAAACAGCATGGAGAGGCTCTCGGGATGTAGGAGGCCAGTCTCCTTAGGACCATGTACGATCGGAGTAGCACTTTGCCTCTATAAGTTTTGTCTCTATAATTGAGGTGTTAATATATGTTCTGGATGCATTGCCCACTGGATTGTGCCAGTCCTAAAGATCCAACTCCACTTGCAGGGTCTGTTCCCATTTTATCATATAACGTTATTTAGAAGAAGATGACAATAGCATGGAGTAAATTGCGGATATCAAATCATGTTGTATATCACTTATTACACATACATTTTCAAAAGCGGTCTGGCTAGCGTACAGTCGTTGTATCGACTTTAAGGAATTAAGCAGTTGTGTATAACGATAGACCCCGGTTTTAGGAAGTTGGTGTCTCTCCCATAATAATTGGAGCGAAAGAACCCCCCCACACACACACAGAAGTCTGCTATGTGCTGAAATCCCTTATTCGTCCACCATTTAAAGAACACTGAGACCTGGGTTAAAGAATGGGTTAGACAAAATAGAAGTAAGGGAGATATGGGCTAATTTGAGATAATGAGATTTATTGAGCCTGTCCCATAAGCCTAAGGAAAATGAAAGGGTGGGACAGAGAATAGGAGGCCTTGCTTTTGACAGTAAACCACATGAGGTGGCGAGGAGGCCTGTGGGGAGTAACTGAGTTCTCTCAAAATTGCAATTTTTCAAAACCAAATTCTACCTGAGTATGGCCAGCTTAGTAATTACACTGCACACAGCTGTGAACGTGGACATGCTACAAGTATGATTACAGATAGCCTTTCATTTGTTTTACATTTAGAGTGGCAAAAACAGGGAACATTGTTCTACTGTTACTGATACAGAACAATCTGTGCTGAATATGGGCAGGTCATTCTGTGCTATAAATAAAAGGTCAGTTTTAGCTTTGTTGCTGGTATGGCTTTGTTGCAAACCGATGTCAAAATAAATTAAATACAAAATTAAGATTTGTGTTATTGCACTAAACCTCATCGGGCACTTTATGCTTTGAAGTCATGCAGCAAATTCCAACTTCATAGCATTTTGTTGGTTGGAACCCCAAAAACAGAAACCTAAAATTATTTTTATTGTACCTAGGTTGGCAGATTTGGGATCCACATTAGTAGGAGTCCAGAACATTACAAATACAAACTTGAGATGCCACAAAAATGAAACAAGCTAAAAAAAAGGGGGGGGGGGGTAGAAAACAAATATCCAACAGAATAATGTGCATCTATAGATAGGTTGAGCGTCATTTAACAAGATGAGAGTACATGTTTGCAGCTTACTTGCAATCCAGAATGGCCTTTAGGCTCCCAGTTATATCCCTCTTGATTTGTCACTGTGACAATCTAAATAGAACAAAATCAGACTTGCGCTGCTTAAATTCCCAGAAACCCTTTAAACCAGGCAAAGTGCAGCTCGAGCTGGGCAGCGGGTACAGACATCTCAGGCTGGGCAAAAAGTACATCAAGCTGGGTAGCAGGCACGGGAACCTCAAGCTGAGTAGCAGGCACATCAAGCTGGGCAGCAGGTATGGGCACATCCAGCTGGGCAGCAGACAGGGGCAAATCAAGTTGGTCAGCAGACAGGGGCAAATCAAGTTGGTCAGCAGACAGGGGCAAATCAAGTTGGTCAGCAGACAGGGGCAAATCAAGCTCTGCGGCAGACGGGCAAATCAAGCTGGGCGGCAGACAGGGGGAAATCAAGCTGGGCGGCAGACAGGGGAACATCAAGCTGGGCGGCAGACAGGGGAACATCAAGCTGGGCGGCAGACAGGGGAACATCAAGCTGGGCGGCAGACAGGTGCACATCAGGCTGGGCAGGAGACAGGGGCACACCAGGCTGGGCAGCAGACAGGGGCACACCAGGCTGGGCAGCAGACAGGGGCACACCAGGCTGGGCAGCAGACAGGGGCTCATCAGGCTGGACAGCAGGCAGGAACACTTCAGGCTCGGAAGTAGGCAGGAACACATCAGGCTGGGAATCAGACAGGAACACATCAGGCTGGGCAGCAGGAAGGAACACATCAGGCTAGGCAGCAGGAAGGAACACATCAGGCTGGGCAGCAGGAAGGAACACATCCAAATTCATTTTAGCAAAGCAACCTGAACCAAGATGGTGCCTCTGTGCAGCCACTTCTGGTCAGAGATGGCCCTGGTATACTCATGTACCATGTACCAGGTGTGACCAGGACTGTGTGGCTAGCAACAGAGGAACACCAAACACATATAAGTGAAAATATAATGATTTATTTAGGTAAGTGAATAATATAAATACAACCACCTCCAATATGACACAGTGCAACAAACCAACCAACAGACAGAGACCCACAAACAACAGACAGACAGATATGTACAATAAATGGGAAATGCCAGATGCGTAAATGCGTAAGCCCACCGAATTCAAATATGTTTGAGGTGGGCATGTTTTATTTAAAATAAGTGTGACCCCGCGTAAATGACTTTTTTTAAACTGCGCATGCGCCAGCCGTGAACGTATCTCAGTGCGCATGCTCCAAATGACGTCGCAAAGAGTCATTGAAAACGACGTGAACGTAATTTACGTCCAGCCCCATTCACGGACGAGTTACGCAAACGACGTAAAATTTGAAAATTTTGACGCGGTTCCGACGTCCATACTTAACACTGGCTGCGCCTTCATTTTGTTGGAATATCTTTACACCTGAAAACTCCTTACATAAACAGCGTATCTGTACTGCGACGGCCGGGCGTACATTCGTGAATTGGAGTATCTAGCTAATTTTCATATTCGACACGTAAATCGACGGAAGCGCCACCTAGCGGCCAGCGTAAATATGCAACTAAGATACGACGGCGTAGGGGACTTACGCCGGTCGTATCTTAGCAAGATTTAAGCGTATTTCGTTTTGAGAATACGCTTAAAGATAGGACGGCTCAGATTCTGAGTTACGACGACGTATCTTCTGATACGCCGGCGTAACTCTACGTGAATCTGGCCCTACGTGAAAATTTAGAGCATGTTCTAAATTTTGAATGCCCATTTTTTTTACGTCGTGAAAAATGCTCTGGAGCCCACACACGATGGTTTTTAATGACATTAGAAAAAATATGTAATTTTTTACATCCCGAAAAATGGTTGTGTGTACACGGCATTAGGGTATCTATTATCATATACAGCAGAATTAAAGGTGCAAATGAATGGTGCTTAAATATGGTGTCACCTGGGACAACACCATATAACGCAGCACAGCATTTATGGGTTGCAAAAGACTTTTCTCAATTTGGTGGCATCCACAGTATTTCTGGAGGCTTGTGTTGAATCCCACAGTGAACAGACACCACCAGAATCCTTCCTTTCATAAAAGTATGTGGAGGCTCCTTTTGTGCATCTTAGGCCGCGTACACACGAGGGGATATGTCCGCTGAAAACGGTCCGATGGACCGTTTCAGCAGACATCTCCGCTCGTGTGTATGGGCTAGCGGACAGATTTCTCCACCCGACAGATTTCAAAGCATGCTTTGAAATCTATCCGGTGGGGATCTGTCCGCCCGACATGTCTGCTGGTTAGTACACTTACCAGCAGACATGTCGGCCCCCACCGCCGCCGCGCCGCTGCCGAATGGATTCGGCGCATGCGCGGAAGTGTTTTACTTCCTGGTGCGGTGACGTTGCGGTGACGCGGCGGCGTCAACGTCACCGCCGCGTCACCTCCACGTCACCGCGCCTTCCGGCGGCGGGGAATTTGATCCGATGGTGTGTACACGCCATCGGATCAAACTCCCGATCGGACATATCCGATGGAAATGGTCCGCGGACCGTTTTCATCGGATATATCCGATCGTGTGTACGCCGCCATAGGAATGACATTGTAGACTTTGCTCACATGATTGCCAGGTTTCACAGTTACATTCCACTGGCTGACCTTCAAAGAAACATGATATTTTACATATGCACGTACTTCATGCACTATACGTACTTCATGCACTATACTCTCTGCCCGGCTGCCTAAATGTAAGAACAAACACAATTGTTGCATGTCAATTAAAATTTACTGTCTTTGAGACTAAGTATAGCTGTATAAAGAATCTTTGCTGACAACTAAGTTCAAAGACTCTGGTCTAGTGGGCTGATAGCTTTTATCATTTTACAACCTTTATCCTAGTTGGCTTTATGACAGGCGGGTGGTATTAACTCTTTAGCACCTATCTAGAGTAAGATACCTGTTCATGACAAATAAATATTTATTGCTACGTTCTACTTCTTATTAAGAAACACACTGCTGAAAATGGTAAAAACCATTTAAATGGCAGGTTAATTCAGATAAATGCACAATAGGTGCATGAAAGCAAAAGGCCCACAAAGTCTTCAATTTCCACTAATCAATCAACTGAGTAGAAAAGCCTGTCTGCTACCAGCACACTGCAAAGGAGGATCTCTGAATGGAAGCAGTGATCTCTCTGCAGAGATCTGCCTTGCCCCCTGTTGTTGAGTCAGACCTATAGCTCTGCAATAAGAAATGCTTATATTCCCTGTTGACTCGAGAACTCTATCTTTGACTCAGCAGGATTAGGAGGCTCATTCATACCATTTGCATTTGCACTGGGCAAGGCAGCCCCAATGCAAAGACATGGTAATTGCCCCTGAACTTTACTTAATAAGAACCATGTACGGCAGAGCTCAGACTGAAAGAAGGAGAAGCAGCACAAGGAGCCAATTAGTTGTGTTACAGTGCAAGGAGCATGATGATGGGAGGAGAGAGCAGAGTGACAGAAAGATGACATCATCAGTCTGCTGCTTTTTCGTTCAGTGTCCAGTCACAGGAGGGGGAGAGACAACACCTGTAAGTGTTATTTACAAGAAAAGAATGGCCAAAGATTTCCTGGTAATATTTCTCTTCCGGGCCAGAGGAGTGCATTTACAATTGCTCACCTGTAACCCAGAATCAGAGGACACCGGACCAAAGCTCGCTGTCAGCTGATGTCACGGAGCCAATACCATATTGTCAGAATACACCAGAATGCCTGATTGGCAGCTGGCTCACCCTCTCAGCATGCTGCTAACAGCCAGAGCCAGCAGCTCCGTCCCCTCCCCAGCCCAGTGCTCCAGTGAGCGCTGGAGGGGCAGTGAGGAGAGCGGTGGCTGACAGTCACTGTTCTCTGCTTTAAAAAGATCAAGAACTAAGCGATTAGCAGTCATGTGATCACTCATTAGTTAGTTCTCATGCTTAGAGCCTGCAGGGAACAGCTTTAGTGTTAGACCAATGCTGCCACATGGAGGTGAGTATGTGTATTTATTTTTTTTAACAAGATCATACTTCTTTAACTGCAGCGGAAAAAAATCAGGTCAGACAGAAAAGGCTGTCCTGTGTGGCAGAGCTGTGTAAATGTCAATACCAAATGGACGGAATTACAAATCCTGTATTTTACCTGTGTATTTAGCCGTTTACCTGGAGTTCAGCTTTAAGTGGAAGTCTAGTCAAAGACTATCTAAGCTTAAACCTGATCCCACCCCTATTCTAAGCCCTATACCAACTACCTTGTAAAGGAAAGATGACTACACTTACCTATTCAGAAGGCACACAATTTTTTGTTTTATTGTTAACTGGAGTTCTGCTACGCACGGTGGGCCTAAGCTGTACGGCCGGCCTAAAGTTACCCCTCATAAAGCAGGGATAACTTTGCACCAGATTTTCACAAGTCAGCTGGAGAGTAGCTTCAGCAGCACCGTTACGGACGAGCTGAGCAACCACACTTGCAGGATAACACATGGCAGCCGTGGTCCTAGCACTACTAATGGGTCCACCACCACGTAGGAGGAGGAGGGCACAGGAGAGGATTTACCTCCTTATCCGTGCCAGCTTCTCCTTGACCCGACGTCTCATGTCGTTTTTTTGGCGTAATAAAAAAAAATTATCATGTGCCATAAATGACTGTGATACCGAGAAGTTTCCCTGCTGTGTCTTTGTTATAATTATTTTCAGATGTACTTTTTTTACAGACATTTTCCAAGGTCCACTGCTCCCACTTAGTAGATATTTCACTAGAAACATTTACAAAAATGAAATTAGAGCAATTCTGCACTGTCATAACGTTCAGATACAAGTGGACTCTGGTGCTCTTCTGAGCTTGCCAGATTTTGTTGCTCAACATGGACCTCTGGTACCTAAAATCTAAGTGCATTTATTTTGTAGGTGGGTAGTATTGATCTACATTTCACAAAATGTACTGTAAAAGGTACTGGGGTAAAAGGTTTTAAACATTTTGGTAAGTTTTGTAGAGTAATCTCAAAACAAGAGCATTTTATGGTCATCTACCACGAGTTACATTGTGTTTTATACAATCTCAGAATCTGTATTCTATCTTGAAAATCTACATAGCAAACTATCACAAGCCGTGGCCACTCTTTTCAAGAGTAGCAGTCCCAGTCAGCGACCCCTTTCTATTTTTTAAAACTGTCCAGACAGGGCCAAAAACTGCGGCATAAGATGGGTGCAGAAATGGGCCAGCTCGGTAGGGCAGATACTCTCAGGGACACCCACTGCCCTGAGGTTGTTGCGCCTATATCTATTTCCTAAGTTGTCAACTTTTTCTGTACATAAATACAGTGTTTTACATTGTGCTTATGTTTTAGAGAGGCAGTCATCCACTGTGCTAACTCTTCTCTCCAGCTCTCTCTCTCTCCAGCTGCTTAGTGTGGGTGACCAGTTCATTCTTTATCGGGTCAGCTTGTGGGCAGGCCCACTCGCCCTGCACGTAGGGGTACCTTTCATCGTGAATGCCCAGGATGAGGCAGAGCCGTGTTCAGGTACAAATTACATTTTAGTGGTACACCAGCTTAGAGATGAGCCATACACAGTGTGCAGTAGTTAAATGTACATAGCTCCTCTGTAAAACCTACTGTCCCTTCTTACTACACACCTTGCTGGCAAGTAGTTGCAATTAAGAGGGGCACTGCTATGCCCACTTCACCAGTCCAGCGTACTGCCGCCGCCACTTCACTTTTAGTAGAATAGGGCCCCTTCGAGCACTAACGCAGACCCCATACTTCTTCACTCTCCCACATCATGTTTCCAGGCACACAAGGTCTCAGCCCCAGTAGAATGCATGAAGGTAAAAAACCTTAAAGTGGTTGTAAACCCTTACAGACCACTTGTACCTACAGGTAAGCCTATAATAAGGCTTACCTGTAGGTACTTGAAATATCTCCTAAACCTGCACGGTTTAGGAGATATTTGCCATATACAGTTGCGCCAACATCATCGGTGCATGCGCACTGAAGAAAGGGCACGATTGTGCCGTTTCTTCAGGAGCGTGCCATGGCCGTTGGCTCCCACATGCATACCACTCCAGGTCACACCACTCCAGCCAGTCACAGAGGCAGGGTCGACGGCCCCAGAAGGAAGAGGGGTGAAGATGGACGTGGGCACCAGCGAGGACGTTTGCAGGTAAGTGGCACATACTGAGCTAGAATGCGATGCATATTAGCCCATTATACATTTACTTTGCAGTGGGGGGAAAAAGGAAGTAAAACCATCAGGATTTACTTCCTCTCTAAGCATTTAGAACCACTTTAAATGCTTGTTTAGCCTAGAGGGATTGGAAAAAGGTGAAGTACTTACCTTATTTCTTCCTCCCACAAGTTTACTTCTTGCTGTACCACTGGTATTCTGAAGCCACGCCTTTTCGCTACTTGACCAGTCGCAGCTCTTTGACATCATCATGCTCAATCTGTGGATTGAAGTGGATGGACTTCTCTTTTCTCAACCAGACTAACTATGTAACTAAGTAACAATGTAGGACCAACACATCAAGGAATCGTCATTGAATAGAAAAGAGTGCAAGCTGCTGAGGGAAGGAGGAATGAGGCAAGTAATGCTGTTTATTCCAATCCTCCTAGACAAAAAGAACATCTGGAAGCCCACCCCTTAGGCCGCGTACACACGATCGAATTTATCTGCTGAAACTGGTCCGCCGACCAGTTTCAGCAGACATCTCCGATCGTGTGTACGACCTAGCGGACAGGTTTGTCCAGCGGACAAATTTCAAAACATGCTTTGAAATTTGTCCGCTGCAAACCTGTCCAACGGACATGTCCGCTGGTTAGTACGCCTAACCAGCGGACAGAAATCCCCCGCATGCGCCGAATTGGTTCGACGCATGCGTGGAAGTATTTTACTTTCTGGATTGGTGACGTGGCGGAGTCAACGTCACCGTCACGTCACTGTGTCCTCAGTCAGAGGGGATTTTCGTCCGATGGTGTGTACACGCTATCGGATCAAAATCCGAGGAGACATGTCCACTGGAAACGGTCCGTCGGACATGTTTGAGCGGACATGTCTCCTCATCTGTACGCGGCCTTACTCTTACAACAGAGGAAATTGTAGATATCATGGCAGCAGTAAATTCATATAAAGTTTTATTTAACCATTTCACTCCCCTTTTCTCCTATACATTTGATCTTCATTCTGTCTCTATAGCAATCTGTATATTAACCATTCACCTCCCTCATCTTGCACATCTGCACAATAACCCCATCATCTCTATCCTCCCACTGTATGTGACCTGTACCTTAACCCTTTCACCACCTACTTGCCCTGTATACGACCTGTGTGCGCTGGTTCTACTGCACCATTAGAGCCCTTTCACACGAGGCGGATCAGTAATGATCCGCCTCCGTGTGTCCGCTTTGCTCAGCGGGGATCGCTCCATATATGCCCGCTGAGCCGTCGAATGACAGGGCGGTCTCCGCACACTGTGCAGGGACCGCCCTGTCTTTTCTCCACTCTCCCCTATGAGGGAGCGGATAAACAAGGACCGTGTGTCCGTGTTCATCCGATCCGCTCTGCAGACGGAAGAAAAAATAGGGTTTTCTTCCATCTACAAAATCGGATGTTTGCGGAGGCGGACAATTACGGGTGTCAGCGGATGTTTATCCGCTGACACCTGCAATCACATAGGGACCAATGTATGTCCCTTTTTCATCCGCAAACGGATGGATGAAAAAGCAGACATACGGTCCGTATGTGTAAAAATCCTATTTACGCTACGCCTTCGCAACTTTTACAGGCAAGTGCTGTATTCACAAAGTACTTTCTATGTAAGTTGCGGCGGCGTAGCGTAAATGTGCCGGCGTAACCCTGCGTAATTCAAATAGAGCAGGTAGGGGGCGTGTTGTATGTAAACTAATCGTGACCCGACGTAAACGACGCGCCGAACTGCGCATGCGCCGGCCGTGAACATATCCCAGTGTGCATGCACAAATCACGTCGCAAATAGTTAATGAAAACGACGTGAACGTAACTTACGCCCAGCCCCATTCTGAATCGGCTTACGCAAACGACGTACAATACGACGCTGTCCCGACGTCCATACTTAACATTGGCTGCGCCTGCTATAGCAGGGGTAACTTTACGCTGGACTTACGCTTACGCAAACGACGTAAAAACATACGCTACGTTCGTGAATCAGCGTATCTATCGCATTTGCATATTCGAAAGGTAAATCGTCGGAAACGCCACCTAGCGGCCAGCGTAAATATGCAACTTAGATATGACGGCGTAAAAAACTTAAGCCGGTCCGATCTAACACAAATCTATGCGTAACTGATTCTAAGAATCAGGCGCATAGATACAACCCCACTCACTCAGAGTTACGACGGCGTATCAGGAGATACGTCAGCGTAACTCTTTGCTGAATCTAGCCCACAGTGTGTAGAGGATATATATACATCCCAGGAGTTCTACATATATTTATACACTGTAGGGCTAGATTCCGGTAGCTCGGTGCATATTTATGCGGGCGTAGCGTAGCGAATTTACGGTGCGCCAGCATAACGTAATTTAGTCGGCGTAAGGCAGCGTAAGTGGAAGTGGGTGTGACCTTATGCAAATGATCGTCCGAGCGTGGTGCAATGCTTTACGCCCAACGTATCTAAAACGGTGCTGGCAAAACCTCCTGGTATACGCTGGCCCACCAGCTTACGCCGAGCGCATAAATACGCCCAGACATGCGCCCGTCCAACGCAAAAGTACATCCTGCTTTTTTCCCCCCCTGAGCAAGGTACTTTTGCTTGGCGATGGCGGCAGTTGGCAAAGGAGGCAAGGAGAGGAGGAAGAGGAATTTCTCCAACGATGAGAGGGCATATATAGTGGCTGGAATTGCCAAATATGACCGCTACCTCCATGGTGCCCAGAGTGCCCAGACAAGCAAGGCACGGAGGCTGGAGATCACCCTTCAGGTGAATACGGTCGGGATTGAGACCAGAAAGCCTGAGGAGATCGCCAAAAAAACGATATGAAACGTCGGGTCAAGGAGAAGCTGGCGCGGATAACGAGGTATATCCTCTCCTGTGCCCTCCTCCTCCTACGTGGCGGTGGACCCATTAGTAGTGCTAGGACCACGGCTGCCATGTGTTATCCTGCAAGTGTGGTTGCTCAGCTCGTCCGTAACGGTGCTGCTGAAGCTACTCTCCAGCTGACTTGTGAAAGTCTGGTGCAAAGTTATCCCTGCTTTATGAGGGGTAACTTTAGGCCGGCCGTACAGCTTAGGCCCACCGTGCGTAGCCTGCGCCGAACGCACGTATGTTTGGGAATCGGCGTATCTCCCTCATTTGCATATTCGCATATGAAATCAGTGGGTGCGTCAGATGCGTTCGGCGTAAACATGCGCCTACGATACGCCGACGTAGGAAAGTTACGTCTGCCGGGAGAAGTCTATTTTCGGGCGTAGCTCGTTCTGTGGGTACGGCGCATAGATACGACGGCGCACATTTTAACTTACGCGGCGCATCTCCAGATACATTGGCGTAAGTCCTACCTGAATCAAGGCCTGTATAGTTTTGTTAGATTAGTTCTTCCTAATCTGTCAGGCAGTTGATTGTGCTAGCTGCAGTCAGTGTTCTCACTCACGTGTTGTATTGCCCGTGTGCTCAGTGCACCTAAACCAACTTGCTGTATACTGCAAGTGTGCTCATTACTTTGCAACTAAACCCACTTGGTGGTGCATAGTGCAAGTGTGCTCATTACTTACTTTGCAACTAAACCCACTTGGTGGTGCATAGTGCAAGTGTGCTCATTGCTTTGCAACTTAACCCACTTGGTGGTGCATAGTGCAAGTGTGCTCATTACTTACTTTTCAACTAAACCCACTTGGTGGTGCATAGTGCAAGTGTGATCATTGCTTTGCAACTAAACACACTTGGTGGTGCATAGTGCAAGTGTGATCATTGCTTTGCAACTTAACCCACTTGGTGGTGCATAGTGCAAGTGTGCTCATTGCTTTGCAACTTAACCCACTTGGTGGTGCATAGTGCAAGTGTGCTCATTACTTATTTTTCAACTAAACCCACTTGGTGGTGCATAGTGCAAGTGTGCTCATTACTTACTTTTCAACTAAACCCACTTGGTGGTGCATAGTGCAAGTGTGATCATTGCTTTGCAACTAAACACACTTGGTGGTGCATAGTGCAAGTGTGCTCATTACTTACTTTTCAACTAAACCCACTTGGTGGTGCATAGTGCAAGTGTGCTCATTACTTACTTTTCAACTAAACCCACTTGGTGGTGCATAGTGCAAGTGTGCTCATTACTTAATTTTCAACTAAACCCACTTGGTGGTGCATAGTGCAAGTGTGCTCATTACTTACTTTTCAACTAAACCCACTTGGTGGTGCATAGTGCAAGTGTGCTCATTACTTACTTTTCAACTAAACCCACTTGGTGGTGCATAGTGCAAGTGTGCTCATTACTTACTTTTCAACTAAACCCACTTGGTGGTGCATAGTGCAAGTGTGCTCATTGCTTTGCAACTAAACCCACTTGGTGGTGCATAGTGCAAGTGTGCTCATTACTTACTTTTCAACGAAACCCACTTGGTGGTGCATAGTGCAAGCGTGCCCATTATTTACATTTTAACTAAACCCACTTGGTGGTGCATAGTGCAAGTGTGCTCATTACTTTGCAACTAAACCCGCTTGGTGGTGCATAGTGCAAGTGTGCTCATTACTTACTTTGCAACTAAACCCACTTGGTGGTGCATAGTGCAAGTGTGCTCATTACTTACTTTTCAACTAAACCCACTTGGTGGTGCATAGTGCAAGTGTGCTTATTACTTACTTTTCAACTAAACCTACTTGGTGGTGCATAGTGCAAGTGTGCTCAATACTTACTTTTCAACGAAACCCACTTGGTGGTGCATAGTGCAAGTGTGATCATTGCTTTGCAACTAAACACACTTGGTGGTGCATAGTGCAAGTGTGCTCATTACTTACTTTTCAACTAAACCCACTTGGTGGTGCATAGTGCAAGTGTGCTCATTACTTACTTTTCAACTAAACCCACTTGGTGGTGCATAGTGCAAGTGTGCTCATTACTTACTTTTCAACTAAACCCACTTGGTGGTGCATAGTGCAAGTGTGCTCATTACTTACTTTTCAACTAAACCCACTTGGTGGTGCATAGTGCAAGTGTGCTCATTGCTTTGCAACTAAACCCACTTGGTGGTGCATAGTGCAAGTGTGCCCATTACTTACTTTTCAACTAAACCCACTTGGTGGTGCATAGTGCAAGCGTGCCCATTATTTACATTTTAACTAAACCCACTTGGTGGTGCATAGTGCAAGTGTGCTCATTACTTACTTTGCAACTAAACCCACTTGGTGGTGCATAGTGCAAGCGTGCCCATTATTTACATTTTAACTAAACCCACTTGGTGGTGCATAGTGCAAGTGTGCTCATTACTTTGCAACTAAACCCGCTTGGTGGTGCATAGTGCAAGTGTGCTCATTACTTACTTTGCAACTAAACCCACTTGGTGGTGCATAGTGCAAGTGTGCTCATTACTTACTTTTCAACTAAACCCACTTGGTGGTGCATAGTGCAAGTGTGCTTATTACTTACTTTTCAACTAAACCTACTTGGTGGTGCATAGTGCAAGTGTGCTCAATACTTACTTTTCAACGAAACCCACTTGGTGGTGCATAGTGCAAGTGTGATCATTGCTTTGCAACTAAACACACTTGGTGGTGCATAGTGCAAGTGTGCTCATTACTTACTTTTCAACTAAACCCACTTGGTGGTGCATAGTGCAAGTGTGCTCATTACTTACTTTTCAACTAAACCCACTTGGTGGTGCATAGTGCAAGTGTGCTCATTACTTACTTTTCAACTAAACCCACTTGGTGGTGCATAGTGCAAGTGTGCTCATTACTTACTTTTCAACTAAACCCACTTGGTGGTGCATAGTGCAAGTGTGCTCATTGCTTTGCAACTAAACCCACTTGGTGGTGCATAGTGCAAGTGTGCCCATTACTTACTTTTCAACTAAACCCACTTGGTGGTGCATAGTGCAAGCGTGCCCATTATTTACATTTTAACTAAACCCACTTGGTGGTGCATAGTGCAAGTGTGCTCATTACTTACTTTGCAACTAAACCCACTTGGTGGTGCATAGTGCAAGTGTGCTCATTACTTACTTTTCAACTAAACCCACTTGGTGGTGCATAGTGCAAGTGTGCTCATTACTTACTTTTCAACTAAACCCACTTGGTGGTGCATAGTGCAAGTGTGCTCATTACTTACTTTTCAACTAAACCCACTTGGTGGTGCATAGTGCAAGTGTGCTCATTACTTACTTTTCAACTAAACCCACTTGGTGGTGCATAGTGCAAGTGTGCTCATTGCTTTGCAACTAAACCCACTTGGTGGTGCATAGTGCAAGTGTGCCCATTACTTACTTTTCAACTAAACCCACTTGGTGGTGCATAGTGCAAGCGTGCCCATTATTTACATTTTAACTAAACCCACTTGGTGGTGCATAGTGCAAGTGTGCTCATTACTTACTTTGCAACTAAACCCACTTGGTGGTGCATAGTGCAACTGTGCTCATTGCTTTGCAACTAAACCCACTTGGTGGTGCATAGTGCAAGTGTGCTCATTACTTACTTTTCAACTAAACCCACTTGGTGGTGCATAGTGCAAGTGTGCTTATTACTTACTTTTCAACTAAACCTACTTGGTGGTGCATAGTGCAAGTGTGCTCAATACTTACTTTTCAACGAAACCCACTTGGTGGTGCATAGTGCAAGTGTGCCCATTATTTACATTTCAACTAAACCCACTTGGTGGTGCATAGTGCAAGTGTGCTCATTACTTTGCAACACCGGCGTAGGAAAGTTACGTCTGCCGGGAGAAGTCTATTTTCGGGCTTAGCTCGTTCTGTGGGTACGGCGCATAGATACGACGGCGCACATTTTAACTTACGCGGCGCATCTCCAGATACATTGGGCCAGATTCAGGTAGATCAGAGCATCTTTGCTCTGGAGTAACGCTTCTCATTTACGTTACTCTGCCGAAATTTTAGGAGCAAGTGCTGTTATTCATGAAGCACTTGCTCCTAAAGTTGCGGCAGCGCATCGCAAATGAGCCGGCGGAATTCAAATTGGGCGGGTACGGGGCGTGTATTATTAAAACTAAGCGCGATCCCGCGGCGAACGTACTGCGCATGCGTCGACTGTCAATGCATCCCAGTGCGCATGCTCCAAATTCTGTCAGTGAACGTCAATGACGTCACATCCCCATTCATGAATGTTTTACGCAAGCGACGCGATTTGTTTTTTTTCCGACGCGATGACGACGCCTATACTTAACATACGATATTCCAACAGGGGGCTGCTTTATCTATACGCCGCGTATCGCTTCCGGAAACGTCGTAAAGTCACTGCGTCGCGCCCGAAAAAGATCATGAATTGCCGATTCCCGCTCATTAACATATTTTTTTAGCGTATTACCCCAATGGGCCAGATTCTACCTGAATCTGGCCCATTGGGGTAATTCTTACCTGAATCCAGCCCTGTATAATTTCGTTAGATTGGTTCTTCCTAATCTGTCAGGCAGTTGATTGTGCTAGCTGCAGTCAGTGTTCTCACTCACGTGTTGTATTGCCCGTGTGCTCAGTGCACCTAAACCAACTTGCTGTATACTGCAAGTGTGCTCATTACTTTTCAACTAAACCCACTTGGTGGTGCATAGTGCAAATGTGATCATTGCTTTGCAACTAAACCCACTTGGTGGTGCATAGTGCAAGTGTGCTCATTACTTACTTTTCAACTAAACCCACTTGGTGGTGCATAGTGCAAGTGTGCTCATTACTTTCTTTTCAACTAAACCCACTTGGTGGTGCATAGTGCAAGTGTGCTCATTACTTACTTTTCATCTAAACCCACTTGGTGGTGCATAGTGCAAGTGTGCTCATTGCTTTGCAACCAAACCCACTTGGTGGTGCATAGTGCAAGTGTGCTCATTACTTACTTTTCAACGAAACCCACTTGGTGGTGCATAGTGCAAGTATGCCCATTATTTACATTTCAACTAATCCCACTTTGTGGTGCGTAGTGCAAGTGTGCTCATTACTTTGCAACTAAACCCACTTGGTGGTGCATAGTGCAAGTGTGCTCATTACTTACTTTTCAACTAAACCCACTTGGTGGTGCATAGTGCAAGTGTGCTCATTGCTTTGCAACTAAACCCACTTGGTGGTGCATAGTGCAAGTGTGCTCATTGCTTTGCAACTAAACCCACTTGGTGGTGCATAGTGCAAGTGTGCTCATTACTTACTTTTCAACTAAACCCACTTGGTGGTGCATAGTGCAAGTGTGCTTATTACTTACGTTTAAACTAAACCCACTTGGTGGTGCATGGTGCAAGTGTGATCATTGCTTACTTTTCAACGAAACCCACTTGGTGGTGCATAGTGCAAGTGTGCCCATTATTTACATTTCAACTAAACCCACTTGGTGGTGCATAGTGCAAGGGTGCTCATTACTTTGCAACTAAACCCACTTGGTGGTGCATAGTGCCAGTGTGCTCATTACTTACTTTTCAACTAAACCCACTTGGTGGTGCATAGTGCAACTGTGCTCATTGCTTTGCAACTAAACCCACTTGGTGGTGCATAGTGCAAGTGTGCTCATTGCTTTTCAACTAAACCCACTTGGTGGTGCATAGTGCAAGTGTGCTCATTACTTAGGGCTAGATTCACGTACGAGTTACGCCGGCGTAACTCTGAGGCCGCATACACACGATCAGACCAGTCCGATGAAACCGGTCCGAAGACCAGTTTCATCGGACCAAATTGATCGTGTGTACGGCCCATCGGACCGTTGTCCATCGGACCAAAGTTTTAAAACTTGCTTTAAAATCTGTCCGACGGACACCTGTCCGTCGGACCAAAACGATGGTTAGTACACAAAAGCATCGGACCAAAAACCTGCGCATGCTCAAAATCAAGTCGACGCATGCTTGGAAGCATTGAACTTTGTTTTTTCAGCACGTCGTTGTGTTCTACGTCACCGCGTTCTGGCCCGATGGGATTTTGGACTGATGGTGTGTACGCACATCAGACCATCAGACCACTTCAGCGTGGTCCGATGAAAACGGTCCGTCGGACCAGTCTCATCGGACCGGTCTGATCGTGTGTATGTGGCCTGAGTGAGCGGCGTCGTATCTATGTGCCTGATTCTTAGAATCAGTTACGCATAGATTTGCCTTAGATCCGACCGGCGTAAGTCTCTTGCGCCGTCGTATCTTAGTTGCATATTTACGCTGGCCGCTAGGTGGCGTTTCCGTCGATTTACGCGTCGAATATGCAAATGAGCTAGATACGCCAATTCACGAACGTACTTGCGGGCGGTCGTATTTTTTACGTCGTTTGCGTAACCCACTTGGTGGTGCATAGTGCAAGTGTGCTTATTACTTACTTTTCAACTAAACCCACTTGGTGGTGCATAGTGCAAGTGTGCTTATTACTTACTTTTCAACTAAACCCACTTGGTGGTGCATAGTGCAAGTGTGCTCATTGCTTTGCAACTAAACCCACTTGGTGGTGCATAGTGCAAGTGTGCTCATTACTTTGCAACTAAACTCACATGGTGGTGCATAGTGCAAGTGTGCTTATTACTTACTTTTCAACTAAACCCACTTGGTGGTGCATAGTGCAAGTGTGCTTATTACTTACTTTTCAACTAAACCCACTTGGTGGTGCATAGTGCAAGTGTGCTCATTGCTTTGCAACTAAACCCACTTGGTGGTGCATAGTGCAAGTGTGCTCATTGCTATGCAACTAAACCCACTTGGTGGTGCATAGTGCAAGTGTGTTCTATACTTACTTTTTAACTAAACCCACTTGGTGGTGCATAGTGCAAGTGTGCTCATTGCATTTCAACTAAACCCACTTGGTGGTGCATAGTGCAAGTGTGCTCATTGCATTTCAACTAAACCCACTTGGTGGTGCATAGTGCAAGTGTGCTCATTGCATTTCAACTAAACCCACTTGGTGGTGCATAGTGCAAGTGTGCTCATTACTTTGCACATAAAGCTACTTGTTGTGTACTGCACGTGTCCTCTGCAGTTTGCATCAAAATCTATGAGGTGTATGTGTACTGCCTTTGACATTATAATGTCTGGAAGGGCAACAAGGAGAGGCAGAGAGTCACGCGGGCATGCAGGCTCTGCGTCTAGTGCTAGTGCAACAGTGCTGGTGGTGGACACTGTGGATCCTCATCAGCAAGTGGCCGTGTGACACGCTCGTCCTTGTTTTCGGCAGCTGGCCGTGTTGAGCCGCAACATGCCGAAGACTTGGTAGAGTGGATGGCCAAGCCATCCTCATCCTCCTCATCCTCTCTCACCCATGCTCAGGGTACTTAGTCTGGCAAAGTAGCTGCCAAGGCGTCCTCCTCCCTCTGCTCAATGGCATCACTTACTCCTTCCTTAGTCCCACTATTATGTCCTCCTGAGGAGTCCCACAAACTGTTTGAACACAGTGTTGGGTACATGCTGCATGAAGATGCAGAGCGTTTTGAAGGGTCCGATTATGGAACACAGATAGAGGAAGGCAGTAATGTGAGCCCAGAGAGAGGGGGTGTCCAAGAAGGACAGCAATCTGGCAGTCATCTTCCCTCAGTTGCAGCATACTGCCAGGTTTCCGACAGTGATGAGGAGAGAGGGGATGATGAGGTCACTGACTCTACGTGGGTGCCTGATAGGAGAGGAGGAGGAGGAGGCACATCTCCAAAGAGGCAGGATGCCCTTCCAGGGGACAGCTTAAGGGCAGCACACCAACTGCATTACATCGCAGAGCTATGCCTGTGCAGGGCGCTACTGTGTCTCAGCGTTGCTGCAAAAGTTCTTAGGTGTGGGCCTTTTTTGAGACATGTTCATCCGATCACACCGTTGCTATTTACAACATATGTCTCAAGAGTATCTCGCGTGGCCAAAACATCAACCGCTTGGGCACCACATGCTTGACCAGACATATGTCGACCTGCCATGCAGTTCGTTGGCAAGCATACCCGAAAGACCCACACCAAAGAACAAAGCGGACCTCCCCTTGCCCCTCATCAGCTGGGATCCCCAACCCCACTATACCATCAGTCCTCTCTGAAGCCTGCACTGATAGGCCTGAAGGTGAAAATTTAGGTGTGTCACAACCTAGTAGTACATGCGGGCAATCTACTATTGGTACACGGATGGCAGATTGTACCGGACAAATTTCCCTGCCCCAGCTTCTGCAGGGCCGAAAAAGTACTTTCCCAGCCATCCACATGCCCAGCGGTTGAATGCTAGCTTAGCGAAATTGCTAGCACTTCAACTGCTGCCTTTTCAGTTGGTAGATTCTGCCCCCTTCCGTGAGTTTGTGGAATCTGCGGTACCTCAGTGGCAAGTTCCCAAACGCCACTTTTTCTCACGGAAGGCAATTCCGTCTCTCTACTGGCATGTGGAAGGCAATGTCCATGCCTCGCTGGACAGGGCGGTCAGTGGTAAGGTGCATATTACCGCTGACTCATGGTCCAGCAGGCATGGACAGGGACGTTACCTCTCTTTCACGGCGCATTGGGTGACTCTGCTGGCAGCTGGGAAGGACGCAGGGCAAGGTACAGTAGTGTTGGAGGTTGTTCCGCAACCACGCCTCCAAAACACTACTACTGGTTGTGACACACCTCTCTCCTCCACCCCCTCCTCTTCTTCCTTTGTGGCCTTTTCCTGTGCTGATGTTTTCTCGGAACCAGCCATGCTCCGTAGGCGTACGAGGGGCTACGCAGGAATGCAGGCAAAGAGATGCCATGCGGTGCTAGAGCTGGTGTTCTTGGCAGACAGGAGCCATACTGGGGCAGAGGTTCTGTCAGCTCTGCAGGGGCATGCTCAGAGGTGGTTGATACCATGCCAGCTTAAGCCAGGAATGGTGGTGTGCTGCTGACTGAATATCCTTCTCCTTCTCAATGATCTTGCTGATAGCTTGTAAGAACATTGTCGGTTCTGGGCACCGCCACCAGTGGCTAAGGCCCAATTTTTCTGCTCCTGTTTAACAGGGGCGTGTAATTTACAATTTTTGATGCAATAGTTTGCAGCAGGCTATTTGCTGCGCTACAACTAGAGTATCTGTGAGGGGTTGTAGTGTTGTGGCACCAGCACCAGTGCCTAAGGCCCAATTTGTGTGCCCCTTTTCAACAGGGGCGTGTAATTACAATTCTTGATCTAATAGTTCACAGCAGGGTGTTCCAGCCAGCACAAACCAAGACTAACTGTGAGGGGTTGCAGTGTTGTGGCAACACCAACACCTAGGGCCCAAATTTCTGCAGCGTATATACGGCAGGCCCCTACTTTAAAACATCCAACATACAAACGACTCCTACTTGCAAAAGGGAGGAGACAACAGGAAGTGAGAGGAAATCTACCCCTAGGAAGGGAAATTCTCTTCTGTAAAAGGTGTCTCCTGTCCACTGATGCTTTATCACAATCCTTCTTTCACAAAAAAATAAAAAAAAATCATTTGTCTTTGGGAGAGAAAGTGAGGTGCAATCTTCTGAACAGATGCACACAGATAGCGAAACAAATGTTACAGGGGTGATAACCCTTCTCTATGTTTTCAGAAAAGGTTAAAAAAAGATTCTATGGCTGAAGCTACACTTTAAAGAAGTACCAGTTGAAAATTACAAACAGATTCTACTTAACAACAAACCTACAGTCTCTGTCTTGTTTGCACCACCTGTATTCTGCTGTTTAAAGTATATAGGGCCAAAGGGGCTTTGCAATGACCTGGGGGGAGGGAGGCGGGGGAAACCTATGCTATTTTTCTCAGTGATTTTCATAAATATTGCAGGGACCAGACATTACATTAAAGCCGCAAGCAGTTTTAAATTACCTTTTTTTTATAGTAATCTCATTTTGTGCAGGGACAGTTCTAAACATGTACCACTACTATAGACACCCAGCAGGTACGATATTTAAAGACATTTTTAATTGTTTGTTTTTTTCACTTTAAGCATCATTAAAATCGCTGCTCCAGAAAAAACGACAGTTTTTAAAACTTTTTTTTCATTTATACATGTTCCCTGGGGCAAGACCCGTGTTCTCAAAGATGTTTTCCGGCAATAACTTGCATATGGGGCATTAAAATTAGCACTTTTGAATTGGAACGCTCGAGTCCCATTGACGTCAATGGGGTTCTAAATGTTCGCGCGAACGGCTGGTCCGTTCGAAGGTTCTGGTGCGAACCTAACGGGGGGGGGTGTTCGGCTCATCCCTAGTCTGCATCATGAAGAGGCACTAGGCTGCAATGCCTACCCACCATTAACTATATCCTTTAACACCTCCTGCATATAGATTTTTTTTATTATTTATTTCACAGCATGGGTGCCCATCCATTCAAGTTACGATTCACCCAATATTTGATGCTAGCTTAGCCCTGGGGATCCAACTCTGATTTATTAATTTCCCAACTATTAAATGATAACGGTAGTATTACTATGCTCTGCCATGGGGGTTCAACAGTTAGCTCTTATTCGAGAATGTTCTCATACTTCCCAGCCATTATAGAATAACTGTACTTTTGAAACACAGTAGATATTCTAATACAGTATATCCTGTTACAAGTTACAATTCCATCCTCTTTATTGTATGATGCTGGCTGTACCCTGGAGATCCAGCTGTAACTTTGATTCAGGAATGTTTTCTTACTTTCCAACCATTAAAAGATAACTATTTTTAAAACTCATTAATTTTCTTAATATATCATGAGATATCAAGAAACATTGCAAATATAATCTCTTACCTCTGTCTTTTCTCTTCTCATGCTCCTAATGCTGTCATCACAGGTCCATGAGCACTCGTTCTTGGCACTGGAAGTGCTGATAGTTGTAAGTGTGGTACTCTTATGCCGTGTACACACGGACGTTTTTTGCGATGAAAAAAAACGATGTTTTTTAAAACGTCATTTAAATTGATGGTGTGTGGGCAAAATGTCGTTTTTTGTCTTAAAAAAAACGACCAAAAAGTCACCGTGTGTAGCAAAAACGTCGTTTAAAACGACGTTTTTCAACCCGCGCATGCCCAGAAGCTAGTTATGAAGCGAGATTCAATGGAAAAGAGTGGTGAACGTAACCTCGCTTTTTGTGAAAAAAACGATGGTGTGTATGCAACATTGTCTTTGAAAGTGACGTTTCAAAAACGTCGTTTTTTACTTCACAGAAAACGTCGTTTTTTTCCATCACAAAAAACGACCGTGTGTACGCGGCATTAGCACTAAACACAAGAGAAAAAATCGAAATCTCCCCTAAAAGTAATGACATTTTATCTACAGTCAAAACTAAAATCTACAGTACACACGACCATTTTTTCCGTCGGATAAAAAAACAACGGTTTTCCCGACAGAATTCCTCTCAGCCTGCCTTGCATACACACGCTCAGACAAAAGTCTGCCCGTCTCCAAAGTGTGGTGACGTACAATACGTACGACGGCACTATAAAGGGGAAGTTCCATTTCAACGGCGCCACCCTTTGGGCTGCTTTTGCTGATTTCGTGTTAGTAAAAGTTTGGTGAAAGACGATTCGTGCTTTTCAGTCTTCGTGCTTTTCAGTCCGTTACAGCCTGACGAATGTGCTATCTCCATTACGAACGCTAGTTTTACCAGAAAGAGCGCTCCCATCTCATACTTGATTCTGAGCATGCACGTTTTTTTGCCCGTCGGACAACGGTTTTCCAGACAGTATTTTTTTCTGATGGGAAAAAAAAGATCCTACTCTCCTTTTTTTGTCTGTCAGTTTTCCCGTCTGAAAAACTGCAATTGAGCATACACACGGCCGGGATTCCCGACAGAAAGCTCTCGTAGCAGTTTTCCCATCGTGTGTACTAGGCATTAGAAGTCCTCCTCTCTGTCCAAAAAATAATAGCAAAGTGACAAGAAATCCAAAATGTTATGATGTAAAATCATCCAAGTCTTGCTTGGTCTGGGACTGGTAATAAAGGGAAATCTCCAAAGAGAGAGCTCTTAGCTCCTCCACAGCCAGCATACTTTCAACAACCTGGGGTAGTGGTGAAGTTACTGCCCTGGTAACATGACAGTGCTCAGGACTAGTGATTGGCTGCTAGACCCTGACACTGTCCCAGGGAATAAGGTCACAGGCTTCCCCATGCCTAGAATTTCTAGACAGTATCCACAACTGCTGTGGAGTAAGAAACTGTGGGAGCACAGGCAAGGTCAATACATTGGGCTCAGAGAAGCTGCATGGGCAAGTATTTCTTTAAAGTGTGTAGAACCCTCCTAGCTAGGTTGCTATAATTGAAGCAAAATGTGTTTTTAGTTACCCAGCAGCAGAGGAGCATTGTTCAATTGCTTTTGACTCTTCTGGGTTCTGCTGGCTGCAGGCTCTGCTGCTTCCCCCTGGATTCTGGTAGGTTCCAGAATTTTCATGCAGCCTCAGCCAACCAATGGCAAGAAGAGTGACTTCAAATAAAGTTGCTTAGGCATGGGTCTGATGGACTTTGAGGACTTTCAGAGCCATTGCCTGGCAGCTCATACAGACTGTTGTTGCAGAAGTTTCTTAGGTAGGGAACTGTTTCTGCGTGCTGCAGTTAGACTAGTTAGGGTTGGTTGGCTAGTTAGTTAGTTATGGTGCCTTTCTCTCTGGTTCATTCAGGGTCCTGGATTGATGGCGAGTCAAGTACCTTCTGCCCATTAATTTACTAAATAGTCTAGCGACAGGGTTTGGGTTTCCAGTCATGGACTCTGAGAGGGCTGCTAAACTAGTATAGTAGGTGTATAGCTGTGTAGGGGGTTGATGCCTTTGAGGGTCACCTTCATGGAGGTGATGCTCTCTAGGGGCATTCTACTAACCTGATTGCTTTGCAGGTGTTGAGCATATGTCACTTCGGAGGGAGTGTTCTCCCTGGCCATGTTCTTTGTATATTCTAACCCCCCTTCTGTTGTAGTTAGGAGTAGGGTATTAGATAGCTCCTGATAGGATTGTATATACTGATATTTGTTGATGTTATATTGGAGTTTTGACCCCTTACGGCCACCTACTGGTCAGGCGCCAGTCTCCCCTCCCACTTGTAAATATGTTACTTATTTCTTTAACCACTTCCCGCCCGGCCAATAGCAGATTTACGGCCGGGAAGTGGCTATGAAATCGTGACTAGACGTTCTCAAACGTCCAGCACGATTTCATGCCGCGCGCGCCCGTGGGGGCACGCAGCGCAGCGATCGTTGATGCAGGGTGTCAGTCTGACACCCTGCATCACCGATCTCGGTAACGAGTCTCCGGCAGAGGCTCGCTACCAGGTGATCAGCCGTGTCCAATCACGGCTGATCACGATGTAAACAGGAAGAGCCGTCGACGGCTTTTCCTCACTCACGTCTGATAGACGCGAGTACAGGAGAGCCGATTGGCGGCTCTCCTGACAGGGGGGGTTCACGCTGATTGTTTATCAGCGCAGCCCCCCCTCGTATGCCCACACTAGACCACCAGGGATGCCCACACTGGCAGGGCAAAAAAAAAACGTAAAAAAAAAAAAAAAAAACACAGGATTAAAAAAAAAAAAATACAGGTTAAAAAAAAAGAAAGATGCCAGTCAGTGCCCACACATGGGCACTGACTGGCAACATATACATCAGTGCCACCCCTCAAAGTACATCAGTGCCACCCCACAGTGTCCTTCAGTGCCACCCCTCCGTGCCAATCCATGCCCAGTGCCCATCTATCAGTGCCCATCTGTGCCACCCATAAGTACCCATCAGTGCCACCCATAAGTGCCACCCATGAGTGCCATTCTGTGCCGCCTATGAGTTCCCAGTGCTGCCCATGAGTGCCCATCAGTGCCGCCTATAAGTGCCCATCAGTGCCGCCTATGAGTGCCCATCAGTGCCGCCTATGAGTGCCCATTAGTGCCACCTATGAGTGCCCATCAGTGCCACCTATGAGTGCCCATCAGTGCCGCATACCAGCGCCGCCTATCATTGCCCATCAGTGCCACCTCATCGGTAGTGATGAGCGGAATACGCCATATTCGATTTCGCGATATTTCACGAATATATAGAAGAATATTCGCAAAATATTCGTTAATATCGAATATTCGTGATATTTTATCAAAATAAAAATTTTGCGAAATTTCGCTAATGCGAATGCGAAATTTCGCTAATGCGAATGCGAAATTGATTGCGAAATTCTCGTCAACACGCGAAAACGGAGATCATTTCCTGGATTACTAAACTAATATGCACTAAACACTAACTCTACTTACACAAACTTATATGACTAAACTAAAGCTAATTTTTTTTTGTTTTTTTGTTTTTTATACACAAAACACAGAAGGGCAGAGAAAGTATTTGCGAATATTCGTAATACGAATATTCGCATTGCGAATATTCGGCAACATAAAAGGATCGCCTCAGCTACTCGGCCCAGGGTCTCTAATCATACCAGCAATGCTTTTAGACGTCAATGGAGATCACTAGGATGTGATCTGTTTTAAAAATAAATTTGAAAAAATACGAATATTCGCAATAGCTAATATTCACCGCGATATCCGATTTATTCGCGAATACTCGAATATGCAATATTCGTAACGAATATTCGCAATGCGAATATTCGTGAGCAACACTACTCATCGGTGACCATCAGTACTACCTCATCAGTGCCGCCATATAAGTACCCGTAATTGAAAGAGAAAACATACTTATTTACAAAAAAGTTAACAGAAAAAAATAAAAATGTATTTTTTTTTCTAAATTTTCAGTCTTTTATTAGTTGTTGCGCAAAAAATAAAAACCGCAGAGGTGATCAAATACCACCAAAAGAAAGCTCTATTTGTGGGGAAAAAAGGACGTCAATTTTGTTTGGGTACAGTGTAGCATGACCGCGCAATTGTCATTCAAAGTGCGACAGTGCTGAAAGCTGAAAATTGGCTTGGACGGGAAGGTGAGTAAGTGCCTGGTATGGAAGTGGTTAAAGTTCATTTTTATCAAAAAGGTTGTTATGTGGAATGTTGCGTAGAAATTGTTGACATTGTTATTTTCCTTGATCCCTTCCCTTTGTTGCCACGGTATACTCCACTCTTAAGAACAAGACCTTTTTGTTGGACGGCCCATGAGGACAGGGACTATTTTTTGTGGCGGGGCTGTATGTAGCACCCTCCTGGCTAAGTTGGTATAGTTAAGGCAAATTTAGTTTGCTGCAGAGGAGCCATGCTCAGTTACTTTTTGCTGTTCTGGGTTCTGGTGGCTGCAGGCCCTGCTGCTTTTCCCTGGATTCTGGTAGGTTCCAGAATTTAGTGGGAGGAGGAGGCAAACCCTCATCTGCATATTTATGCAGCCTCAGCCAATCCCTGGCAGAAAGTGGGGGCCTGGAACAGCAGGGTCCTTATTTCAATGGGAGAAAAACCCAGCCTGAGGGGTTTACCTGGTTGGGTCTGAGGAAAAGGCCAGCACTGGAAACGCGTTAGCCTGTTAGATTTCCATTTCTCCCGTTTCGCACGTGATAAGAGCCGGAGGCTGAGCACTGCTCTCGGAACCCACCCAGTTGTGTGAGAATAGCGAATGAGGAAGGGGGACATAAGACCCATTTCTCGATTGGCTGAAAGGAGAAGCAATGTTATTGGCCAGGGGGAAGGAGGAGGAGGGAGGAGACACACGGCCGGGGGAGAAGCAGGGAAGACCAACAGACCCAGCATCCGGCTCAGCCATCCAGCACTCCCCGGCTTGAGGAGGGGAGATCGGAGTCTGGCAGGACAGAGGTAAAGAGGCCACATGTCTCCCGCGCTGGTGGGGTGTTCCCCCGTTAATGTCTGTCTCCTGCCGAGGGGGGAGGCGGGTGGCGTTGGTTTACTGCCCCAGATTTATCAATCACCAGCCGCCACTGATCTAATTTCAGCAAGATATTCCCAGAGCCTATTTTTTGGTCTCTTTGGTACGTGGCTTTGGGAAAGCTAAGGATGCTGGTAGCAGTGCTGTGTGGCTGGGGCACGACTTCCCTGGTGGCAGCAGATTATATATTTGTTTAGTAGGATAAACATATAAAAGGTGCAGGGCTATAAAAACATACTCACATAACACAATGAATATATACACAGACATAAAATATCAAGTAAAAATCCATAACATTTAAATGTGTAAATAGTTAACACGTGAATGCTTCAAATCTATCATGCAGCCTTCTGTATAGTTTTTCATGATGGTATTACTAATCCAAATCTGTTAAGTCTTACAGACGTTATCAAAGGTGTCCAAACAATATAAAAGTTTAATGTACTGTATATCGTTGTGACCCCCCTCCACGTGGCACTCCAAGAAACCCAAACGTAACCCAAGCTGCGCCCACACTGCATGGGTTAACTGCTTGTTTCTGTCTAGGGGATTTGGTTAAGGAGATTTGCTTAACAAAGCTTTCTTTGATTGGCTGGGACAGAGATTGTGATGTCATCTTCTTGCATTTCCACCTAAGCCAATCAGAGGAAGCTTTGTATTCATTTATAGAATAAAAAAGCCCACTGTGAACCGCTGAGCAGAACTCAGCCACACTTGATTTTGTATCGGGAGCCTGACAGAACTTCTGCCGGAACACAGTGCTGTGTGCGCTATGTAGCTGATGCTACATACAGTGCCCACCGCTGCTGCATCTGTAAAGTAAATAGTTTGTTTAGACCAGCTTGTTCCAACCAATCTATTTAAAGTTCACTAAAACCTAGAGATCAGCTTCAAAGTAGAACTAAAACAACAAAAAAATCACATTGCAGGGAGAGTTATAACCCTGTTAGATTTTTTTATTTTTTTGCCATCTGTGTTCTATTGGGGAAATTTCCCTTCACTTCATGTTTCATAGCTATAACAGGAAGTGAGAGGAAATCCCTCCAAGATGAAGGAATCCCTGGTTGTCACCAGAACTAGTGTCCCCATTGGAGGATTTCCCCTCTATCCCAGCTCTAGTGACAATCCTAAATTAGGGATTTTTTTTCACTTTCACTGCCATTAATGTCTAAACTACTAGCAACAAAAGTGAGTACACCCCTAAGTGAAAATGTCCAAATTGGGCCCAATTAGCTATTTTCCCTGGTTTTCAGGTGTGTTAAATGTGGTGTCATCACATTCACTCTATCATATTGGTCACTGGAGGTTCAACATGGCACTTCATGGCAAATAACTCTCTGAGGATCTGAAAAAAAATTTACACAAGGAATACAATGTATCTCTTCCTCCATCTCCAGCAAATCACAGCTCAGGGCTGACACAGAGCGGCGCACGCAGCCTCCTCCTCCTTCCGTCCAATCCCCGTTCCGGCACATTGTATGACGTGTCCCGGCCCCGCCCCTCCTCTCCTCTCTCCCTCTCTCAGCACAAAACGATGGCGGCTCCGGGGACGAGTTCGGGGGCTCCGGTGGTTCTGAATGGCCTGGTGGTGAAGGTGTATCCGGTGGTCCTGGCCTCCATAGTGGACAGTTATGAGCGGAGGAATGAGGGGGCGGTCCGGGTGATCGGGACTCTTCTGAATGAGGGGGAGACCATTGTCTGGTCACATGTGTGTGTGTGGGGGGGGAGGGGCCACACTGATCATATGGGGGCCACACTGATCATATGCTGGGCCCTTGTACTGATCATATGGGGGGCACACTGATCATATGCTGGGCCCTTGTACTGATCATATGGGGGCCACACTGATCATATGCTGGGCCCTTGTACTGATCATATGGGGGCCCCCTGTACTGATCATATGGGGGCCCCCTGTACTGATCATATGGGGGCCCCCTGTACTGATCATATGGGGGCTCCTGTACTGATCATATGGGAGCCCCTGTACTGTACTGATCATATGGGGGCTCCTGTACTGTACTGATCATATGGCGGCTCTTGTACTGTAATGATCATATGTGGGGGGCCACACTGATCATATGGGTGCCCCCTGTACTGTAATGATCATATGTGGGGGGCAGTGTTGTCAGTAACTGCGTTAAAGTAAACGCTGTTACTTAACGCAGTTACTTCTGAGGGTAACGAGTAATCTAACTGATTACTCTTCACCTCATGGTAACTCCGTTCCCATTTCCCATTCTCACTTTCCTATCAGGCAGAGCAATCTCCGCCCGACAGGCGTCTCCTAGTCTGGTCCTGGCCTGACATCACTGAGAGGCCGGCTGGGAGGTAGGAGTGTAAAGGAGCATAGAGTGCTGCCGCCTGCCGGAGCGAGTGTGGAGGAGGAACCAAGCAATGGTAAGCCATCTGCAGATTCACTTGTTAACTCATTTTTGGGGGGCGGTGAATATATTACCAATGGTATTTTTTTAATATTTTTTACCCCTTTGGGCTGCATTAGTGACACCAGTGTCAGTGTTAATTAACTGCTGCAGCATGCTGCAGCATGCTGCAGGGTTTAATTAACCCTGATGCCACTAATGCAGCACAAAGGGGTTAATTAACTGCCACTTGTCACTAATGCAGCACTGACGATACACATTAACCCTTTCATGCATTTAAAAAAAATACCATTGGTAATTATTCATTGAAAACCCATTGCAGTACATATACTGCGACGGGGTGGCAGCTACAAGCACCGTGACGTACCCATCACTGCCTGTTTCTGCCTAGGGTCACACTGTAGTGAACACTGCCAATCACATGCGATGTCTGTGCAATGCGAGTACAGCTATACAGTTGTATGGCTGAACTCGCACTGGATTTGCATAAAAAAGATGCAGGGACTTTTTTCTTTCCACACTAGAATCAGATCGCATGTTCGTGTGTTCTCACTAATGCGATCCGATTCCTGTCCGAATCCACAGTTCTCACTGCAATCTGCAAACCAATCTGGGGTGTCATTAACATTGTATTGACACCCGCAGCAGTTCGCAGTGAGAACTGCCTGCAGGGGAGATGCAATGCGGGAACCGGTGCTGGAATCGCATTTTTAGTTTTGTTGTGGTGGCGTTTTCTTAGTCTATTTAAATAGGCTGCTTTAAGGCAAGGCACAGCATTGATTTGCACATGTGCGAATTAACATTTTTTTTTGCACCTTTTGGTCTAATAATTATGCCATTAAAAGCATTTTTATATCCGTTTGAAATGTGAGAAAAATATATGTTGATCCTAGCAAAAACCTAGACCTATGTTCTCTGCATTTGTTATCTCATAGAGCCTAAATTATCCTCTCAGTAGTACTTAACGTAATTGCATTGTAGAATATTAAAAAAAAAGTCATAGTTACTTTGCTGAGTAACTAATTACTTTTTCAATGTAGTAACTGAGTCACTATCGCAATTAATTTGTTACTTTAACCCCTTACGGACCGCCGCATGTACATTTACGTTGGCAGAATGGCACAGGCAGGCACATCAACGTATATATACATTGCTGCCTTGACGTGGGTCGGGGATCCGATCTAGAACCCCTCCCCCCCCCCCCCCCCGGTACATGCGGCGGTCCGGTTTGCTGGGCGAGCGATCCGGGATGAGGGGGCGGCTATTCGTTTTTGTCCGCCCCCTCCGGATCGCTCCCAGCCAATCCGCGCACTCCACGCCGTTTTACTTCCTCCTCCTGTGTAAACACAGGAAGAGGGAAGTGATGTGATCTCTGCTCTCGGCAGTATTTTTAACCGCCGCTGAGGAGAGATCACATCACACAGTAAGTCTGCACAACACTACACTGACACCAGGACACGCAGGCACATTAACCCCTTGTGATCATCCCCCACCTCCCCCTGTCACAGTGTCACTGAATGCAGTAATCAGGGCCAGATTAAGAACATCATGGGCCTGGTGCTGAGGATTTTGGTGGGGCCTTTTATAAATAATAAATAAATGCGTGGGAATCACAGCGCAGCAATGGAGGGCCCAGTCTGAAAATGTAAGTGTACCCTAATGTGCTAATATGCTGTGCATATTTGTACATTGTGGCATAACCTACCCCAGGGCCTCTAAAAACTAGTAATGTCAGGAAAGTAGCTGAGATCCCCGATGTTCCTCTGTACATCACTGTAGTAATCACAACATTAAATAAGTTCTAATAATGGGACAGAACAAATATGAGAACTGAGATTTCCTTTAGTTGAACTAACAAGTGTGTCCATTCTAGAGCTGGTAACATTGAGGGTATTCAGTATCATTTTAAAGAACTGTTTTTGTGGGTAAGCGACATAGGGGAGGAGTACGGACGGTATATAAGTGGGAAGTATGTGCAGGTGAGTGAGAGGAATGTGGAGGGTCTAACATTGGGCACTATGTACAGGAGAAGAGTGCAAAGGGTACGGCAAAAGGCACAATGTACAGGAGAGAAGTGTGGAGGGTATGACAGTGGGCATCATGTACAGGAGAGAAGTGTATGACAGCAGGCACCATGTACAGGAGAGGAGTGTGGAGGGTATGACAGTGGGCACTATGTATAGGAGAGGAGTGTGGATGGTATGATAGTGGGCACTATGTATAGGAGAGGAGTGGAGTGGAGTGTGGAGGGTATGACAGTGGGCAGTATGTACAGGAGAGTAGTGTGGACAGTATGATAGTGGGCACTATGTATAGGAGAGGAGTGTGGAGGGTATAACAGTGGGCAGTATGTACAGGAGACAAATGTGGAGGGTATGACAGTGGGCAGTATGTACAGGAGAGAAGTGTATGACAGCAGGTACTATGTACAGGAGAGGAGTGTGAAGGGTATGACAGTGGGCAGTTTGTACAGGAGAGGAGTGTGAAGAGTATGACAGTGGAAATATGTACAGGAGGAGTGTGGGGGTATGACAGAGGGTAGTATGTACCAGAGAGAAGTGTGGAGGGTATGATGGGGCAGTATGTACAGGAGAGAAGTGTGGAGGGTATGACAGTGGCCAGTATGTACAAGAGAGGAATGGGGATGGTATGATAGTGGGCACTATGTATAGGAGAGGAGTGTGGAGGGTGCGACAGTGGGAAGTATGTACAGAAGAGGAGTCTATGACAGCAGGCAGTATGTACAGGAGAGGAGTGTGGAGGGTATGACAGTGGGCACTATGTACAGGAGAGGAGTGTGGAGGGTATGACAGTGGGCACAATGTATAGGAGTGGAAGGATGTTTAGGGACTGCGTAGTGGTTAAGCGGGTCATACATGAATTGAAATTACACCAATTATGCCGAGACCAGCCATAGTCGATCTATGTATGGGCTAGCTGGTTTTACACAAGTCAATCTATTAATCGACTTGAGTACAACCAGCCTGTTTTTCCAAAAACAATCAGTGCTGCCAGTTATAGATAGCAACACTGATCATTGTACTCACTGGCAGAACACAATAACACTACAGGAGTGATTCCCCCATCTACAGGTCAGCAGGTGAGAGGGTGTGTGGGGACAGGCTGGGGAGAGATACCAGTCAGTGGCTGGGTAGGCACTGGCTAGTATCAGAGCCAGATACACACAGGTTACATACGTCGCGATCGTTCGAGCGAGAGCAATAATTCTAGCACTAGACTTCCTCTGTAACTCTAAACATCTAACCTAAAAAATGTTTAAAGCATCGCTTAGGATACCAAAAAAAAAAAAAATCGTGCTAACTTTAGTGTTTTTTTTAATGTATGAAACAGTTTATTTCCAAAAAAAACATGTTTGAAAAATTGCTGCGCAAATACAGTACCGTGCTAGAGCTGCATAATTAATCGTTAACAAATTGTGATCTTGATTCAACCCCCCTGACATCTCCAATGCAGAGTTTGCTGATTCTTTCATATAACAAATGGAGAGACTTTCAGCTGTCAAAAGAAAATATCTGGACAGTCTGACAAGTTCTTATAGCGGGAAACATTGTAACTAACGCATTCTTCTTATATCAAAGGGATACACTTCTGTGTGTAAAGAAAATATCCGGGCAGTCTGCCAAGTTTGTAAACAACATGAAACATTGAAACCAACTTCCTTTTTAGATCAAACTTCTGTGTGTATATGCAAGAAATGTAACCACATAGGGCCAGATTCACGAACACTTGCGCTGGAGTATTTGGATATGCGCCGCGTAACTGTGATGATGCGCCGTCGTTTCTATGTGCCCGTACCCACCAAACTAGATGCGCCCAATAACGGGTCATTTGCGACCGGCGGAACGTTCCGACGCCAGAGTATCGTCAGCGCTTATTTTCGCTGGGCGCATCAGTCGCGCCCATTGATTTCCCCTGCAAATATGCAAATGAGGGATTTTTCCCAATTCACGAACGGATTAGCACCATACGCTGGCTACATGCGCCGCGCGTATCTCGTCCGTCCGGCGCAAAGTTATTTCTACAAAAGGCTGCTTTATCTTTACTCCAGATGGCCACAGGTCAGCAGGAGAGCAGCTACAGCAGTGTTACCGATGATAGGAGCTAGCTGAGCACCCCAACTTGCAGGACAACACCTCTGTCCATGCTTGTCTGTCAAATTTTACAGCCATGGAGGAAGACATCATAGGTCTCCATAGCCGAGATGATGGCTGACAGCTCCTGGCCATTAAAGTTCAGCTTTCTCCTGTGTGTTTGCGGGGAACGGGAGCAGCCATCTCAGAACAAAAGTAACATCACTGCGGGGAGGGGGAGCAGGATATACTTTAGTGCCGGAATGGCGCTTCTACGGGCGCATTTACACGCCCAACGGAAGGCATTGCGCTGACGTTTCCCGTGCAGTGGTGCCGACGGAAGTTGTGAGCATGCGCACAAAGGGGGCGAGTGGAGCCTCACTCACTGGGCATGCTCCGTGGTTGATGCGCTGAACGTAAGCCTCTGCGCTGGGCTCCGCCCATCATTTACATATGATCACACCCACTTCCACTTGCGTCGGGTTACGCCAGCGCATTATCGTTACTCTGGCGCAAGTTTACGCGCAACTGCTATGTGAATTACAGGACTTGCGCTGAAAGGGTCTTCAGAGTAACGTAAATGAGAAGCGTTACTCCAGAGGAAAGATACTCTCATCTACCTGAATCTGGCCCTTAAAGTCCAACACTTGTTTAAGTTAAAAACCAATATTTTTTGCTAGAAAATTACTTGGATCCGCCAAACATTATATATATTTTAGCAGAGACAAAAATGGCAATTGCTGCAATATTTTATGTCACACTGCATTTGCCTACTTCAATGAATAATAAAAACCATAAAAACAAAACAGTAAAGTTAGCCCATTTTTTTTTTTTCATTTTAATGTGAAAGATGATGTTATGCCGTACGAATCGTGAGAGAATCGTGATCTATCTTCTAAGCAAAAAAATTGCAGTTGTCGTTTTAGCCAGAATCGTGCAGCTCTATACCGTGCAACATAAAAAGTTGCAAAGACCACCATAGAGTAATTTTCTAGCAAAAAACAAATGATGATTTTTTTTTCTCAGTGTGTCAGCTTGTATTTATAATGGCTGCTCTGTATGTAGCTTCTGACAGGCTGTGCAAGCAGGCCCGTATCTCCGAAACCATAAATGATAGCCATCCCATATTTTAACCGGTTGTGGGGTAGGTCTTCAACTGACTACACCCCAAATGTGGGGTTTCTGTGACCTCTGGTCATCGAGCTACAACCCCTGAAGTCGATCTAAAAAAAAAAATGGCAAATGGGCCTATCTTGAGAAAGGGGCCTGGAGCTGCAGCTCCATCAGCCCCTCTGTTAATCCGGCCCTGGCAGTAATCATATATGTATGATTACTGTATTTAGTGTCAGTGTGACAGTCAGTTAGTGTTGGGTTCAGGGTAGCCCCCGTACCCCCCCCCCCCCAATAAAGTTTTAACCCCTTGATCACCGCCCTAGTTAACCCTTTCACTCCCTATTGCCAGCGTCACTAAGCGATCATTTTTCTGATCGCTGTATTAGTGTCGCTGTTCCCGCTAGGTAGCTATTTTTTTTTTATTGCGATTTTTTTTTTTACTAAAGACATGTGGCTAAATAAATTTTGGCCTAAATGTTTGACTAAAATTTAGTTTATTTGATTGTTCTTATAACAAAAAGTAAAAAATATTGTTTTGTTTTCAAAAATGTCGCTCTATTTTTGTATATAGCGCAAAAAAAAAAAATCGCAGAGGCGATCAAATACCACCAAAAGAAAGCTCTATATGTGGGAAGAAAAGGACGCAAATTTTGTTTGGGAGCCACGTCGCACGACCGCGCAATTGTCAGTTAAAGCGACGCAGTGTCGAATCGGTCCGGGTCTTAAGTGGTTAACTAATTACTTTTTTAAAGTAAGATGAGCAACACTGACTGTGACATACTGAAGCAGAGCATGATCCCCTCCCTTCGAAGACTGGGCCGCAGGGCAGTATTCCAACATAATAATGACCCCAAACACACATCCAAAACGTTACTGCCTTGCTAAAGAAGCTGAGGGCAATGGTGATGGACTGGCCAAGCATGTCTCCAGACCTAAATCCTATTGAGCATCTGTGGGGCATCCTCAAGTGGAAGATGGAGGAGGGCAAGGTCTTTAACATCCACCAGCTTCGAGATGATGTCATGGAGAAGTGGGAAGCTCTGGTGACCTCCATGCCCAAGAGGGTTAAGGCAGCGCTGGAAAATAATGGTGGCCACACAAAATATTGACACATGGGGCCCAATTTGGACATTTTCACTTACTTACGTACTTACTTTTGTTGCCAGCAGTTTAGACATTAATGGCTGTGTGTTGAGTTATTTTGAGGGGACAGCAAATTTACACTGTTATACAAGCTGTACACTCACTACTTTACATTGTAGCAAAGTGTCTTTTCTTCAGTGTTGTCACATGAAAAGATATAATAAAATATTTCCAAAAAATGTGAGGGGGGTACTCACCTTTGTCACGCCTGTATGTCCTGCGTTTTTTTTTTAGGGTTTTTTTTTGGTGGTTTTTGAGCATCTAGTGTGCACGGAACCAAAATATGAAGAATACAGAACAGGATGATTGCAATATGTCAGGACAGCATTTCTATATTCAAATAAATATAATGTCACCTCTCATTTTCCAGGGTGGAGCTTTCTACTTCATTGAACATGTGGCCTCCACAGACGAGTCCAGCTGGACACGTTTTTTCCAGAAGGTCCTGAATCCAACCTGGAAGCTGATTTTTGATGGTTGCAGCATACAGAAGATTACATGGAAGGACCTTGAAGATGCCAAATTCTCAGAGCTCAACCTGCGCCATATATATGCTCCTACAGCTATGAAACTTATTAACCCTCATATTATTGGATATGCTGTCAAATAGATTCATATAATGGGCATTTTTAAAAGAGTGTTAGGCAGGTTCCCTATTTCGTAAAACTAATCCACATTGATAAATGTGTGTAGTCGGATTTTAATTGTGTTGCAGTCAGTGGCGGCTGGTGCTCAACATTTTTGGGGGGGGCGCAAACAAACAAAAAAAAAAACAATTGCAGCCTCACTGTGCCCATCAAACACAGCCACTGTGCCCATCAAACTCAGCCACTGTGCCCATCAAACTCAGCCACTGTGCCCATCAAAGGCAGCCACTGTGCCCATCAAAGGCAGCCACTGTGCCCATCAAAGGCAGCCACTGTGCAAAATCATCAAATGCAGCCACTGTGTCGTGCCATCAAACGCAGCCACTGTGCCATCAAATGCAGCCACTGTGCGAAATCATCAAATGCAGCCACTGTGCCGTGCCATCAAACGCAGCCACTGTGCCATCAATTGTTGCCACTGTGCCATGTCGCCACTGTGCACATCAATTGTCACCACTGTGCCATGCCAAACGCAGCCACTGTGCCATGCCAAATGTCGCCACTGTGCCATCAATTGTCGCCACTGTTCCATCAATTGTCACCACTGTGCCCATCAATTGTCACCACTGTGCCCATCAGTTGTCGCCACTGTGCCCACATCAATTGTCGCCACTGTGCCCACATCAATTGTCGCCACTGTGCCCATCAATTGTCGCCACTGTGCCCATCAATTGTCACCACTGTGCCCTGTAAAATGCTGCCAGATTGCCCCCCCCCCCCGCCTGGCACTTACCTTTCTGGGGTCAGCCATCCTCCTTCCACCGTCCCTCAATGTCTTCTCCCGCCCTCGATGACGCTTCAGCCAATCAGGTCACCGGTAACCAGAACCGGTGAACCTGATTGGCTGAGACGCCTGTCAGTGTTAGCAAGGGAACGCACCCCCCCCCCCTGTACGTCCCCTGGTTAACTATTTGGAAGCCAATTACAGCCCTCAGGCACTTCCAAAGCCAACCAGCTGCCGTTATTCAGATGGCTGGCGCTCACCATGGGGCCGGCCATCTGAATAGTGGGCAGCAGCAATAATACATGGATTCATGCAATGCATGAATCTATGTATTGTATTCAGTGGCGGTGCAGGAGAGAGAGGGGGCGGCGCTCCTGCCCCCTCTATGGACGCACCGCCACTGGTTGCAGTTCTGATTGAAGTCAGGTAAAAGCTATGTATAGGGTTCTGCATTCAAAAGGGATATGCAGCAACTAGAAAAAAAAAAGTCTTCTTAAGTACCTTTTGCATTTTTACCTTGCAGAAATACATGCACCACCATATACCTGTATGTTTTTAGGAAGACTTTCACTTGTTTTAGCTTTCTGTGGTATGTTTTAATATGCATTTAGACTCATTTTCGCTTGTGTTTCAATATATCAAATCAAATAAAAAGATAAAGAGGGGAAGGCATAGAAGCCCTGGTAGATTTTTGCTATGCTCTGGTTCCCCATTGGGAAGATGTTCTGTCCCATCCTAATGGAACAGAAAGTGAATCTCTCCAATGGGGGTACAAACCGCAACATATTACCGGTATATGTTTTCAATAAAATGGAGAAGAGTAAAACCTATGTTAGCTCATTATTTCTGTCTGTGACTTTCTGTACTGGCTGCTGGTGACTGCTAACCATGTTTCTTATCCTGCTGACAGTCAGAGGGATATGAAGTGAGGCAAGATCTCCAACAGGGTCATGGACAGTAGTAAAAGGTTTTTACATTTTCTGAATCTGATTAACTGTTAAAAATACAAATTTACTGATGTTCTAATTAGACACCTAAAATAAACTGTTGCTTGTGCATATACTACTTTAGGATGATTTTTGTTCCTAGTTCAGGCATGTGCAGGTTAGCATATTAAAAAGGTGTGCCCACATGTAGCCAGTGTTGCCAACCTACCAGGTTGAAATTTACTGGCACGCCACCCCGAAATTTACTGGCGCAGACATGTTTTTACTGGCATTTCACAAAAGTTACTAAATTACATTTTAGGTGCAAATTTCAGTATTTAGGCTACAAACAAGTACGCTAGGCAAATAGCAATGTGATTTAAGGTAGATATTAAAGGGGAGTTCCACCCACAATTTTACCTTTTAAATATAAATACCCCAGTAATACACAAGCTTAATGTATTCTAGTAAAGTTAGTCTGTAAACTGAGGTCCGTTTTGTTAGGTTGTTACAGCATTTAGTTTATAATCTAGAAATAGACCGTGGCCATCTTAAGTGTGGGCATCATGAAGCCAGACTGTATGACTTCCTGGATTTCAGCTATGCATATCTCGCACATGCTCAGTGCTGCACAAGCAATGTAATTTCAGTCAGGTTTCAGTCAGGTTTGCAAGGACTACAGTACTGGGAAACATGGTGCCTATCCCAGAAACCCTTGCAAATAGCCTTGTGACTTAATAGCCTCCTAATAAGGAGGAGGAAGTAATGAAGGACTACAAAATAACGGTATTTACAAGCAACAGAATAAATAAAAATTGTCCATTCTGAACACTATGGCCTCGTACACACGATCGGACATATCCGATGAAAACGGTCCGCGGACCATTTCCATCGGATATGTCCGATCGGGAGTTTGATCCGATGGCGTGTACACACCATCGGATCAAATTCCCCGCCGCCGGACGGCGCGGTGACGTGGCGGTGACGTTGACGCCGCCACGTCACCGCCACGTCACCGCACCAGGAAGTTAAACACTTCCGCGCATGCGCCGAATCCATTCGCCGGCTGCGCGGCGGCGGCGCGGCGGCGGTGGGGGACGACATGTCTGCTGGTAAGTGTACTAACCAGCAGACATGTCGGGCGGACAGATTCCCACCGGATAGATTTCAAAGCATGCTTTGAAATCTGTCAAGTGGAGAAATCTGTCCGCTAGCCCATACACACGAGCGGAGATGTCTGCTGAAACGGTCCATCGGACCGTTTTCAGCGGACATATCCCCTCGTGTGTACGAGGCCTATGAGATTAGGGCATGCAGAACAGACAAACATAAAAAAATGGGTGGAAATCCACTTTAACCACTTGCCCACCGTGCCATAGACATTTTACTGCTACAGCGCGGTGGGGTAACTCTGAAACGACGTCCTCCCAGAATCCTCCTCTCGCGGGCCCCCTGGGGCGCGCTTCTGGAATCATCCGTGAGCGCCGGGTCTAGAAGACCCGGCGCATCACGGATCGTGGTAAATTGCCACTGATAGCGCCCGTTTACCACGTGATCGCTCCATCAAATGACGGAGCGATCACTTGTAAACAAACCGGCGTCATTTGATGACGCTGGTTCCTCCCTCTCCTCTCTGTACCGTTCGGTACAGTGTGAGAGGAGAGGGGGAGGAGCGGGTGTCAGCAGCAGCACTGAGGGCTGGATCTGTGACAACTGCAGTCACAGATCCAGCCATCCATCCATCCCAGCTCAGCTATCCCTGCGCAATACTCTGCAATACCCCAATACTCTGCAATACCCTGCGCAATACTCTGCAATACCCCAATACTCTGCAATACCCTGTGCAATACTCTGCAATACCCCAATACTCTGCAATACTCTGCACGATACTCTGCAATACCCTGCGCGATACTCTGCAATACCCCAATACTCTGCAATATCCCAATACCCTGCGCGATACTCTGCAATACCCCAATACTCTGCAATACCCTGCGCTATACTCTGCAATACCCCAATACTCTGCAATACCCTGCGCGATACTCTGCAATACCCCAATACTCTGCAATACCCCAATACTCTGCAATACCCTGCGCGATACTCTGCAATACCCCAATACTCTGCAATACCCTGCGCGATACTCTGCAATACCCCAATACTCTGCAATACCCAAATACTCTGCAATACCCATTTTTTTAAAGCACCCCTGTCCCTGTGCTCGCATGCAGAAGTGAACGCATACGTAAGTCCCGCCCACATATGAAAACGGTGTTCAAGCTACACATGTGAGGTATCTCTGCGAACGTTAGAGCGAGAGCAATCATTTTGGCCCAAGACCTCCTCTGTAACTAAAAACATGTAACCAATAAAACTAATTAAAGCGTCACCTATGAGGATTTTTAAGTAGCGAAGTTTGGCGCCATTCCATGAGTGTGCGCAATTTTGAAGTGTGACATGTTGGGTATCTATTTACTCGGCATATCTTCATCTTTCACATTATGAAAAAAAATTAGGCTAACTTTACTGTTTTTTATTTATTTTTTTAAGCACAACAGTTTTTTTTTTTTAAACACGCGTTCAAAAAAATTCTGCGAAAATACCATGCGAGATAAAAAGTTGTAACGGCCGCCATTGTATTCTCTAGGGTCTTTGCTAAAAAAAGCATATATAATGTTTTGGGGGTTCTATGTAATTTTCTAGCAAATAAATGATGATTTTTCCATGTAGGAGAGAAATGTCAGAATTGGTCTGGGTGTTCCAGAACGCCTGATGGCATTCCCTGCATGTTGGGCCTCTGTATGTGGCCACGCTGTGTAAAAGTCTCACACATGGGGTATCGCCATACTCGGGAGGAATAGCAGAATGTGTTTTGGGGTGTAATTTGTGGTATGCATATGCTGTGTGTGAGAAATAACCTGCTAATATGACAGAAACAAGATTTTATTTTTATTTTTTACAGAATTTTCAGTAGTTTTTCTTTTATAGCACAAAAAAAAAAAAACCAGAGGTGATTAAATACCACCAAAAGAAAGCTCTATTTGTGTAAAAAAAAAAGGACAAAAATTTTAAATGGGTACAATGTTGTATGACTGAGTAATTGTCATTCAAATTGTGAGAGCACCGAAAGCTGAAAATTGGTCTGGTCAGGAAGGGGGTTTAAGTGCCCAGTGGTCAAGTGGTTAAGGTAAAAAAAAAACATATTTTAGTTATTTTCGATATAATAGGGCAAATTATTTAGTCACATCACCCCCTGCCTCCATCCCCTTCTGCGGTGCCACAGTCTCCTCCTGCCTCCAATTTTCCACCCTCAACTTCCCCCAGGTTAGTCTGCCCCTCAGTGCAAGGTCAGTAACACCCCCCCACCCGGTTTACTCTCTCCCCCAGTACAATCCCCACCGGGTCACTCTGCCCCCTAGTGCCTACCCCCAGTACCAGGATTGGACACAGAGCTCATCAATAAAAGATATACCCAGGGCTTTTTTTTTTCTCAGAGAATAGGTGCAGGTACTCACGCCCCATATTACAGAGTACAGGGTTCAGGAGTGTGTAACACACAGAACTAAGGAGTATGCATTGCACAGGCTACAGAGCTCAAGAGCAAAGGGCACAGGAGTGTGTATCGCACAAAGAGCACAGGAGTGCGTATCGCACAAAGAGCGCAGGAGTGTGTATCGCACAAAGAGCGCAGGAGTGTGTATCGCACAAAGAGCGCAGGAGTGTGTATCGCACAAAGAGCACAGGAGTGCGTATCGCACAAAGAGCACAGGAGTGCGTATCGCACAAAGAGCACAGGAGTGCGTATCCCACAAAGAGCACAGGAGTGCGTATCGCACAAAGAGCACAGGAGTGCGTATCGCACAAAGAGCACAGGAGTGCGTATCGCACAAAGAGCGCAGGAGTGTGTAACGCACAGAAAGCACAGGAGTGCGTATAGCACAGAGAGCACAGTGCGTTTTGTTAGTGTGTTGGGCACAGGATTGATTGTTTTGCTGGGCAGAGGAGTGCATGGAGTAGAGGGTTCAAGAGTGTGCTTCAGACAGTGTTCAGGAGTGCAATGCACAGGGCATAGAGGTAGGCAACACGCTGGCCAGTGTACAACAAATATTTCCCCCTTGCCCAATATAGACTCTCAGCTTAACCACTTAAGACCCGGACCAATACGCTGGTAAATGACCCAAGGTGTTTTTGCGATTCGGCACTGCGTCGCTTTAACAGACAATTGCGCGGTCGTGCGACGTGGCTCCCAAACAAAATTTGTGTCCTTTTCTTCCCACAAATAGAACTTTCTTTCGGTGGTATTTGATCGCCTCTGCGATTTTTATTTTTTGCGCTATAAACTAAAATAGAGCCACAATTTTGAAAAAAAACACAATTTTTTTACTTTTTGTTATAAAAAAAATCAAATAAACTAAATTTTAGTAAAACATTTAGGCCAAAATTAATTCAGCCACATGTCTTTAGTAAAAAAAAAAATCGCAATAAAAAAAAATAGCTACCTAGCGGGAACAGCGACACTAATACAGCGATCAGAAAAATGATCGCTTAGTGATGCTGGCAATAGGGAGTGAAAGGGTTAACTAGGGCGGTGATCAGGGGGTTAAAACTTTATTAGGGGGGGTGGGGGGGCTATCCTGAACCTAACACTAACTGTTTTTTACACTGCCTGTCACACTGACACTAAATGCAGTGATTAGATCACTGCATTCAGTGACACTGTGACAGGGGGGTGGGGAGGGCGATCACAAGGGGTTAATATGCCTATGTGAGTGTGTGTCAGTGTTGTGTTGGTGCACACTTACTTGTGATGTCTTCTCTCATCAGCAGCGCTGGGAAACAGCGCTGCGATGAGAGGTGACATCATTTCCTCCTTCCTGTGTAAACACAGGAGGAGGAACTGACACGATGGGAGCGCGCTCCCATTGGCTGGGAGCGATCGCGGGGGGGGCGCAAATCACGGACATCCGCCCGCTCGTCGGCGATCGCTCCCAGAGGCAGGGGGACCCCCGCACGCCGCGGAGGGGGTCCCGATGGGACCCCCGAATCGCACGAAGGCGGGGACGTAAATTTACGCCCTTGTGCCTGTACGAGCCATTCTGTGGCCGTATATGTGCGTGCGGGGGTCCTTAAGTGGTTAAATTACCCCAATACCGACTTTTCTCCACTCTTGGCTCTCCCTCAAGTCAGCAGCGATGGTATAGCATGCTGGGTGACTTCCTTATGTCAGCCTACTGCTTGCCCCTTACAGCCTTCTATATTGATGGTAAAGGATGGCCAAGTCAGGGAGGAGCTATGGACCAGATACATTCACTCTCCCCTCCATTCCCAGGTTGCTGTCTGTGCAAAGTTCTAGCCAGCCTGCAATGTACACACACATTCAATAGTTCAATGTTTTTTTTTAATCAGAATTATATGTGATGAGTCTAAGTTAGTGAAGTAAAATTTGAAAAATAAATACATAAAGCTATGTTTCAGAAATAAAAAAAAATGATAATTGGCATGTGCGTATGTATTCACCCCCTTTGTTATGAAGACCATAACAAGCTCTGGTGCAACCAACTACCTTTAGAGGTCACATATTTAGTGAAATGATGTCCACCTGTGTGCAATCTAAGTGTCACATGATCTGTCATTACATATACACAGCTTTTGAAAGGCCCCAACACCTAAGCACGTGGCACCACTAACCAAACACTTCCATGGAGAACAAGGAATTCTCCAAACAAGTAAGGGACAATGTTGTTGAGAAGCACAAGTCAGGGTTAGGTTATAAAAAAATATCCAAATCTTTGATGATCCCTAAGATCACCATCAAATCTATCATAACCAAATGGAAAGAACATGGCACAACAGCAAACCTGCCAAGAGACATCCGCACACCAAAACCTACAGATCGGGCAAGGAAGGCATTAATCAGAGAGGCAGCACAGAGACCTAAGGTAACCCTGGAAGAGCTGCAGAGTTCAACTGCAGAGACTGGAGTATCTGTACATAAGACGATAATAAGCCGTACAGCCCCATAGGCCGTGTACACACGGCAGAGAACCTCGACGGGCAGAACACATCGTTCCGCCCGTCGAGGTTCCCTGCCGGCCGTCGAAATCGGCGACCCGCCCGTCAGGAATGGCAACCAGCCATTCTTCCAGGCGGGCCGTCGTGCAAATAGAGAGCGTGCTCTCTATTTCTGCTCGACGGGCTTCCCGACGGGAAGCTCGCCGAGAGTGTACACACGGCCGAGGTCCTCGCTGGAATGCAGCTTCCAGCGAGGTTCTCGCTGGTTTCCAGCGAGAACCTCGGTCGTGTGTACACGGCCTTAGAGTTGGGATTAATGGCAGAGTGACCAGAAGAAAGCCATTACTTTCAGCATAAAACAAAATGGCACATTTTGAGTTTGCGAAAAGGCATGCGTGAGACTCCCAAAATGTATGGAGGAAGGTCATCTGGTCTGATGAGACTAAAATTGAACTTTTTGACCATCAAAGAAAACGCTATGTCTGGTGCAAACCCAACACATCACATCACCCAAAGAACACCATCCCCACAGTGAAACATGGTGGTGGCGGCATCATGCTGTGGGGATGTTTTTCAGCAGTCGGGACTGGGAAACTGGTTAGGGTTGAGGGAAAGATGGATGGTCCTAAATACAGGGATATTCCTGAGAAAAACCTGTAGCACTCTGTGTGTGATTTGAGGCTAGGATGGAGGTTCACCTTCCAGCAGGACAATGACCCCAAACACACTGCTAAAGCAACACTTGAGTGGTTTAAGGGGAAACATGCCTAGTCAAAGCCCAGACCTCAATCCAAAAGAAAATCTGTGGTCAGACTTAAAGATTGCTGTTCACAAGCACAAACTATCCAACTAGAAGGAGCTGGAGCAGTTTTGCAAGGAGTTATAGGCAAAAACCCCAGTGGTAAGATGTGGCAAGCTCAGAAACTTATCCAAAGCAACTTGGAGCTGTGATAGCCGCAAAAGGTGGCTCTACAAAGTATTGACTTTAGGGGGGTGAATAGTTATGCACATTGACTTTTTCTGTTATTTTGTCCTATTTGTTGTGTGCTTCACAAAAAAAGTTGTTTCAAAGTTGTGGGCATGTTCTGTAAATTAAATGATGCAAATCCTCAAACAATCCATGTTAATTCCAGGTTGTGAGGCAACAAAACACAAAAAAAGCCAAGGTGGTGAATACTTTTGCAAGGCCCTGTACATGTGATAACTGGGCACAGCAGAAGAAGCCTTCCTTTACAGTTTATGCAGATCACATAGACTCCAACCTCCACTGAAACCTTTGTTAAGGAAATCTTCCTCTTCTCTGTCCAGTCAAGCAGCCAAGCAACACCCTCTGAAGTCTCTGAGATGCCAGGACTATAATCATAGTATCGGAACATGGGACTCTGGCTGTCTCTGCCTGTCAGACAGAAATAAAAAAGTCCATTAATGCTGCCACGTCTTGGACCCTTCTGATCAAAATCACAGGGCCCAAAAAAATGTCATGAACTGGCTTTTACATACTTCATGTGTACAGTGTGTGTCAGTGCACAGTGGGGCCCATGCCCTTAGGGGCCTATGTTCACCGCACACCCTGCACACATAGATGATGCGCCACTGAATTAGATATTGACAGCCCCTATGTAAACATATGTGGCCTATGTGAACGGGCAGGGGAATGACTTTAGCTATGTCAGACAACTCCCTTCTGTACCTCAAACCACAGGTGGAAACAAACATTAAATGAAGCATCATAACATTCAGCAAACGGTTGTAAGTTGTTGAATTTAACCTGCTCCCTTAACCACTTCCCATCCTGCCCATTGTCATATGACGTCTGCAGATGGGATCCCCCAACCTGGGTGGGCATCATATGATGTCCTCGACTTCCCGGCAGTATAGATGGTGCACGCGCCCGCCACGTCACTGTGATCGCTCGTGACAGAGCAGGAGTGTGGATCTGTGTGTGTAAATGCACAGATCCATGTTCTGAGATCCACATTCTGTCAGGGGAGAGCAGACAGATTGTGTGTTCCTAGTATATAGGAACACTGATCAGTCTCCTCCCCTAGTCAGTCCCATCCCCCCACAGTTAGAATCACTCCCTAGGTAACATATTGAACCACTTGATCGCCTGTTAGTGTTAACTCCTTCCTGCCAGTGACATTTATACAGTATTCAGTGCATATTTATAGCACTGATCGCTGTATAAGTGTCAATGGTCCCAAAATATTGTCAAAAGTGTCCACCGCAATGTCACAGTCACGATAAAAAAAAATCACAGATCACCGCCATTACTAGTAAAAAAAGAAAATGCCATAAATCAATAACTTATTTTGAAGGCGCTATAACATTTGCACAAACGCTTATTGGATTTTTTTTTTTTACTAAAAATATGTAGAATACATATCCACCTAAACTGATGAAATATTTTTTTTTTTTTAAATTTGGATATTTATCATAGCAAAAATTAAAAAAAAAATTCAAACTTGCGCAAAAAATTAAAACCTCAGAGGTGGTCAAATACCACCAAAAGAAATCTCTATTTGTGGGGACAAAAATTCTAAAAATGTAATTTGAGTACAGTGTTGCAAGACCGCGCAATTGTCATTTAAAATGTTACAGCGCTGAAAGCTGCAAATTGGCCTGGGCAGGAAGGGGAGGTTAAAATACCCTGTATTGAAGTGGTTAACGACAGAGTTCAAGGCAAAATTCAGTCTCTATGAGCGCAGTAAAACAAATCTCTTATGATGGGGGGGGGTTCGGTCTTGTCCTGTATTACAGTGATGAAGTCCTTTGGTCTTCAGCTAGCATTTAGGAGAGTTGTATTGGAAGAAATCCTGAATGGCAGAGCAAAGCAATGCAACTAGTTTGGCTTTAGCAAGCAAAGAAAACAGAACCTTCCTGCACTGGTTAAATGCAGAGAGAGATCACTGGAATTGTTGATTTAAAGGTATTGATTGTGGTACTACAAGTAACAGCAAGGTGAATGGAGACGTAGTTCAACTAGATAGTGAGACTTCAGTTCTGGGACTACAATTCCCTGTATGCTTTGCTTCCTGGTGGTACTCCCTCTGCTGGCAGGATGTGATGACACAGACCTGGATTCACATACATCGGCGCACATTTCTGCCGCCATAGCATATCTCTTTTACGCTACGCCGAAGCAACGCAGAGAGGCAATCATGGAATTCACAAAAAAAATGCTCCCAACTCTGCGCCGGCGTAGTGTATATTTCGTAGGCGTAAGCCGGCGTAAGTGGAAGTAGGTGGAAGTGGGCTGGAAGTGGGCGTGATCCATGTTAATGAAGTGTGACCCCATGCAAATGAATGATGGGCCGGGTGCCAGACAAGTACTTAAAACGAACTGCGCATGCGTCAAGACGTAAACGAACTGCGCATGCCCACAACCACGTCGAAACAACTGCCTAAGATACGCCGGATCACTGTGTACTCCATGAACGTAACCTACGCCCAGTCAGACCCACGTCGGCCCATATTCACAGACGTCCAACGTACAATACGTAGGCTTCTGTTCCCTGGTCCATACCTTTGCATGGGTTGCGCCTCATCTATGGGGAATAACTTTACGCCGAACGTAAAACGTACGCAAACCGCGTATATCATGCGCCGGGCGCAAGTACGTTTGTGAATTGGCATATCTCCCTCATTTGCATATTCAAAAAGAATATCAATAGGAGCGCCACATGCGTCCAGCGTAAATATGCGCCCACTCTATGCCGGCGTAGGCAAGTTACGTCGGTGGGATGAAGTCTGTTTTTAGGCGCATCTTCGTTTGTGGGTCTGGCGCACCGATACGACGGGCGCATATTTGTACTTACGCAGCGTATCTGGAGATACGCCGGCGCAGGTGCTTTGTGAATCCGGGCCACAGAGTCTTAGCTGGCACTAGAGGAAAAGAGTGTCACTACAGCAATGTTGCAAAGTGTCTTCTGAGACTGCAGGTAAGATAGCTGGCTCCTGGCTACATACATATGAATGAATATATTTTTTAGTTACTACATATGTGACTCAAAGAAGTTTTTTTTTTATTCTATAATTTTGTATTGAGTTTTATTATGATGCCACGAAAAAAATGCACGTGTATATATTATGTTTTTTAAACATAATACAAAGCATGAGGGATTTGGCTTAGGGTCCTTTTACATGGATATCATCACATGTTCAGTCACTTTTTTCCATGAAAACATGCATTTAATTTACATCAGTGTTCAGGTTAGTTCATGTCAGTATTTTCATGTGATATTTTCGCCTTGCTTTGTACATTGGTGCACAGTCATGTTGAAACAGGAAAGGGGCCATCCCCAAACTGGTCCCACAAAGTTAGGAGCATAAAATTGTCCAAAACGTTTTGGTATGCCGAGGCCTTAAGAGGCCTTAAAGCGGAGGTTCACCCTAATTTTTGAGTTCATGGCAATAAAACAGCATTGCATTGAAAAGAACAACTACGTTTTTTTTTTTTTTTCTTTTCTTTAGCCTTACCCCTTTTCTTCAAGGCTTTCTGTCCTGTCAATCACCTTCCACCGCGGGGGAATGGGCGTGTGTTTTGATTTTCCCCCGACGGCGCTATGTCTCCTGGGACTCAGTCCTCACAATCCCAGGAGACGCGCTCTGCTGTGTTAGCGCGAGATTTCGCCGTTGATCATCCTCGGGACCGATGCAGAAATCGGACCCGCGTCACTTCCGGTGCTCGTATGTCAGAGCACAGCTGATCGCGGGTTCACGGCGCATGCGCAGACGCTTTTTTCGGTCCGTGAAAGTGATAGACTCGGGTGGGCGGGCGGAGGCGGAGCAACATTCTGAATGACATTATCGCCAGCACCGCCTCCAGCCCTGTCCCTAACAGACACTAGCCTGCTGTTGAGAGCGGAGGAGGGGAGGACATTGTATATAGAGTGTGGGGGACTCGTGTCTACTGTATACATTGTATCCTCTATGGGAGGAGCTGCCTCCCATAGAGCACCGAGCACCGGAAGTGACGCGGGTCCGATTACTGGGACAGCATTCACCGCATCCCGGAGGTCTAGACAGGTGGGCTTCAGGAGTGCCCACACTAAAGATGGAAACGTCCATCGCTGTATTTTATAAAACATCGCTTTGGATAAAATGGGGACACATGTGGCTGCAAGAACGGGAGAGGTGAGTGTAAGTTTACATATACAAACCGTGCACGAATGACAGGGAAAAAAAAAATGTTTTTCCCGCAGAACCGCCGCTTTAAGAGTTCCCTCCACTAGAACTCAGGGGCCAAGCCCTGAAACACAACCTCACACCATAATCCCCCCTCCACCAAATGATTTGGACCAGTGCACAAAGCAAGGTTCATAAAAGACATGGATGAGCGATTTTGGGGTGCATGAACTTGACTGGCCTGCACAGAGTCCTGACCTCAACCTGACAAAACACCTGGGGTGAATTAGAAGGGAGACTGCTAGCCAGGCCTTCTCATCCACATCAGTGCCTGAAATCACAAATACGCGTCTGAAAGAATGGTCAAATATTCCCATAGACTCACTCCTAAACCTTGTGGACAGCCTTCCCAGAAGAGCTGAAGCTGTTATAGCTGCAAAGACTAAACAATAGTTATTTTCACCAAAGAAATATAGCAGAATACACTTTTCCATAAATCTACGAAGAAAGATTATTTGCACAATTTTATAACAGAATCAAAGAAAACATATTTTTTTTCCACATTTTCGGTCTTTTTTATATTTTTTTCAGAAAAAGACTGTGGTGATTAAATACCACCAAAAAGAAAGCTCTATCTGTGTAAAAATGTCATATGGGCAGGGCTGGTGCAAGGATTTTTGACACCCTAGGCCAGGAGTCTCCAAACTATGGCCCTCCAGGTGTTCAGGAACTACAATTCCCATCATGCCTAGTCATGTCTACGAATGTCAGAGTTTTACAATGCCTCATGGGAAGTGTAGTTCCACAGCAGCTGGAGGGCCGTAGTTTGGAGATCCCTGCCCTAGGCGAAACCTCATTTTGACGCCCCCATTGGCTCCACCCCTGACCCCACCCCCCTTTCCCTGCTCATGTGACAGAAAGCTCCGCTATACAGGAAGCATCGGCTCTGCTTCCTCTTACGCTGGCTCCAGTGCTGTGCCTCTAATTACAATACCGGTTGGATGGAGCAGCTGCCTGAGACTGAGTTAGTTACATGCTGCAGCCTGCAGAGCATGCAGACGCGGTGAGAAACCAGCAGTCGGGCACCCCTAGGCAGCAGTGCACCCTAGGTAGCTGCCTAGTTTGCCTAGTGGAAGCAGGATATGGGTACAGCGTTGCATGACTGCACAACTGTCATTCAAAGTGTGACAACGTTGAAAGCTAAAAATTGGCATGGGCAGTAAAAGTGCCGGTATTGAAGTGGTTAAGAACAACAAAATGAAACTGAGGCAAAGTCGGGCTGCAGAAGTGCTCCCCATAATGTGCAAGTATGCATAAGGCAAACGTTACCTCTGGTACAGTTTCGGTAACAACTTCCTTCAAATTGTTATAGACCAGGGGTGTCAAACTCAATTTCATCGTGGGCCACATCAGCATTATGATTGCCCTCAAAAGGGCCGGTTGTATCTGTAAGATTATATGTCCAGCGCATCCCCTCCCTTTCCCTTACATTAGATGTTAAAGTGGGGGTTCACCCAAAAAAAAAATTAACATTACATTCAGGCTAACTGTTATAATGACAATCGGCTGTTTTTTTTGTTTTTTTTAAATCCTTGCCGTACATACCGTTTTAGATGTATATGTTCACCGCGGCTTCCGGGTATAATCTTCGGAACTGGGCGTTACTAGTTGATTGACAGGCTTCCGACGGGCGCCTACAGTGTGTCACTAGTTGCCGAAAGAAGCCGAACGTCGGTGCGCAGGCGCCGTATAGAGCCGACTCGCAGTCCGGCTTCTTTCGGCAACTCGTAACGCGGTGTATGCGCCCGTCGGAAGCCTGTCAATCAACTAGTAACGCCCAGTACCGAAGATTATACCCGGAAGCCGCGGTGAACATATACATCTAAAACGGTATGTGCGGCAAGTATTTAAAAAATAAGAGCCGATTGTCATTATAACAACTCACCTGAATGTAATGTTAAAAAAAAATTTTGGGGTGAACCCCCTCTTTAACCACTTGTCATCTGCCCACCGTCAAATGACGGCGGGCAGACGACTCCATTATCCTGACATCACGTCATATGACGTGATGTCCCTTTAAAGCCGCGGGCGGGCGCGCGCACGTCGCCGGGGGCGCGCGCGCGCACCCGCCGCTCTGCGGGGATCCCGTGCGAGTGCCCGGCGCCAGTAACTGAGCTGGGACGTGCAGCTCTGTATGTAAACACAGAGCTGCACGTCCCTGTCAGGGAGAGAGGAGATCGATTGTGTCCCTTGTACATAGGGACACAATCGGTCACCTCCCCCAGTCACCCCCCCCCTCCCCCCACAGTTAGAGCACTCATAGGACACACATTTAACCCCTTCCCCGCCCCCTAGTGGTTAACCCCTTCACTGCCAGTCACATTTATACAGTAATCAATGCATATTTATAGAATTGTTCACTGTATAAATGTAAATGGTACCAAAAATGTCAGAAAAGTGTCCGAAATGTCCGCCATAACGTCGCAGTCCCAATAAAAAAATCGCAGATCGCCGCCATTAATAGTAAAAAAAAAAAAAAAATGCCATAAACTATCCCCTATTTTGTAAACGCTATAAATTTTGCGCAAACCAATCGATAAACGCTTATTGCATTTTTTTTTTACCAAAAATATGTAGAAGAATACGTATCGGCCTAAACTGAGGGAAAAAATATTTTTTTTATATATTTTTTGGGTTAGTTATTATAGCAAAAAGGAAAAAATATTGCATTTTTTTAAAAATTGACGCTCTATTTTTGTTTATAGCGCAAAAAATAAAAACCGCATAGGTGATCAAATACCACCAAAAGAAAGCTCTATTTGTGGGAAAAAAAGGACGCCAATTTTGTTTGGGAGCCACGTCGCACGACCGCGCAATTGTCAGTTAAAGCGACGCAGTGCCGGAAGCTTATATTTTGTCTGGGCAGGAAGGGGGTGTAGGTGCACAGTAGGTAAGTGGTTAAGAGCCACCCCACCATCAGAAGTTCAGTCTCCCACTCTCCCTTACATTAGGGTGACCAGACATTCACAGTTTCAGAGGACAGTCCCCTGATTGAGGACACTGTTCCCAGACAAAGTCTGTCCCCAGTTTTGTCCCCGGATTGAATTTGAACAGGGGCTGGGGCAATTTTAACCACTTAAGACCCGGACCAAAATGCAGATAAGGACCTTGCCCCTTTTTGCGATTCGGCACTGCGTCGTTTTAACTGACAATTGCGCGGTCGTGCGACGTGGCTCCCAAACAAAATTGGCGTCCTTTTTTCCCCACAAATAGAGCTTTCTTTTGGTGTTATTTGATCACCTCTGCGGTTTTTATTTTTTGCGCTATAAACAAAAATAGAGCGACAATTTTAAAAAAAATGCAATATTTTTTACTATTTGCTATAATAAATATCCCCCAAAAATATATATAAAAATTTTTTTTTTCCTCAGTTTAGGCTGATACGTATTCTTCTACGTATTTTTGGTAAAAAAAATCGCAATAAGCGTTTATCGGTTGGTTTTCGCAAAATGTATAGCGTTTACAAAATAAGGGATAGTTTTATTGCATTTTTATTAATTTTTTTTTTTTTTACTACTAATAGCGGCGATGAGCTTTTTTTTTCGTGACTGCGACATTATGGCGGACACTTCGGACAATTTTGACACATTTTTGGGACAATTGTCATTTTCACAGCAAAAAATGCATTTAAATTGCATTGTTTACTGTGGAAATGACAGTTGCAGTTTGGGAGTTAACCACAGGTGGCGCTGTAGGGGATGTGTGACCTATGTGTGTGTTTACAACTGTAGGGGGGTGTGGCTGTAGGTGTGACGTCATCGATCGCGTCCCCCTATTACAGGGATGACGCGATCGATGCTACGGCCACAGAGAAGCACGGGGAAGCCGTGTTTACACACGGCTCTCCCTGTTCTTCCGCTCCAGGGACGGATTGCCGCACTGCAGCGGCGATCGGGTCCGCGAATCCCGTGGTCCCGGTCCTGGAGCTTCGGCTGGGTACTAAAATCAACGTATATATACGTTGATGTGCTCAGCCGTGCCATTCTGCCGACGTAAATGTGCAGTAGGCGGTCCTTAAGTGGTTAAAGACAGTCAGTGCCGAATAAAAAAAAATCTGAATTACACACCCCTGCTCCGCCTCGCCTAGTAGCTTAGGGGGGTGTATTTTTTTCCATTATCTGTGCCCCTTTCTGATGATCATGTGCTGATCAGAATAGAGTGAATATTTCTTCAGTTTCGGGTGCATGCCCATTCATACCTGCTGGCATGTTCTTCTGCCTTGGCTCATGTCTCGGCTCCTGCCTGTTTATCTCCTTGCCTTCCCTGGTGGAGTGATCTTCCTCCGCTCCCCACCCAGTAGTAGCTGGGGCCCGGAGAGTGAGACTTGACAGGCTGTGAGGGGGGTGGTGATGAGCAGAGAGTCGCTGATTGCCGCCATTACTAGTAAAAAAAAAAATATGTCCCCTGATTTCATTTTAAAAATCTGGTCACCTTACCTTACATCACAGTGCACCCCCTTTCCTTATGCTGCTGCTGGGAAGAAGCTGGATGCATTGCTTAAAAGCAGAAAGTAAGGGTCTTGAGGGGAACCAGAGGAGGGCTGGCGCTCTCCTGCAGCTGCAGAAGAGGTGCGAGGGCCACATGAAATGGCCTGGAGTGCCGGATTCGGCCCACTGGCTTTTTGTTTGACATCTGTGTTATAGACCATCTCTCAGCTGGAGCTTAAAGTGGTTCTACAGGCTAAATGTTTTTTTACCTTAATGCATTCCTTGAGGATTCTGAATTGGATATACAATTCAATGACAACTCCAGGCAGTTTAATGACAGCCAACCAAAAAACACACACAGGGATTATCACAGATTCTTCAGGGCCACATACACAGGTAGGTCATGTAGCACTCATTTAAAGTGATTGTAAAGTGTCTTTTTTTTTTTACTTTAAAAATAAACATGTCATACTTACCTACCCTGTGTAATGGTTTTTCACAGAGCAGCCCTGATCCTCCTCTTCTCAGGTCCCTTTTTGGTGCTCCTGGCCCCTCCCTCCTGTTGAGTGCCTCCACAGCAAGCGGCTTGCTATGGGGGCAAACAAGCCGAGCCACACCTCCCTGTGTCCATTCAGACATGGAGATGGGACCCAGCCCCTCCCCCCTTTCCCTCCTCATTGGCTGACTGACTTTGGCTCCCACTGCTGTCACTCAATGGCGCCACTGAGCCAATGAGGAGCGGAATCCTGGGCAGCCAAGACACTCCTGCAACATCGCTGGATCTAGATGGACCTCAGGTAGGTATTAGGGGGGCTGCTGCACACAGAAGGCATTTCACCTTAATGCTTAGAATACATTAAGAAAAAAAAAAACTTTTGCCTTTAGAACAACTTTAGTCTCCTCAGTCTGCTTCCTTGCCTTGCATACTGAAACTCTGCTTTTATTATTTTCTTCAAAAAACACATCTCGCATTCCCTCACAGAAACATCAGCATCATCCTTACCTGCAGATGGGTCCTTTCCTGATGAAACATAAAGAACATTTCTAAGTTGACTAAAGCAACTAAACCTGAGGTAAGTATAGTAACAAGTCCTTTTTGTAACATCAGAACACCCAATAAGGAGATATAAGGAGAATTTAGATTTTGTGGGAATTTCAGAGACTTGGTTCAACAGTTCTCATGATTGGCTGGCAATCATTCAAGGGTATTCCCTATATCGCAGAGATAGGGAGAGTTGAAAAAAAGGGAGGAGGGGTATGCCTTTATATCAGAAATTATGTACAAGTGATTGTGAGGGACGACATGGCCAATGGAGCAAGGGAGGAGGTGGAATCCTTATGGGTAGAGCTCAAAGGGAGGAAACCAAGTGGGACTAATACTGGGAGTATGCTATAGGCCCCCTAACCAAAGGGAAGAGGGGGAGGCGGACCTCCTATTACAGTTTGCAATGGCGACAAGGATAGGAAGTGTCGTTATAATGGGGGATTTTAATTATCCAGACATAGACTGGCTAAGGCTCGCCATTACCTAAATGTCCTACAGGACAGTTTCATGGGTCAGATGGCAATTGAACCAACAAGGAACAATGCGTTACTAGACCTACTTATTACTAACAATACAGACCTGATCGCAGATGTAGAAATAAGGGGCAATTTAGGAAACAGTGACCACAGGTCAATTAGTTCCAGTATAGATCACACAAATAGGAAACATAAGGGGAATACAAAGAAAATGAATTTCAAAAGAGCCAACTTCCATAAATGATGCTTCTTGCTAGAAGATATTAAATGGGATAAAATCCTAGGAATTAGGAACACGGAGGAAAAATGGGTGTGCTTTAACCAGTTAACTGATTGCCGACCGCCCGCCGTCATATTACTGCGGGACGGTGGCACTGCTACGCGGGAGCACGTAGCTCTACGTCCTCCCTGTAGCAGCTTGTCGCGCCCGCGCGCGCGCCCGGTGGGTACGATCGCCGCCGGGCACCCGTGATTGCTCATTACAGAGCGGGGAACGGGGAACCATACCTTTCGTTCCTGTCAGCGGGGGAAACGCTGATCTTCTGTCCATACAATGTATGGACAGAAGATCAGTGATTTCCCCTAGTGAGGCCACCCCCCCCCCATACAGTTAGAACACACCAGGACCACACTTAACCCCTTCCCTGCCCCCTAGTGTTAACCCCTTCACTGCCAATGGCATTTTTATAGTAATACAATGCATTTTTATATCATTAATCGCTATAAAAATGCCAATGGTCCCAAAAATGTGTCAAAAGTGTCCGATGTGTCCGCCATAATATCGCAGTACTGAAAAAAAAACGCTGATCGCCGCCATTACTAGTAAAAAAAAATAATAATAAAAATGCCATAAAACGACCCCCTTTTTTGTAAACGCTATAAATTTTGCGCAAACCGATTAATAAACGCTAAAAATATGTAGAAGAATACGTATCGGCCTAAACTGAGGAAAAAAAAATGTTTTTTTATTTCTTTTTTGGGATTTTTATTATAGCAAAATGTAAAAAATATTGAATTTTTTTCAAAATAGTCGCTCTATTTTTGTTTATAGCGCAAAAAATAAAAACCGCAGAGATGATCAAATACCACCAAAAGAAAGCTCTATTTGTGGGGAAAAAAAGACGCCAATTTTGTTTGGGAGCCACGTCGCACGACCGCGCAATTGTCAGTTAAAGCGACGCAGTGCCAAATCACAAAAAGTGCTCTGGTCTTTGGACAGCAATATGGTCCGGGGCTAAAGTGGTTAAGGACCGCCGCATGTACATTTACGTCTGAAGAATTGCACCGACAGGCACATCAACGTATATATACGTTGGTGCCTTGAGGGGGTTCGGGGGTCCGTACATACGGCGGTCAGTTTTGCTGGCCGAGCGATCCGGGATGAGGGGGCGGCTATTCGTTTTTGTCCGCCCCCTCCGGATCGCTATCAGCCAATCCGCGCGCAGGAAGGAGGAAGCGATGTGATCTCTCCTTCATCATTTTTTTAAACCACCGCTGAGGAGAGATCACATCGCACAGTAAGTCTGCATTAACACTACACTGACACACACTACACATAGTCACATTAACCCCTTGTGATCGTCCCCCCCCCCTGTCACAGTGTCACTGAATGCAGTAATCATACATGTATGATTACTGCATTTAGTGTCAGTGTAACAGGCAGGTTGACAGTCAGTTAGTGTTAGGTTCAGGTTAGCCCCCGTACCCCCCCTAATAAAGTTTTAACCCCTAGTTAACTCCCTATTGCCAGCGTCACTAAGCGATCATTTTTCTGATCGCTGTATTAGTGTCGCTGTTCCCGCTAGGTAGCTAATTTTTTTTTATTGTGATTTTTTTTTTTACTAAAGACATGTGGCTAAATAAATTTTGCCCTAAATGATTGACTAAAGTTTAGTTTATTTGATTTTTCTTATAACAAAAAGTAAAAAATATAGATTTTTTTTTCAAAAATGTCGCTCTATTTTTGTATATAGCGCAAAAAATAAAAATCGCAGAGGCGATCAAATACCACCAAAAGAAAGCTCTATTTGTGGGAAGAAAAGGACGCAAATTTTGTTTGGGAGCCACGTCGCACGACCGTGCAATTGTCAATTAAAGCGACGCAGTGCCGAATTGCAAAAAGGGGCAAGGTCATTAACCCGCATTTTGGTCCGGGTCTTAAGTGGTTAAGAGAACATTAAAAGGGTATTAGCCAGTGCATCCCAATGGGAAATAAAGAACTAGTAAAAATGCTGGGTGGCTTAACTCCATCATAGAATTGAATATAAAAGCAAAGGAGAAGGCTTTCCAAAAATACAAGGCTGAGGGATCATCAGCATTTCAACTTTACAAAGAATGCCACACGAAATGTAAGGGTGCAATCAGGACAGCACCCTTACAAGATAGAACATGAAAGGAACATAGCGGAGGAGAGTAATAAAATCCCAAGAAATTCTTTGAAGCGTAACACTTTTGTTGAGAAACAAACATTCCCCTCTGGTTGATCGATATACATTCTTGCAATCCTCCTTGCAATTAGAACAACCTTTGTTGCAGATTCCTACCTTTTGTTTTTCTGAAGAAAAATATGTGTTTGTCTGTGTGTCAGGTGAGTACTTAACGAGGCTGAGATGCCGAGAGCGGTTGACCCTTGCGACTAGGCGAACTCCGCCCCCTGGAGGTGATACAGGGGGTGGATGGCACAAAGAGGTACTGGCTACCAGCAGAAAGGGTAGGTCTTGCAAGATGATCTGGGTAGAGCTAGTCAGCTGTGCGATAACTGGCGGGTTGGATAGCCACATGAGGATACTCCAACAGGAACAGGCTGAGGGTCAAACACAGGTGGGTGCAGCTCTGTCCAGAACCCTGGCTGGAGATACATAAGTCCCAAGCACAAGTGGAGAATCAAGGCAAGGAGGCAGAGGGCCGGTCCTGGTTACAGGCAGAGAGTCTAGCACTGGAGACAAGTAGCAGGTCCGAGATGCAGGCAGAAGGTCAAGGGCTGGAGACAAGTAGCAGATTTGGGTCACAGGCAGGGGGTCAAGCACAGGAAGCAAGGCAGAGGCCGTTAAACAGGCCAAGGGTCAGATCCAGGAGAAGAGCATAGTAGTGCGTGTCAATCCAGGTCACAACAGGAAGTCAGATACAGATAACGGGAAGCAGGCTCAAACAGGAAGCTGAAGAAAAACCAGCAATCTGTCAGAGTACCTGGGCAGCCTTATATAGGCTAGCCAAAGCGCTGATTGGGTGTGCACTAGCGCGCATGCACGCGCGCCATTCCATCGGGTCGCAAACGTGGCTGGTGCGGCTGAACTGGTTATTTCTCTGACATTTCCCCCCCTCCCTGAGGGGCCAACTCTGGACGCCCAAGCTGGACGTCAATTCCGAGTGTTCCTAATGGAAGGCTCAGATCAAGTGTGGAGCATGCAGGTTCCTAGAGGGCTCCCAGGAATTGTGCTCAGGGGGATACCCCTTCCGGTTAATTAGATACTGGAGTTGATGACCGGCTGAAAGGCATTACACCTTGTATCAGTTACTGCTCTGTGGAGTAGTTTTTTTGTTGCTGTTTGTATGCATGATTTTTAACAGCATGTTAAAATAAAAGTTTTTTAAATGGTATCACACCATATCGAGCTTTTTTTATGTGCCCTGACACCGGATGGTCATTAGGAGTACTGCATGCTGCTGGAATATCATCTCCATGAGGAAGAGGGAATCCGATGACATTACTGTTCAAATCCTGTTATAACATCAATCTGGTGAGTAGACATCCTTGAGGGGACATTGTCACAGGATCTTCGCATGCTTTGTTTGGCTCACGAGTGATGTCACTAATCATGGACAGTTGAAATTGTCTTGAAGAGCACCCCCTTTTTTGTCACGGAATATTTGTGCACCCTCTGAGCTCTGGAGAACTTTCTTACTTTCATTTATCTCTTTGAATGTGAATGAGTGATCGGATTTGAACTGTGCCCCGATCACTAGCGCTGCTGTATTTTATTGATAAAGACTTTTGATGATTTTTATCATTATTTTACTATGTGTATATGTTTTGTTTTATTTTGAGCAGCTGCTTTATTCATGTCCTAGATATAGGACATAGATAATTTTATTTGCACAACTGTAAATACCTATACCCCATTAGCGCCGAGAGTGTGAAATTAGGCCTATTTTTCCCACATTTTGTTTTAGATACTGGAGTTGTCTACCCTTTTCTGCAACTCAAAATGGACTCCACTTCAAATTCTTTTTCCCCATCCAACTTGACTGGTGCAGGAGGTAGTTCTTCTCCCCCAGTATTCCATGTATCTCTATTATGTTGTTTCCAGCACCTTCCCTGGGAGAGAAGAACTACCTTCTACACCAGTCAAGGTGGACCGGGAAAATTAATTTGAAGTGGAGTCCATTTTGAGTTGCAGAAAAAGGGGTAGCAAACAAAAACAAATCTCCTGCGCTCCGGTATCTCTTGCTATGGGGTGGTGTAATCCAATTACACGGTATCTTCTAGAGTCTTGCTGCCCTCCTCAGAATCGTGGGAATTCATGAAACTAGGAGCAAAAAGAAAAAGAACGGAGGGCGCACCGACCTAGTGTGATACCGTTTGGGTAACTTTTATTAAAATATTAAAATCAATCATTATACTCACAATTTGAGTTTTAAAATAGAGCCTTGAAAGACAGCACAGCAACAAAACACAGCAATACCAGCAGACTATGATAGTCCCTTGAGTCTACAATCGATGTTTTTCAGAGCTGACGTGTTTCAGGGGCGTACCCCTTTCTTCAGAGCTTGGTGGTCTTTAGTGGTCCCCCACAATAATAGGAGCATATATACCCCCACACACATACACAAACACCTAGAAGTGGGCATGTGCTGAAAGGTCAGGGTCACCCCTCCCCCACAGAGGGGGAGGGGCTCGCACCGGGCACGCCCCCCCTCCCTCCTCCTCCCTGCACACGCCCCCCCCACACACAAAGTACCCCACATCTCCCATGCCGGTAAACCCACCCGCAGCAGTGCACCAGGCAGCCTCCGCAATGGGGGCCAGCCCCAGTGGGGGACGGGAATCCCCACGTCCAAAACGTCAGTCAAGCATGCATAGCAACTAATGTGCCCGCTCACATGTGCAGGCACAGTGATCAGAGCAGGATGTAAAAAGGGGAACCATCAGCCCATTGTTGGAAAATAAAATCGTGCCATTGCACGCCTACCTTCTCTCCTAAAAGGTGCCGGTTTTCCCCATGTGTTGTCCGGTCTGTGCTGCTGATGTATGCTGGAGCGCACGCCCGCCAAAGCAGGAAGAATGTGCGCTCCAGCTTCACGGAAAGCAGTGGCCATTGCGCATGCGCACAATTGGCGATGAGCCGTGCGCAACAGACTCCCTGCCACCGTCATCAGTGCGTTCCAGCAATCGCAACCAAAAGGCTGGGACGTCACTTCCGCTCATATGCGGCGCTCTTGCGGGGGAGGTTTGAGTATTCGCCCTCTAGTGGTGGGAGGGCGAATGTAGGCAGATGAACTGGGCAAATATGACACTCTCAGCACATACCCAAACACAGGAAAAAACAACAAAGGGAGCTCTAGAATGAGTATATATGACAGGCATCTATGGAGTGCGCACATATGCACTCTCAGGCATGTGCGGAGCAAAAGCACCGGACTAGTTTAGAATGCATTCAGCTATTTAAAACAATTCAAAAATGTGTTTAAAAATATGTTTAAAATGACAGCTAAAATCAAAAGCTAAAATCAAAGGAGGAAGTGTATGCTTATGCCTGGGGACGACCATTCGGATGTACCCCATATTTAGAACATTAGTCACATATTGTACCAATGGCCTAGGACTATATTATGTTGCAGTGTATGCACATGTGGACAGAATACGCATACAAACATCCTATGGGGGGAGCCACAGACCATCATGAAATCTACATTATATACAATGTGCAATTATATTGTTACAGCCTCCCTCCACTCTATTTGGAATTCTTACTAAAGTATCACCCTATGGATCCAATTCGGTCAGCCACAGGTGGCTCTAAAGCAATATACATATATTAAATTATTTCTAAAGCTATGAAGGTTTATTATATATATGTGTATGATACACATATATATAATAAACCTTCATACACTGCAACATAATATAGTCCTAGGCCATTGGTACAATATGTGACTAATGTTCTAAATATGGGGTACATCCGAATGGTCGTCCCCAGGCATAAGCATACACTTCCTCCTTTGATTTTAGCTTTTGATTTTAGCTGTCATTTTAAACATATTTTTAAACACATTTTTGAATTGTTTTAAATAGCTGAATGCATTCTAAACTAGTCCGGTGCTTTTGCTCCGCACATGCCTGAGAGTGCATATGTGCGCACTCCATAGATGCCTGTCATATACACTCATTCTAGAGCTCCCTTTGTTTGTTTTTTCCTGTGTTTGGGTATGTGCTGAGAGTGTCATATTTGCCCAGTTCATCTGCCTACATTCGCCCTCCCACCACTAGAGGGCGAATACTCAAACCTCCCCCGCAAGAGCGCCGCATATGAGCGGGGAAGTGACGTCCCAGCCTTTTGGTTGCGATTGCTGGAACGCACTGATGACGGTGGCAGGGAGTCTGTTTGCGCGCGGCTCATCGCCAATCGTGCGCATGCGCAATGGCCACTGCTTTCCGTGAAGCTGGAGCGCACATTCTTCCTGCTTTGGCGGGCGTGCGCTCCAGCATACATCAGCAGCACAGACCGGACAACACATGGGGAAAACCGACACCTTTTAGGAGAGAAGGTAGGCGTGCAATGGCACGATTTTATTTTCCAACAATGGGCTGATGGTTCCCCTTTTTACATCCTGCTCTGATCACTGTGCCTGCACATGTGAGCGGGCACATAGTTGCTATGCATGCTGACTGACTGACGTTTTGGACGTGGGGATTCCCGTCCCCCACTGGGGCTGGCCCCCATTGCGGAGGCTGCCTGGTGCACTGCTGCGGGTGGGTTTACCGGCATGGGAGATGTGGGGTACTTTGTGTGTGGGGGGGGCATGTGCGGGGAGGAGGAGGGAGGGGGGCGTGCCCGGTGCGAGCCCCTCCCCCTCTGTGGGGGAGGGGTGACCCTGACCTTTCAGCACATGCCCACTTCTAGGTGTTTGTGTATGTGTGTGGGGGTATATATGCTCCTATTATTGTGGGGGACCACTACAGACCACCAAGCTCTGAAGAAAGGGGTACGCCCCTGAAACGCGTCAGCTCTGAAAAACATCGATTGTAGACTCAAGGGACTATCATAGTCTGCTGGTGTTGCTGTGTTTTGTTGCTGTGCTGTCTTTCAAGGCTCTATTTTAAAACTCAAATTGTGAGTATAATGAAAAAGGGGTAGACCAGTATCTAATTAAATGAAAGGGGTATCCCCCTAAGGACAATTCCTGGGAGCCCTCTAGGAACCTGCATGCTCCATGCTTGATCCGAGCCTTCCATCAGGAGCACCTGGAATTGATGTCCAGCTTGGGCATCTAGAGTCCGCCCCTCGGGGGGGCACTGTCAGAGAAACAACCAGTTCAGCCGCGTGCCATTCCATCGGGCCGCAAACGCGGCTGGCGCGGCTGAACTGGTTGTTCCTCTGACCCCTCTTTCTGCAACTTAAAATGGACTCCACTTCAAATTAATTTTTCCCTGGTGGAGGAGGTAGTTCTTCTCTCCCAGGGAAGGAGCTGGAAACAACAGGCTTCAATAGAGATACATGGAATACTGTGTGTATTTTGTAAGAATCGGGCAAGGCTAACTCAAAGGCCACAGGGTTGACCATCCGTTGAACCTTGGTCCCAACTTCCGTGAGGGAAGTGACAATTTGAGGTTGATGGCTGATAGCCAAACATTTTCCCCAAGCTGGGTTCTCCTTTCTTCCCTTATCATAATATTTCTTGTAGTTGTCCTGGGGACTTTGCATCGTTTCTTGAAGTTTTTGAAAGTTCAAATGGATAGAGGTTATCTGGTCCTGTACAGCAGGGATGGACATCTCAGGGATGGAGTTAGGGAGAAAAGAAGGATGGAACCCAAAGTTTGACCAGAAGGGTGTTTGATTGGTAGCTTTATGGATGGAGTTGTATGCAAATTCAGCATACAGTAGAAGAGAGGACCAGTCGTCCTGGGAGGCAGAGCAAAAACAACGGAGATATTGCTCCAGAGTTCGATTTGTTCTCTCTCTGTCTGGCCATTGCTCTGAGGGTGGTATGCGGAAGAGAGACAAATTTTTATTTCCAGGGATTTACAGAGTTCCTTCCAGAATTTGGACGTAAGTTGGACACCTCTATCCGAGATTATGTTTTTAGCCTTGGAGCCTTGTTATTTCTCTAAAAAATATTTTGGCCATATCTGAAGCAGAGGGGGTACCCACCATGGGCAGGAAGTGTGCCATCTTGGAAAGGTGGTTGACAACGACCAAGATAGTGGTGAACCCCCAGAGGGAGGTAGGTCGACAATGAAGTCCATAGAGACATCTGCCCATAGCCATTCAGGAATGGGTAAGAGTTTGAGTAGGCGCCAGGATTTGATGTTTTCTGAGGCTTGCAAGAACCTTTTTGACATGAACTCGGTGTAATTCAACAGTGGCCAAAAAGATGAGGATATCATCCAAATAAATGAATAGGAAATTATCAAGATACTCTCGAAAGATGTCGTTTACCCAATGCTGGAACGGTGCCAGGGCGTTGCAGAGCCCAAACGGCATCACCGGGTACTCATAATGTCCAAACCTGGACCTGAAAGCAGTCTTCCATTCATCCCCAGCCTGAATTCGTATGACGCTGCAAGCGCCTTTAAGATCCAGTTTGGAGAAGATTCGTGCAGATCGAAACCGTTAAAATAACGCAGCGGGTACCGGTTCTTAAAGTGGAGTTCCACCCTAAATAACAACCATAACCCATCACATTCCTTACACTACCAACATATTCAATAGCCACATATTTTTTTTTTTATGCTGTAAATAACGTAGTATATCTTTCTGAAGTGTGACTTCCGTTTTTTCCCTCCCGTGGGAGTAGGCATTTCTACTTTTTTGCCCGGTGCCGCAATGTAATCTGGGAGTTCTTCGCAATGTCTCCTGGGAGCACAGTGTCATGATTCCCAAGAGACAATGCTTTACGTCGTCCAGCCAAATCTCTCGAGATTTCACATAAAAAGGGATGCGTCGCGCCGGTCACGTGAGGAGGGCGTATCTATTTCCGCCATTTTAAAGACTGGCATGCAGGTGAATATTGCCATTAGCTGCCTGCAGACACAAGGCTAAACAAGCAATAAAGACTGGACCAAAATTGTTAAATTTTATAACTTTTCTCACAAATTCTGGAAAAGGTAAGGCAGCGATTCTTATACTGTATGATTAGAGGTATTATCTGTATCCTTATAAATATTCCAGTACTGTAAAAAAAAAAAAAAAAAAATGTCTTTTGAAAACTAATCATCTAGCTGTTGTTCAAAAAAAAATTTCCATTTTATTTCTCTTATATATTTTTTTTTACTTGTAAACCAATGCTATATTTGTGTGTTTTAATTATTTTTTTCAGCTTCCACTTTATAATTAATTTACGTAACATTTACATATACTAATGTCATTGTATTAATATATTTATATAAACGAATGTACTTTATAAAAATATAATTTTACTGTATTTATATATTTAATTTAAACGCAATTGTAGATCTAATGGTTATCTTAAAAAATATAATTATAATACTGTGTTTTTGATTTTTTTATTGTACTTATTTTTTCTGTATTATAAATTATCATTTCAATTAATTGTTTTGTAGGTAATATTATACTTTAATTTGGAAGTATATCCTTTTTCGTCATCATATA
>CM056050.1:126059726-126064726 GCA_029574335.1 Rana kukunoris | reverse complement strand
TACATCTCTCTCTCTCTACATCTCTCCTCTCTACATCTCTCTCTACATCTCTCTCTCCTCTACACATCTCTCTCTACATCTCTCTCTCTACATCTCTCTCTACATCTCTCTCTCTCTCTCCATCTCTCTCTCTCTAAATCTCTCTCTCTCTCTACATCTCTCTCTACATCTCTCTCTCTCTCTCTACATCTCTCTCTACATCTCTCTCTCTCTACATCTCTCTCTACATCTCTCTCTCTCTCTTCCATCTCTCTCTCTCTACATCTCTCTCTCTCTAATCTCTCTCTCTCTCATCCTCTCTCTCACCTCTCTCTCCATCTCTCTCCTCACATCTCTCTCTCTCTCTACATCTCCACTCTCTCTACATCCTCTCTCATCTCTCTCTCCTCCTCATCTCTCTACTCTCTCCTACATCTCTCTCCAATCTCTCTCTCTCGACATCTCTCTCTACATCTCTCTCTCTCTACATCTCTCTCTACTCTCTCCATCTCTCTCTCTCACATCTCTCACTCTCTTCTCCAACTCTCTCTACATCTCTCTCCTCTACCTCTCTCTCTCTCTACAACTCTCTCTACATCTCTCTCTACTCATCTCTCTCTCTCACCTCTCTACATCTCTCTCTCTCTCTCTTCTAACATCTCTCTCTCTCTCTCTCTCTACTAACATCTCTCTCTCTCTCTACATCTCTCTCTACATCTCTCTCTCTCTCTACATCTCTACATCTCCCTCTCTCTCTCTCTCTACATCTCTCTCTAACGACTCTCTCTCTCTACATCTCTCTCTCTCTTGACTCTCTCTCTACATCTCTCTCTCTACATCTCTCTCTACAACATCTCTCTCTACCTCTACATCTCTCTCTACATCTCTCTCTCTCATACATCTCTCTCTACTCTCTCTCTCTACATCTCTCTCTCTCTACATCTCTCTCTCTACCTCTCTCTCTCTACATCTCTCTCTACATCTCTCTCTCTCTCCCATCTCTCTCTACTCTACATCTCTCTCTCTCTCTACATCTCTCTCTACATCTCTCTCTCTCTACATCTCTCTCTACATCTCTCTCTCTCTACATCTCTCTCTACAATCTCTCTCTCTCTCTCTACTCTCTCTCTCTCTACATCTCTCTCTCTCTCTCCATCTCTCTCTCTCTACATCTCTCTCCTCTCTACATCTCTCTCTCTCATCTCTCTCTCTCTCAAATCTCTCCTCTCTCTACATCTCTCTCTACATCTCTCTCTCATCTACATCTCTCTCCTACATCTCTCTCTCCTCTCCTCCAACTCTCTCTCTACATCTCTCTCTCTCTACATCTCTCTCTACATCTCTCTCTCTCTCTACATCTCTCTCTACATCTCTCTCTCTACATCTGTCTCTACATCTCTCTCTACTCTCCCTCTCTCTCTCTCTCATCTCTCTCTCTCTCTACATCTCTCTCTACATCTCTCTCTCTCTACATCTCTCTCTCTCTACATCTCTCTCTACATCTCTCTCTCTACATCTCTCTCTACATCTCTCTCTACATCTCTCTCTCTCCATCTCTCTCTCTCTACATCTCTCTCTCTCTACATCTCTCTCTACATCTCTCTCTCTCTCTCTACATCTCTCTCTCTCTACATCTCTCTCTACATCTCTCTCTACATCTCTCTCTCTCTCTCTCTCACCTCTCTCTCTCTCTCTCTCTCTCTACATCTCTCTCTCTCTCTCTCTACATCTCTCTCTCTCTACATCTCTCTCTCTCTCTCTCTACATCTCTCTCTACATCTCTCTCTCTCTACATCTCTCTCTACATCTCTCTCTCTCTCTACATCTCTCTCTCTCTCTACATCTCTCTCTACATCTCTCTCTCTCTACATCTCTCTCTACATCTCTCTCTCTCTACATCTCTCTCTCTCTCCATCTCTCTCTCTCTACATCTCTCTCTCTCTACATCTCTCTCTACATCTCTCTCTCTCTACATCTCTCTCTCTCTACATCTCTCTCTACATCTCTCTCTCTCTCTCTACATCTCTCTCTCTCTCTCTATCTACATCTCTCTCTCTCTCTCTCATCTCTCTCTCTCTCTACATCTCTCTCTACATCTCTCTCTCTCTACATCTCTCTCTACATCTCTCTCTCTCTACATCTCTCTCTACATCTCTCTCTCTCTCTACATCTCTCTCTCTACATCTCTCTCTACATCTCTCTCTCTACATCTCTCTCTACATCTCTCTCTCTCTACATCTCTCTCTACATCTCTCTCTCTCTACATCTCTCTCTACATCTCTCTCTCTCTCTCCATCTCTCTCTCTCTACATCTCTCTCTCTCTCTACATCTCTCTCTCTCTACACTCTCTCTCTCTACATCTCTCTCTACATCTCTCTCTCTCTACATCTCTCTCTACATCTCTCTCTCTCTACATCTCTCTCTACATCTCTCTCTCTCCATCTCTCTCTCTACATCTCTCTCTCTCTACATCTCTCTCTCTCTACATCTCTCTCTCTCTACATCTCTCTCTACATCTCTCTCTCTCTACATCTCTCTCTACATCTCTCTCTCTCTCTACATCTCTCTCTACATCTCTCTCTCTCTACATCTCTCTCTACATCTCTCTTTCTCTACATCTCTCTCTACATCTCTCTCTCTCTACATCTGTCTCTACATCTCTCTCTCTCTACATCTCTCTCTCTCTACATCTCTCTCTCTCTACATCTCTCTCTACATCTCTCTCTCTCTACATCTCTCTCTCTCTACATCTCTCTCTACATCTCTCTCTCTCTACATCTCTCTCTACATCTCTCTCTCTCTCTACACTCTCTCTACATCTCTCTCTCTCCATCTCTCTCTCTCTACATCTCTCTCTCTCTACATCTCTCTCTACATCTCTCTCTCTACATCTCTCTCTCTCTACATCTCTCTCTACATCTCTCTCTACATCTCTCTCTCTCTACATCTCTCTCTCTCTCTCTCTCTACATCTACATCTCTCTCTCTCTCTCCATCTACATCTCTCTCTCTCTACATCTCTCTCTCTCTCTCTCTCTACATCTCTCTCTACATCTCTCTCTCTCTACATCTCTCTCTACATCTCTCTCTCTCTACATCTCTCTCTCTCTCTACATCTCTCTCTACATCTCTCTCTCTCTACATCTCTCTCTACATCTCTCTCTCTCTACATCTCTCTCTCTCTCTCCATCTCTCTCTCTCTACATCTCTCTCTACATCTCTCTCTACATCTCTCTCTCTACATCTCTCTCTCTCTCTACATCTCTCTCTACATCTCTCTCTACATCTCTCTCTCTCTACATCTCTCTCTCTCTCTCTCTACATCTCTCTCTCCTCTCTCTCTCTACATCTCTCTCTCTCTCTACATCTCTCTCTACATCTCTCTCTCTCTACATCTCTCTCTACATCTCTCTCTCTCTACATCTCTCTCTACATCTCTCTCTCTCTACATCTCTCTCTCTCTCTACATCTCTCTCTACATCTCTCTCTCTACATCTCTCTCTACATCTCTCTCTCTCTACATCTCTCTCTACATCTCTCTCTCTCTACATCTCTCTCTCTACATCTCTCTCTCTACATCTCTCTCTCTCTACATCTCTCTCTACATCTCTCTCTACATCTCTCTCTCTCTACATCTCTCTCTACATCTCTCTCTACATCTCTCTCTCTCTACATCTCTCTCTCTCTCTCTCGCTCTACATCTCTCTCTCTCTCTCTACATCTCTCTCTACATCTCTCTCTCTCTACATCTCTCTCTACATCTCTCTCTCTCTACATCTCTCTCTACATCTCTCTCTCTCTACATCTCTCTCTCTCTACATCTCTCTCTACATCTCTCTCTCTACATCTCTCTCTACATCTCTCTCTCTCTACATCTCTCTCTACATCTCTCTCTCTCTACATCTCTCTCTCTACATCTCTCTCTACATCTCTCTCTCTCTCTACATCTCTCTCTACATCTCTCTCTCTCTACATCTCTCTCTACATCTCTCTCTCTCTCTCCATCTCTCTCTCTCTACATCTCTCTCTCTCTCTACATCTCTCTCTACATCTCTCTCTCTCTACATCTCTCTCTACATCTCTCTCTCTCTACATCTCTCTCTACATCTCTCTCTCTCTACATCTCTCTCTACATCTCTCTCTCTCTCTCCATCTCTCTCTCTACATCTCTCTCTCTCTACATCTCTCTCTACATCTCTCTCTCTCTCTACATCTCTCTCTCTCTACATCTCTCTCTACATCTCTCTCTCTCTACATCTCTCTCTACATCTCTCTCTCTCTCTACATCTCTCTCTACATCTCTCTCTCTCTACATCTCTCTCTACATCTCTCTCTCTCTACATCTCTCTCTACATCTCTCTCTCTCTACATCTGTCTCTACATCTCTCTCTCTCTCTAACATCTCTCTCTCTCTACATCTCTCTCTCTCTACATCTCTCTCTACATCTCTCTCTCTCTCTACATCTCTCTCTCTCTACATCTCTCTCTACATCTCTCTCTCTACATCTCTCTCTACATCTCTCTCTCTCTACATCTCTCTCTACATCTCTCTCTCTCCATCTCTCTCTCTCTACATCTCTCTCTCTCTACATCTCTCTCTACATCTCTCTCTCTACATCTCTCTCTCTCTACATCTCTCTCTACATCTCTCTCTACATCTCTCTCTCTCTACATCTCTCTCTCTCTCTCTACATCTCTCTCTCTCTCTCTCTCTCTCTCCTCTCTCTCTCTCTCTACATCTCTCTCTACATCTCTCTCTCTCTACATCTCTCTCTACATCTCTCTCTCTCTACATCTCTCTCTACATCTCTCTCTCTCTACATCTCTCTCTCTCTACAATCTCTCTACATCTCTCTCTCTACATCTCCTCTCACATCTCTCTCTCTCTACAACTCTCTCTACATCACATCTCTCTCTACATCTCTCTCTCTACATCTCTCTCTACATCTCTCTCTCTCTACATCTCTCTCTACATCTCTCTCTCTCTACATCTCTCTCTACATCTCCTCTCTCTCTCACCA
>CM056050.1:125799027-126054027 GCA_029574335.1 Rana kukunoris | reverse complement strand
AGACTCTCACGGGTGGTTTTAGGTGGTAGAGCCGCCTCCTGCCTTGTCTTTTAGTGCCTCTATGGCTGGCTTGAAACTTCCCCCTTTCTATTTCTCTACCCCCATTCTCTCTCCCCCTCATCTCTCTCACTCATGCTCTCCCTCCCTCTCTCTCTCTCTCTTCCCCCTCATCTCTCTCGCTCATGCTCTCCCTCCCTCTCGCTCCCCCTCACCTCTCTCGCTCATGCTCCCCCCCCCCCCCCCTTATCTCTCTTGCTCATGCTCTCCCTCCCTCTCTGTCTCCCCCCTCATCTCTCTCTCTCCTCCTCTCTCCCCCTCTCTCTCCCCCTCACAAGAGACGCTAGTGGACAAATGTCTCAACATATTGAATAATCAAAATTGATGGCATAATAGGCTCTGCATGCCTTGTCCTTTAGTGCCTCTATGGCTGGCTTGAAACTTCCCTCTTTCTATCTCTCTACCCCCATTCTCTCTCTCTTCCCTCCCTTATCTCTCTTGCTAATGCTCTCCCTCTCTCCCTCCCTCTCTGTCTCACCCCTCATCTCTCTCCCCCTCTCTCTCCCCTTCTCACAAGAGACGCGAGTGGACAAATGTCTAAACATATTGAATAATCAAAATTGATGATATAGTGTTACCTACTTTAAAAAATAAAGAAAAACAAATTAAGGATTTAGGAGGTAGAAAGAAACAAAAAAGCAAAATGGCATGTCTCAAAAACAAGACAAAAGGCTTACCACATCGGTGTTATGGCCACTAACCCAGGTCCCCCTGCTTTCAACAAGACAAACGCCATGAAAGCCGGTTTAAATAGTGTCCTGTACATATTACCCCCCGCCATACACTCCGCACTCCTCTCCTCTACATATTACCATACACTCCGCACTCCTCTCCTGTACATATTACCCCCCAGGTACAGGAAACTGAATCTCCTGCCACGTGGTAAGATAAAGGGGGGGCTGTAGAAAAAGAACATGGGGGGGCTTTGCGTGCGGGGGGGGGGCCTCCATGACAATTTTTCTTGGGGCCCCCAAATTCCTTCAAACGGCCCTGCCAAGGACCCAGACTATGGAACGCTTTACCGACCAGCATTTGTTTGGAGGAGAACCACTTGGCCTTTAGTAGAAAGATCAAAACCCATCTCTTCTGAGGACAAAAGAGAAATGGACACCAATCGCCCAGAGGCGATTTAGTTTGCATGTGCTGCGCTATATAAGTTTCTCACTCACTCACTCACTCCATTTAAAAAAAAAAAAAATAGCAAAATACATGAATAATCAAAATGCATAGACAAAACAATTAATAAATTCAACAATTCAATACAATCCATTTATCGGCCAATGCTACTGAGACAAATAGGGTCATATAATGTGGTAGACAAGAAAAAAAAAACACAAACAAAACAAAGAACGAAAACAAAAAAAAGGGGGGAATGGAACAAGGAATGGAACACAGACAGGGGAGAAAAAAAATCAAACGCAATGAGAGAATGGAGACAAGGGAAGGGGACGATGGACTCAAAGCAAACAAACAAAATAAGCAGAAGGGAAATTTCTAGCCCTTGAGCATGTCCCGCTGGACTCGAGAGCGGGACATGAGCTCCTCAACTGAGGAGTTGTAACTCTAAACAGCCGCCTGCAAAACTTTGTGGCCGAAGAAGCATCAGGTTTAGTGACCAGGTCGCCGCCTTACACACCTGGGAAACAGACGCTTGATGTCAGAAAGCCCAAAAGGGAACCATTGCCCTGGTCGAAAGCATTGTGACATGGAGGCGCCCGACCCTTTATGGCTGATCACGATCTGTCGGATCCACCTCGAAATGGTGGCCGATAAGACCGCTGGGCCCTTCTTGGGACCAGCCACCGAAACAAACAGTGAGTCTGAACTCTGGAATGGAGCAGTAACAGACAAGTATACTCTCGGAGCTCGGACCATGTCCAAGGAATGCCACGTCGTCTCCTTAGGATTTGACGGATGAGCAGGCCGAGACGACCTTAAGATGAAAGGCCGAGATGACCTTGAGATGGAAGGCCGAGACGACCTTATGAAGAAAAGAAGGCTGCGGACGCAGCACCACCTTATCCTTGTGGAAGATCAAATAGGGAGCCTTTCATGACAAGGCTGCCAGCTCAGAACCCATCTTAACTGGCCTAACAGCCACCAAAAGGACCACTTTCTGAGAAAGTATCATTAAGGGAACTTCCCTAATGTTCTCAATTGGTGGTTTCTGAGGCACCTAGAGGCCATGCCATTAAAGCCATTGACTGTAAAGCAGCATGACCTATGGGACCTTGCGACAGCAGGTCCTCTCGTAGCGGTAGATGCCAAGGGACGTCTGCTATTCAAATCCCCACGGAAGTAGTGGAGAACGGACCGGAGGGGCCGCATGCCGAACCCCCTGTACAAACGTTCTCACTAGAGAGTGAGCCGCCAGGGGTTGTTGAAAAAAGACAACCAGGGCAGATATCTGCCCCCTAATCTTAAAGCACATTTTTGGTCCGCCCCACGCTGTAAGAACAGCTGGACTCTGGGAACCAAATAAGCACGCGGATGTCACCTCATTTTCTCACAAATGGAAATGTAGGTATTCCAAGTGCGATGGTAATCTTCCTGGTGGATGATTTCCGAGCACTCCTCATGTTAGAGATCGCAGAGTCTGACAGGCCCCGGTCTCTTAGCACCTGGCCCTCAATAGCCCTGCCATTAAGCCAGTGACTGTAAAACAGGATGGCGTATGGGACCTTGAGACAGCAGGTCCAAGGGACGTCTGCTACTAGACGCACTAGGTCATCGTACAAAGGATGCTAAGGCCAATCCGGAGAAATTAGGATCATTGGAATTCCTTCTGCCTCCACTCTGCGAAGCAGATGAGGAAGGAGCTTTAGAGGAGGCAAGGCATAGGTTAGCCGGTACTGACTCCACAGTGCCACTAACCCATCTGTCTCATCATGGGTTTCTTGACCTGGCCACAAACCTCAATACCTTCCGATTGAGTCGAGTCACCAGGAGATCTACGTCTGGCGTGCCACATCTTGGGCAAAGGAGCTAAAACACATCCGGGTGTTAGCAACTACTTTGTAAAATTACTTTTATCCAAATAAAGTTGGCTTTTTCCAAAAAAAAAAAAACACATTGTCCTCGGTCCAGCATCTGGCGACTAGACATGTGCACAGAAACATTTTTGGTATTTTTTTTGTTCCGTTTCGTATGGCCCCGTCTGTTTGTTTCCGTTCGTTTTTCGTAAGACGCCCGTTTTCTCGTTCGTTCGTCGTACGACGCGATTTTTTCGTATTCCGATCGTTTCGTATTTCCGTTACCGTTTTATTTTCGTAAATGCGGGATGATTCGTTATTCTGTTTAATTCATTTTCGTTTCTTGTTAGACAATAATTATCGTGAATTTTCGTCAATTTGCATTCTGTGTATCTTGAATGCTTTTCTTTTGGTAGTGTCAGTTGTATGTTCATTGTTCAATGACATCTATAACAAAAGAATTTCATTATGTATATTGAATGAATTCCTTTTTCTGTTTTCTGTGTATTCAAAAGACTGAAGGCAAATCTTTTGTTACAGGTGTCATATCAACATACGAAAATAACAAAAGAAACGGTTTCAAATGCAAATCTTTTGTTTATGTTTTTTTTGAATGGCCAGAGAGTTAGGCTGGCCATAGATAATACAATTTTCTGTGCAATTTTCTTTAGATTTACCTTCAACTATGTAGTGCAAGGGCCTGCCTGATTGCATACAATTGAAAGTGTTGTTTAGTTTGACCTCATATATGGTTTTTGGTAAATCTAAAAGAAAATTGTACAAGAAAATTGAACATGTATGGCCAGCCTCAGTGTCTGAAAGCAGCTTCTCTTTTGTGCTGAGTAGTGAGTACACTTGTACAGTAAAGCCTAATAAACTTTTCTGTGGATTTTCATCAGAAGGGAGATCAGTTGGCCAGACTTTTGAACCCAAAAATGGTTTTCTGATGCAGTTTAAAAATGAACGAATTTTCTGAGAACGATCGGAAAATGATCGTTTTTATGTTTGTTGTTAAAATAGTCTGACCAAGTGTATGGGGCTTAACAATACTATTGTTAAGCCCCATACACTTGGTCAGACTGTTTTAACAACAAACATAAAAACGATCGTTTTCCGATCGTTCTCAGAAAATTTGTTCGTTTTTAAACTGCATAAAAAAAAACATTTTTGGGTTCAAAAGTGAAAATCCACAGAGAAGTTTTAGGCTTTACTGTACAAGTGTGCTCACTACTACTCAGCACAAAAGAGAAGCTGCTTTCAGTCACTGAGGCTGGCCATACATGTTCAATTTTCTTTTAGATTTACCAAAAACCATATATGAGGTCAAACTAAACAACACTTTCAATTGTATGCAATCAGGCAGGCCCTTGCACTACATAGTTGAAGGTAAATCTAAAGAAAATTGTACAGAAAATTGCACAGAAAATTGTATCATGTATGGCCAGCCTAACTCTCTGGCCATTCAAAAAAAACATAAACAAAAGATTTGCATTTGAACCCGTTTCTTTTGTTATTTTCGTATGTTGATATGACACCTGTAACAAAAGATTTGCCTTCAGTATTTTGAATACACAGAAAACAGAAAAATACATAATGAAATTATTTTGTTATAGATGTCATTGAACAATTAACATACATCTGAAAACGAACACAAAACGGATTCAAACAAAATACACAGTGCAAACCTCTTGATACAGATTTCATTTTCGTTATTTTGCCGTTTTCGTTTTGTCTTTTTTTCCAGTCGGATCGTTCGTTCATATTTGCGGTCGTTCGTTATGCGGCTCATCCGTTATCCCGTCGTTTTCGTATTCTGGTGCTTTACCGTTTTCGTATGTACACATTATCCCGCGGGTACGAAAATGAACATTTTCGTACGAAAATAACATTCGTACGAACGGGAATGCACATATCTACTGGCGACTCAGGTAGTCCACCTGACAGTTTTCCACGCCCGGAATGTATAAGTCCGACAGGGCCGGTACGCTCCTTTCTGCCCACCTTAGGGTGTGAGCGACCTCTGATGCTGCAGCCGAGCTTCTTGTTCCTCCTTGATGGTTGACATATGCCACTGCCGTGGCGTTGTCCGACTGAATCCTGACTGGACGCCCTTGTAGCCTCTGAAACCATGTGAAAAGGCACAGCCTGATTGCCCGAAATTCCAGGACATTAATCGGCAGACCCTCCGGAGACTTCTCAGACAGAAGAGGAAACACCTTAGCAGTGTAGGTTTCCTTACCGAATCCAAAAGGGACTGGCGCTTCTGTTGCTTCTGCAGAGCCCTCTATTTTTAGTATCTTGCACTGCGGTGATAAGGTCACTTACCAGAGCCCTATCGTGTGCTGACCTGGATATGGAGTCATCCTCACTGTCCGGCCGATCTCGGTCCGCATCCTCAGATACCTCAGAGCCAGGGTCATGAGCCGTAGCTGGACCTGGCTCTGCATCTGAATTGTCCCCAGAAAATGGCGGTGGGAGGGAACAATTTCTAGCCCCTGTTTTCCCACACACTGCTTCCACCTTGGCAACAAAGGCATCTAGGATTGCCAACATAGGGCCAGATTCAGGTAGGAGAGCGGATCTTTATTCTGGAGTAACGTTTGTCATTTACGTTACTCCGCCGAAACTTTAGGAGCAAGTACTGTTATTCACATAGCACTTGCTCCTAAAGTTGCGGCGGCGTAGCGAAAATGAGCCGGCGGAATTCAAATTGGGTGGGTAGGGGGCGTGTATTATTTAAACTAGGCGCGATCCCGCGGCGAACGTACTGCGCATGCGTCGACTGTCAGTGCGCATGCTCCAAATTCTGTCAGTGAACGTCAATGACGTCAATCCCCATTCACAGACGTTTTACGCAAACGATGCTAAACTTTTTTCATTCGACGCGATGACGACGGCCATACTTAACATAGGATACTCCACCTAGGGGGCATGTTTTTCTTTACCCCGCGTATCCCTTACGGAAACGTCGGAAAGTCACTGAGTCGGGCCCGCGTACGATCGTGAATTGCCGTGTCTCGCTGATTTACATATTCTCGGCGTAAATCAGCGGGAACGCCCCGAGCGCCCATTTTAAAATTGCAGTTCCGATACGACGGCGAAATACAATTACGCCGCTCGTATCTGAACTCAATCCCGGCGTATCTTGTTTTCTGCATACAGAAAACAGATAAGCCGGCTCAAAGTGTGAGTTATGCTGGCGAATCACTGATACTCCAGCGTAACTCTACCTAAATCTGGCCCATAGCGTCCACCGATACATCGGGAAAAAAAGTCTGCTTCTGACGCCATGCTGACCCACACGCCTGACACAGGGACTTTAGGGCAAGGCACAGTAACCCACCCTCCTAGCTGCAGCAGAGATGAGAGGTTTTCCACTCAGACGACTCACCATCCTGGAACAGTAGTATGCTGCCGTCCGCCACTTAGTTGCTTCCTTGTCAGATATGAAGTCTGACCATTCAGTAGTGTGTGTCTGTCAGTCTTCGCTGTTTAAGTGCTGTCTGATAGATGGCAAAATGGCCACTAGAGGCCAATAACTATTGCAGGCCACAAAAACATGGCCGCAGAGAGTCAGCTAGAAGCCCACACAGTGAGGCTACAAAAACATGGCCGCCAACCATAGCCAGTGCATGGATCTCAGTGGAAAAACAGGCCGCCGAGCGGCCGATCGAGACCAAACAATGCCACGGTACACAAGCGCATGACCACTGGGTGTAGATAGAGCCAGGAGCCCAGGACAAAGGCCGCCAAGCGGCCGCTAGAGGCAGAATATAGTGCGGCCACAAAAACATGGCCAACGAGCAGGAATAGTCAAACACCACCTGGATCACAGCAAAGATGGCTCCAAAGCGGAAGATAAAGGCCAATTACAACGCAGCCACAAGAACATGGCCGCGAGTAGAAAGTAAACACAACAGAATCACAAAAAACATGTCCGCCAAGCGGAAGATAGAGGCCAAATACAGCGCGGCCACAAGAACATGGCCGCCAGTGCAGATGGAGCAATACGGCATGGAGCAGGACACACAGGTAAGCAAAATCTCTTTAAGCAGCTTATAACAATGCTTTAGTGGATGTATATGCACAGTTCCCCCCAGGTGAAGCCCTCCCCAGGTGAACCCCAGCAGCTAGCTCAGAGAGCCTAGGGAGGAGGGAAGGAAGGGAAGGATAGAACCCTTTACTCACCTCTCCAGAAATGCCAAGCTCTGTCGTCCTGTCGGAGCAGGGGATTATACTTACCTTTCCTGAGGATTGTGCTGGAAGCATCCCAGACACACCATTTTCCGCATGGTGATGGAGGTGACTGTTGGCCAGGCTACTGCGACTCGGCCCTGTAGACCGGTCCTATGCAAGCCCTGGAGTGTATAGCTCACCAGCCACCCGTAGAGCGACGGGCATGTCGTAGACGACCCAGTGCGCAACTATGGTCGGCACACGTTTGATGGCCGAAACTGGGGGGACAACAAGGATCTGGGATTCCAGCCTGTCGCTCAGTCGGCAGTTGATAAGAGATCACAGGAACAAAAAAACAAAAAAAATATCACCTGGAATAAAAAACCTCCAGGCCTAAGGGCCCAAAGGGAGCCATGTCTTCTCCTTAACTAGGCAGAAAAAAACTGAGCTGCTTGGTGCAGGCTGAGGGGATATAGCCAGTAGGACCGCCACCTGGGCGGGGCTGTTCAGCTTTCTGCCTAGTCACTCCTAAAGGAAGGCTAATACCCCCTTTGTCAAGATTAAGGCTGTGTCTGTCCATGAACAAAAGAGAAAACATCCTGTTCCTTCATCCATACCCTATACCAGGGGTGGCGGCCCTCCAGCTGTTCCGAAACTACAAATCCCATCATGCCTCTGCCTGCGGGAGTCATGTTTGTAACTGTTAGCCTTGCAATGCCTCATGGGACTTGTAGTTTTGCAACAGCTGGAGGGCCACCAGTTTGACACCCCTGCCCTATACACTTATTCCCCCTACCCCTAAAAACCCTCCCACAAAGAAAAAAAAAGCACAACAACCCATATCCCTCCACCTTCACAAATCCTCCAGGTTCCCGACTCCCTGAACTTCCGCCATTTCCCCCCATATATTCCAGAATCTCTCCAATGAGTCTTCTTCTATTTGGATAGTTTCTTCTATGACTCTCATCGTTTCAACCCTTGCAACCCAGTCCTTCATACTCGGGGCATCCTGAGACCTCTAAAGACTCGGGATCAGGCTTTTGACCGCATTTAAAAGAAACGGAACCAAGGTATTCTTATATTGAGGGGCCCATTTCTTTGTATCATGAAATCAACAATCCCAAGGATTCTTCTGAATCTGTTCTCCTATGATTTGGTATGTTGCTGCCAGGATGCCATCCCAATAGAGTTGGATCTTTATGCATTCCCACCAGAGGTGCGCAAAGGTCCCCGGGTCATCACACCCCCTCCAACAAGTTGGGGGTCCCTCTGCCCCCATCTTATGCGCCCTCTGGGTGGTGTCACATACCATCTCGCCAGGAGTTTGTAACACATTTCAACTGTCTTTGTATCTCCTGAGGAATAGCATGCCATTCTCAGAATTATCCTTCTATGATCCTCATCTGTGAGCGGGCCTATCTCCTCTTCCCATTTTCCCAAATATGGAGGAAATTCCGGTTCTGTTTCTTTAATTAATTATCCTATACATTTTGGATATACTTTGCTTTAAAATCTCTATTGTCCTCCTGTGTCCTTTTCCCTGTAGCGGTTGTGGCAGTGATTGTATAAAGTGCTGTAATAGAATGTACCGCCATTTATCTAGTGGCATATTTCCCCATTTTTGTGTGATTTACTCATATGTGCAAATACGGTTTCCTTTCATTACATCTTGTAGTAGTATTTCTTCTTTTTTTGCCCATCTAGTGAAATATATGTGTTTTTCTTTCCCTGGCATGAAATGGTTTGTGACCAGTATCGATAATAGTGATGAATTATGGTCCCAATGGTGCATTCTTCTTAAACCATGCCAAATTTTGAAAGTGTTTCTTGTAATGATGTGTATGCTTTGTTATACTTCAAGTTCAATTGTTATACCCAGTTCCTTATCTTGTTAGGAAACAGTTAACAGTTTTGGTCATGTGATCTGGGGGTGGGGATCTGTGGTTAGTTCTAAGATGGAGGCTACTGAATAAAGAACAAGCTCATGTTCAAGCTCATGCTGTCTGCCTATCCTTCATGCTAAATCTTTACATGGTACCAGAAGTGTGGAACAGAAGAGTCATGGCAGCACACAGCAACACAAAGAACATTCCATCCCTGGATTTGGAATCAGGAAATGTGTCTGAAAACTGGTCACAGTGGAGAGAGCTGATTGAGCTTGTGTTTGCAGGGCCAGATGCAGACAGATGGTCTGACCAGCAGAAAGCAGCTCACTTTCTGATTTGTGTGGGACAAAAAGGACGTGATGTGTGCAGAGCATGGCAAGCACGTGGGGACATCACTGCAGAAGACAAAAAGAAACCAGAGGTACTGTTTGCAAAGTTTGAGGCATACTGCAACCCAAGGAGAAACTCCACAGTGCAAAGGAAACTGTTTTATGAGAGGAAGCAATGTGGAGGTGAGTCTCTGGATGAATGGGTGACACAGCTGCGCTTGCTTGCCAAAGACTGTGCTTTCTATGATGCTGGAGATATGATCAAAGACCGCATTCTGATGGGCAGCAATTTTAAGGAAGTTCAGGAAAAGCTGCTGCAGGAAGAAGACCTAAATCTTGAGAAAGCCATAAGGATTGCCAGAGCATATGAAATGTCAAGAAAGGACATGCAGGTACTGGAAGGAACACAGCTCCAGATTAATGATATAGATAATCACAGCAGCAGATATGGGCAAGAACGAACACACACAGGAGTAAAGGGCACCTATGGCCCTGGGACAAGTAACACACAAGCAGCGTGTGGATATTGTGGAAACGTGCACCACAAAAATAGTGTCTGTCCAGCAAGGGGGCAGATATGCAATAGATGCAAGAAAAGAGGACATTTTGCCAAGGTTTGTAATCTGTCTTCACAAACTGGAAGGCCAAAAACACGTTCTGTATACACCATAGAGGACAACGATGACAATGCAGGGTCAGACTGCACCCCAATATATCTTGCAGCAATACAAAAACCACATCAGTCTGCAGATGAAGCAACTGTAACATTACAGATAGGTGCTAGCAAAACTCCAATTACTTTCAAAATAGATACAGGAGCACAAGTGAATTGTGTACCAAGCCACATATACCTGGAACACCTCAGTAATGAATCCCCCTTAGAGACTCAAGACCTACCGAAACGAATGGGATATGGTGGTGAAAAGTTGAAAGTAATGGGTCGCTGTCATGCAAAATGTTCATACAAGGGATCTGAAAAGGTTTTACAATTGTTTGTGATAGAAACTCAAGCCACAGCCGTGCTAGGTCTCAGAACAAGTAAAGAGATTGGACTTGTGAAGCTCATAATGACTGTGGATGGTGGGCACAGAGGTCTGACAGAGGCTGACATTAAACGTGAGTACTGTGATCTATTCAAGGGCCTGGGGTGCCTCCCAGGTGTAAGCCGCATACGTATAAAAGAGGGGGCACAACCTGTCATTCACGCCCCAAGAAGAATACCTTAAACTCTTGTGGATAAAGTCAGACAAGAACTCACTAGGATGGAGAAGCTGGGGGTAGTAAAAAAGGTCACGGAACTAGGGTTGTCCCGATACCACTTTTTTAGGACCGAGTACAAGTACCGATACTTTTTTTCAAGTAGTCACCGATACCGAATACGGATACTTTTTTTAAATGTGTCCCCCCACAAATGCAGCCATGTCCCCCCACAAATGCAGCCATGTCCCCCACAAATGCAGCCATGTCCCCCACAAATGCAGCCATGTCCCCCACATATGCAGCAATGTCCCCAAACATATGCAGCCATGTCCCCCACAAATGCAGCCATGTCCCCCACAAATGCAGCCATGTCCCCCAACATATGCAGCCATGTCCCCCACAAATGCAGCCATGTCTCCCACATATGCAGTCATGTCCCCCACAAATGCAGCCATGTCTCCCAAAAATGCAGCCATGTCTCCCACAAATGCAGCCAAATAACCCATATATGCAGTCATGTCCCCCACAAATGCAGCCATGTCTCCCACATATGCAGCCAAATCACCCATATATGCAGCCATGTCCCTCACAAATGCAGCCATGTCTCCCACTTATGCAGCCAAATCACCCATATATGCAGCCATGTCCACCCTACCTAGCCACCGCCGCCTGGTAACATCACAGCATTCATTTGAATAGTTGTAGTGTTCCCGCCCGTATAGACACTCCCCCTTGCTCAGGATTGGGCAGATCACGATCACCTATCCAATCCCTAGCAAGGGGGAGTGTTTATACGGTTGGGAACACTACAGCTATTCAAATGAAAGCTGTGATGTTCCCGCACGATGTTTAACCATGCGGCGGCGGGTTTCAATGCGGCGGCAGCGGCGGGGGGGACGGGACGGAAAAAGTATTCTATTCTGGTATCGGGGGGTATTTGCGGGAGTACAAGTACTCCCGCAAATACTCGGTATCGGTCCCGATACCGATACTGGTATCGGTATCAGGACAACCCTACACGGAACCATCGGAATGGGTCAGTTTTATGGTTGTGGTGGAGAAGAAGAATACAGGTGCAATTCGTTTATGCATTGACCCACGTGATTTGAACAAAGTCATAATGAGAGAACACTACAAACTTCCCACCATAGAGGATATATCGCACAAGCTAGTAGGAGCAACAGTATTCAGTGTACTAGACGCCCATTCTGGTTACTGGCAACTGCGTCTTGATGAAGCCAGCAGTTACTTGACCACTTTTAACTCCCCTTCGGGTCGATGGCGCTTCACAAGGGTACCTTTCGGCATATCATCTGCACAGGAAATATTTCAAAACAAATCACACGAATTGATCGCTGGTCTACAGGGTGTTGAAGTCATAGTTGATGATTTGCTGGTCTTTGGAAAGGATCGAATGGAACATGACAAAAACCTTACTGCTTTGCTCAATCGGTGTCGTGAGAAGAATCTCACACTCAATCCTAACAAAATGCAAATTGGGGTAGAAGAAGTTACATATTTTGGACACCTACTAACCAAAGAGGGTCTGAAGCCTGATCCAAAGAAGATTACAGCAGTTCTTAACATGAAAGCCCCAACCTCCAGAAAGGAGCTGTAAACATCACTAGGTATCTTCAACTATCTATCCAAATTCTCTCAGGGCCTTGCTCAACAGATAGCACCGCTACGTACACTGCTACAGAAGGATGCTGTTTGGTGTTGGGATGCAAACATTGAAAAGACTTTCGACAAAGTGAAAAAACTGATCACTAAACATCCAGGGCCAATACTGAAATATTTTGATGTAAACTGTGACACTGTACTTCAAGTGGATGCATCCCAGTTTGGGTTAGGTGCTGTACTGACTCAACAAGGACGTCCTGTGGCATATGCTTCACGAGCACTGACCCCAACGCAAGCCAATTATGCCCAAATTGAGAAAGAGATGCTGGCTATTGTGAATGGATGTGAGAAATGTCACCAGTACATATATGGTCGCCCGATAGTTGTGGAAACAGACCACAAGCCGTTGGAGTACATCCTACAGAAATCACTAGCTTCTACACCTCCACGTCTGCAGCGGGTGGTTATGAAATTACAGCAGTATGATCTCACAGTAAAGTATAAACCTGGAAAGAAAATTCCAATGGCAGATACCCTGTCTAGGGTGTTTCTAGAAGGACATGAAGCACGAGATGAACCTGAGTTGGAAGAACAGGTACATACAGTACTAGCGAACATTCCAATATCAGATGTACGGCTGGAGAAGATAAGACAAGACACCAAACAGGATAAAGTTCTAGAAAAACTAACTTGTGTCATGTGCAATGGCTGGCCAGAAAAACAAAAGAAGCTGTGTTCTGAACTGCAGGGATTCTGGCCTATGAAAGATGAGCTATACATTGACTCGGACATCATATTTATGGGTGACCGTATTCTCATTCCTAAGTCACAACAGACAGAAGTACTGAAACAAATCCATCAGGGGCATTTGGGCATCACTCTGTGTAAGCGCAGAGCGCGGGAGTTGGTCTACTGGCCTAATTTGGACTTTGATATTAAGACACTTGTGAAGAAGTGTGAAACCTGCTAGACATTTTAGAAACACAATGCAAAAGAACCGTTTACACCGTGGAATGCTCCTTCACGGGCATGGCAGAGGCTGGCTACAGATATTTTTCATTTTGAGGACAACCATTACCTGATAGTAGTAGATTACTACAGCAAATACTTTGAGCTAGTGCAGCTGAGAAACTTAAAAGCAACAACAGTCATATGGGCTTTCAAAACAATCCTTTCAAGACATGGAGTGTGTGAAGAACTTGTGTCTGATAATGGGCCACAATTCTCATGTTCTGAGCAGTGGCGGCCGTCCATAGGGGGCGCTCGGGTGTCGCCCCCCCAGCTGTAAAAAAAAAATATATTTTTTTACATGTCACTTTAAGAGTGACCAGGCGCCGGACATGCGGCGGTCTATGGGAAGCTTCCCAGCCTGCAATCAGCTGATTGCAGGCTGGGAAGCTGATTTGCCCTTGTTCAGGGGGTGTGCAGGGCGCAAGGATTGCGCCCGCAAACACTCCCACTCTTCAATGATTTGTTTCTGGCCGCCTGTTCTTTATTTTTATTGGTGGGGAGCAGAGGACGGTGGGCGGACCTTTTTCTGAGTCACTTCCGGTTTCGGCTCACTGTGCTGTGGACTGGGCATCGTGTAGAAACATGGTGGAGTTTCTACACATTTTTCACCTCCCTGGGACGCTACTCTGGGCACCTGACCCTTCACAGCATGGGACTGAATTCCCCTGGAGCAGCCGGCAGAAGCGATGGATGTGTCGCTGACTCACTGTGATCACACAGTAAGTGTCTGGAAGGGGGATGGCCAGCCTCTGCTTTAGTACACATAGGATAATGTCAGGCGAGGGAGCGTGAACAAGTGCACTGTATAGAGAGGTGAGAAACAAAGCCAGCAGTGTGTGTTCAGCTTGTTACTTCCTCTCACTTACTATCTCCACTTCCCCCTCTCCCTAACCTGCCTGCTTAGAATGCCATTGTGCTGGAAAAATCACACGGGCTGTGAGGGGATCATGAAAGTCCTTAGGAGGGGTGGAGAGAGGGCTTAACCTTTCAGTGTGTGTTTGTACATCTCTACTGTCTGTGTGTGTGCTACACTGAGACACTTACCCCACTGTATACACAGCATGTCACACTACACAGTCCCTTTCATTCACACACTGTGTATGGCATTGTCCAGGTCCCTCCTGTTTAACCACTTCAGCCTCAGAAGATTTACCCCCCTTCCTGACCAGAGCATTTTTTTGCGATATGGTACTGCGTCGCTCATATATTTAGGCCAATATGTACCCTGATAAATGTTTTTGGTATAAAACAAATACAGTTGTTTTTTTTGCGAATATCTGCGTTTAATGGCACAGTGGCTGCGTTTCATGGGTACAGTGGCTGCGTTTGATGGCACAGTGGCTGCATTTGATGGGCACAGTGGCTGCATTTGATGGCACAGTGGCTGCGTTTGATGGGCACAGTGGCTGCGTTTGATGGGCACAGTGGCTGCGTTTGATGGGCACAGTGGCTGCGTTTGATGGGCACAGTGGCTGCGTTTGAGGGCACAGTGGCTGCGTTTGAGGGCACAGTGGCTGCGTTTGAGGGCACAGTGGCTGCGTTTGATGGGCACAGTGTCTGCGTTTGATGGGCACAGTAGCTGCGTTTGATGGGCACAGTAGCTGCGTTTGATGGGCACAGTAGCTGCGTTTGATGGGCACAGTGTCTGCGTTTGATGGGCACAGTGGCTGCGTTTGATGGGCACAGTGGCTGCGTTTGATGGGCACAGTGTCTGCGTTTGATGGGCACAGTGTCTGCGTTTGATGGGCACAGTGTCTGCGTTTGATGGGCACAGTGTCTGCGTTTGATGGGCACAGTGTCTGTGTTTGATGGGCACAGTGTCTGCGTTTGATGGGCACAGTGGCAGCATTTGATGTTTTTTTTTTCTGTTTTTTTTTTGCGCCCCCCAAAAAATTTTGAGCACCAGCCGCCACTGGTTCTGAGTTCCAGTACTTCCTGCATGAGTGGGAAATCAGGCACAAACCCACAAGCCCCTATCACCCACAGGCCAATGGTCTAGCAGAGAAGTATGTTGGCATAGCCAAGTCCATTATACTGAAAGCACAATCATCAGGGCAGGATGTGTACCTAGGACTGTTAAACTATCATGCAACACCCATGGAAGGTTTATGCTCACCTGCACAACTGCTAATGGGTAGAAGACTGAGGACCACAGTGCCTATTGCACCACAGAAATTGCAGCCTCATTCCATTCCACAGGATCGAGTAAGAGATCAGAGGATCATAAACATGAAAAGGCAAAAACTATTTTAATAAATCTACAAAATCCCTTCGTCCACTCTCTGCTGGGCAAGCTGTGCGACACAGAGTAACTGGGAATACATGGGAACCCGCTCGAATTGTCAAAGAAGCCATTGCACCAAAATCATATATAATTGAGACCAAGTGTGGACAGAAACTGAGACGAAACAGGCGTCATCTTCGTCCAGACACTGCTACAGATACATCATTGGAGGAACCGCATGACAATGGAGATGAAGAACAAGCCCATGATGGCACAGAAGTCCGAAACACAGATATTGAGTCTACTGAGGATACAGAGGACAGCATAAATGTACCAGCATGTGATAATGCTGGGAGTGACTCTCAACTGGACACCAATCCTACGGATGATGAGCCAGCGGTTACTTTCTCTCGCTATGGTCGAGCTATTAAACCAAAGATATGGAGGGACTTTGTCTCATATTAAATGCTTCATACTTGAGAGGGAAGATGTAATGATGTGTATGCTTTGTTATACTTCAAGTTCAATTGTTATACCCAGTTCCTTATCTTGTTAGGAAACAGTTAACAGTTTTGGTCATGTGATCTGGGAGTGGGGATCTGTGGTTAGTTCTAAGATGGAGGCTACTGAATAAAGACCAAGCTCATTTTCAAGCTCATGCTGTCTGCTTATCCTTCATGCTAAGTGGATTTGTATTGTTAGTTAATTTTTGGTGCTGCTGTGGTATCCAAACCATCTTCCCTAAGGCTGGATTCACACTTGTGCAGTGCGAATTCCAGCTCTCTTATCTCTGCAAAGAGATAAGAGAGCTGTTTAGCAGAACATCTCCATTTTAGCTGTGAATTTGAAAACCTAGGAAAGGGAAGGGGGAGGGGGGAAGTGTATTGAGGAGAATGGGAGAAATCCTGATGAGAAATGAACACATCTGCGAATCAGATACGTGCCCATAGAAGATAATGGGCCTAAATTCGCACCTGAGCCGCACTGCAATGCCTAGAAAATACACACGTTTTTTTGGGCAATGCGCAGTGCGAATGCATTGCACATATGTGAACCAGCCTCATTAACCTCTTAAGGACTGCCGCATGTACATTTACGTCGGCAGAATGGCACCGACAGGCACATCAACGTATATATACGTTGGTGCCTTGAGGGGGTTCGGGGGTCCGATCGGGACCCCCCCCCCGTACATGCGGCGGTCCGGTTACCTGGCTGAGCGATCCGTGCAGAGGGGGCGGCTGTTCGTTTTTGTCCACCCCCTCCGGATCGCTCTCAGCCAATGCGCGCGCTCCCCCTGCAGTGCACTTCCTCCTCCTGTGTAAACACAGAAAGGAGGAAGTGATGTGATCTCTCCCCTCAGCGGTTTTTTCAACCACCGCTGAGGAGAGATCACATCGCACAGTAAGTCTGCACAACACTACACTGACACACACTACACATAGGCACATTAACCCCTTGCGATTTTTTTAACAAAACATTTTTTTTCAAAAATGTCGCTCTATTTTTGTATATAGCGCAAAAAATAAAAAAATCGCAGAGGCGATCAAATACCACCAAAAGAAAGCTCTATTTGTGGGAAGAAAAGGACGCGAATTTTGTTTGGGAGCCACGTCGCACGACCGCGCAATTGTCAGTTAAAGCGACGCAGTGCCGAAAAGGCAAAAAGGGGCCTGGTCATTTACCTGCATTTTGGTCCGGGTCTTAAGTGGTTAAAATCTATGTATTTTATAACCTGGCCTTAATCTACCTTACTTTGTGAAATCTCCATATTCACCCAGCTTCTTCCCTCTTTTTTATGAATCCACTCTAACATCCGAGAAATACAAATCGCCTGATAGTACAGTATTTCTCGAAATCTGGGGATGCTAATCCTCCCGACTTTTTAGCTTTCCCCAATATTACATATGGAATTCTGGGTAAATGATCTTGTGGATGTTCCCCCAATCTATGAAATCCCTTTTGAATGGTACCTGCCTCCTACTGAACCCAGGCATCCGGCCTCAGCTGATCCATCGACCCCGAGGCACTATTCCCAGAAGCTACCAGTCCTGCTGACTCTCTGGACTCCTCCAAGGGTTCAGCCTGCAGCTCAAATAAAGAGGGTGTAGCTGGCCCTTATGACCCTCAACTACCTGAAGCCTCAAAGTCACAAGCAGAAGGTGACTAAACAGAGGACAGCGAGATTCACCGCACAATGCATTCCAACTGTCGGCAACACCCTGCACAGTACTCTGATTATGTTGTTTGAAATGCTATTGTCATTGCCTTATTTATATTTCATGCAGTAATGTGTTGTTCTTATTGTGTTGCAATTTCGAGGACAGCATCTGGCAAGGTGGTGTGTAGGCAGGTGCAGTCTGTATTCCCCACTGTAGGTGGTGCTCCACCGAATCTGCAACGCAGAAAGGAAAGGAGGTTTTGAGGATCTTGTATCCTCTATGACTTCCTGCAGTCACATTGAGATAGCTGTCAGACTGGACGCTGTCTTCTGCGGCTAGGGTTACCACCTCATCCCTTTAAAATTGAACACCTATTAATTACACAGGTTCTGTGGCAGATTAAGGCTGTAATTAAACTAAAGTAGTGCCTTATTTGCATTAAATTAGCCACAGAACCTGTGTAATTAATAGGTGTTCAGTTTTAAAGGGATGAGGTGGTAACCCTATCTGCGGCCATCTATTTAAGACTCTGCCTCCCAGGTTTGGTGCGCTTTATGCAAGTGGCTAGTAGGGGACAGGTTCCTCATCTGAAAGGGTGAGTGTTTAGAGATAGGGAAAGGTTCCAGAGGAAGAAGGACAGTGCATGGACTACATCTGACTCGCTTTAGGAAGCCTCCTCTTTGGGTGTGGACCAGCCAGGTCAATTTTGCTCCTCATTGCAGACGCTGTCGGCATTTTTCAAGTCTACACATTGCTGCTACAGTTCATAAGTGGCTCCAGACGGTCGTGCATACCTGCTGGGCCTAGCTGTATTGTGTTGGACCTTTCTACATTATATTGATCTTCCTATTTTGGGCTCTGTGTGTTTACTGCCTGCCACACCAGGCTGCACCTTGCTCACAAGTTTATTCATTCTAGCACAGAAGCAAGCTTCTCATGTGCAGCTTAGTGTACATTCAAAAGAAAGAATGCAGGTAATAAATGTTTTATTGCAGTAGAAACATATTCTCTTGTAATAAATAGTGTCTCTTCTGCAATGAAAAGCCTGTTTGAATTTCTTGTTTCTGGTGTTCAATTTCCACTTTAAGGCTGGGCTCACATATGTGCAAATTGCATGTGAGTTTCACCGCATCCAATTCGCATGACATGCAAGTGTGCCCGGTTCGCAATAGAGCTGGTTCACACAGCTCCGGGTGGCCTTGGTCCTGTCCTGTCCTCAGTATTCTATTGCGGTGTGTTAACAAACGGCTTGGTACATTTTGAACTGCAGTGCATTAAGACAATGATCATTAGGGAAGAAAAACACATTTGTATTACAGAACATGTTAACGTGCATTAACAGCCCATTTATAAATTCTGAAAATTACTTCTTTTCTTTTTTTTAGCAACTCAGCACATCACAGTGCACTGTGGTGTGCTGAGTTGCTAAAAAAAAAAAAAAACTAGTCATATGCAGAATGTACATTGTGCTGCACTTCAGTGAGGTGCTGCCTGCCTACTGCACAACATGCTGAAGGGCCACGCAAAAAAAATGTCACCTCATTGCAGATAGAACTTTAGTGCACAGGTGTGAACACTGGATAGCAGTCAAAAACAGACAGGGGTTCTAATTCTCCATTAACTCCAAAACAAGAAAGGAGTTTTGAATATAAATATACAGTACAATAAAAACACTCATTGACTAACCTGCAAAAAGTATGCAGGCTGATTTTAGACCCATGGAACACTGGTGGCCTTAAGGGGGCTTTTATACTGCTCCATTGCAAAAAATGTGTTTAAGATACATTTCTGGTGTATTTCCTGTGAGTTTTCTGGGTGCCTGAATCCCAGTATGTTCAGTTTTCCTGTAAAACATAGACATGTGGCTCAAAGAATGCACTGAAAATGCAATTGCGGTGCATTTTGTAATACATTTAAGAGTTTTCTATTTTTATTGCATTTTAAAAAGGGAAAAAACACATCAGTGGGAAAGCAGCCTATAAAAGGCTGGTGAAGATTCTGTAACAAGTGCAGAGAAAATACACACCTGGTTCTAGGTGACACCTCACTCATCCAGCCAGTAAAAGAAGCTAAACAAGAAAACAGGTGTGTATTTCTCCACCCTGTATAGCTGTGGTTCTCAACCTGGGGGTCGAATCATGATTTGCCAGGGGTCACTAAATCCTGGGCTGTTTCTAAAGCCCACACCACTCTCCCAGCCTTTTCGCGGCTACTCAGCTGGGCTGTTCATGAAGCCCGTGGCCACCCACTCAGCCTCTTCGCAGCCGCCCATTCAGTTCATGGGATGGCTGGGGGCAGAGACTAGAGGTCAGCTGACTGGTGAGGAATGTGAAGTGGGAGGGGCTGGAGGAGACCCTATCTCCTGATTTCAGCATAGGTGTCACTGCTACGAGACAACAAAGTCGGAGACGCAGTGAGTAACACTACCTGTGATTATAGTTGCCATTAAAAGTCCCCACTACAGTTCTCAGATCTCCAGATGACCTTGATCAAGAGCACCTAAGTTGGCTGATAAGAACTCCCCCCAGCACTCATCCCATCTCCTCCCCACCAAGGAGTAAGAGAAGGAATAAAAATAGAGAATACATGGAAGGGAGAGGAAAAGAGGGGGAGGAACAAAGAAAAAGTAAGAGAAACAATAATAGAAAGAACATGGATGGCTAGAGAGAGGGATGGGGGAAAAAAAAATTAGCATAGAGAGAGATAAAAGGGAAAGAAAGAATAACAAAGAGTGGTACATCCTAAAATGTAACATAAGGGGATTAATACTGTACAAGTGGAAGGGACGCTAAATGGCCATTGGTTAGGGGAACAAATTACTTATCTTGCCTTGGGTGCTGACAACCCACACTACAAAAATAATTTTACTGTTAGGGGTCCCCACAACTTGGGACATTTTTCAAGGGGTCTCGGCACTAGAAGGTTGAGAACCACTGCTGTATAGCAAGCCTGACATTTGCAAACTGAATCATAGTGTGCCATGGCCCTGACTGTGATTTCTTGATCTGCAAACATGTCCAGGCTTAGTGACCTGAAAAATATCGAAGCCAGAGGGTCACTATGACAGCCAGGAAACTAGAATTTTCTGTAGAAGGCAAGGGGTTCATGTCAATGGACATCCTAATCAAATGCTGCAATTTTCTTTAAAACACATGCAGCTGCGTTCAAATAGAAGACACAGCATTTGACTGTTTGTGTGCTGTTCATTTGAGGCTGGATTCACACTTGCGCAGTGCGAATTCCAGCTCTGTTATCTCTGCAAGTAGGTAACAGAGCTGTTCAGCGTTCTGTTGCCTGGTAGCTGCGACTAGCTCACCTGGAAGAGGGGAGGGGGAAAGTGTAGTAAGCAGGGAGAGACTTTGGGCCAGAATCAGAAAGTATTTACGTCGGCGTATCTAGAGATACGCCGCGTAAATACTAAGAATAGCCGGCGTATCTTTTTTCTGTATTCAGAAAACAAGATACGCTGGAATTCAGCTAATATACGAGCGGCGTAAGTCTGTTACACCGTCGTATATTAGTTGCATATTTACGCTGGCCACTAGGTGGCGCTTTTGTCGTTTTACACGTAAAATATGCAAATGAGCTAGATACAGCGATTCACGAACGTACTTGCGGCCGGGCGTCGTAGTTTATGTAGTTTGCGTAAGCGTTAGTCCGGCATAAAGTTACCCCTGCTGTATAAGGGGCAGCCAATGTTAAGTATGGACGTCGGGACAGCGTTGAATTGTACGTCGTTTACGTAATTTGCGTAAATCGTTCGGGAATGGGGCTGGACGTAATTGACGTTCACGTCGTTTACATTGACTAGTTGCGACGAGATTTCACGCATGCGCACTGGGATACGTCCACGGACGGCGCATGCGCCGTTCAGAAAAAACGTAAATTGCGTGGGGTCATGATTCATTTACATGAATCACGCCCCCACATTACTAATTTGAATTAGGCGCCCTTACGCCGGACACTTTACGCTACGCCCCTGCAACTTATGGAGCAAGTGCTTTCTGAATAAGGCACTTGCCCATAAAATTTGTGGAGGCGTAGCGTAAAGAGCATACGCTACGCCGCTGGATAGATACACATTTGTATCTGAATCTGGCCCTTTGTGTTCAGAACGGAACACATCTGCGAATCAGATGCGTTCCCACAGTACATAATATGCAGATAATTTGCGCCGCAATGGCTAGAAAACGCACAATTTTTTTGGGCAATGTGCAGTGCGAATGCATCGCACATATGTGAACCAGCCTCATTAAAATAAATTAAATTAACTAAGGCCGGGTTCACACCTATGCGAATTGGTTGCGGCTTACACTGCATCCAATTCGCATAACATTTTAAAATTCATTTATTTTAATGAGACTGGGCATTGCCCAAAAAAATGTGTGCGTTTTCTAGGCATTGCGGTGCGAATTGTCCAGGATCTTTTTTCTGTACATAAGAAGGAAGTTGTCCTCATTTGTGTTCTTCAAGTCAGGCATCCCATAATTTCTATATTTTACCCAAACTGGTTTCCCCAATAAAACAAACCCATGGGCTGATTTCTTGTGACTAAATGCAAGATGGAAATGCGTGTTGTTTGCTTGTGCATGAATAGGGGAAGCAGTTGCCAGCAGCCCCTGCGGGGGTAGAGCTACAATGGTGCATTTATTTTTTTTATATTTTTTTGCAGAAGGTAAACAATTCTTTAATATTATCTTTCTTTTAACCACTTCCCCACCGCGCCATAAGCATTTTACTGCTACGGCGCGGTGGAGTTACTTTGACACGACGTCCCTGGGACGTCGTCGTGCACTTCCGCGATTGCGCGTCCCCTGGAAGACCCGGTGCATCACGGATCACGGTAAATTGCCGCTGATAGCGGCCGTTTACCACGTGATCGCACCGTCGAATGACGGCGCGATCACTTGTAAACAAACCGGCGTCATTTGATGACGCCGGTTCCTCCCTCTCCTCCCTCTCCTCTCTGTACAGTGTGCGAGGAGAGGGGGGGAGCGGGGTGTCAGCAGCTGAGCTGTGGCTGGATCTGTGACAAATGCAGTCACAGATCCAGCCATCCCTCAATCCATCCCAGCTCTGCAATCCCCCAGTACCCAGCAATCCCCCAGTACCCAGCAATCCCCCAGTACCCAACAATACCCCAGTACCCAACAATACCCCACAATACCCCAGTACCCAACAATACCCCAGTACCCAACAATACCCCAGTACCCAACAATACCCCAGTACCCAACAATACCCCACAATACCCCAGTACCCAACAATACCCCACAATACCCCAGTACCCAACAATCCCCCAGTACCCAACAATACCCCAGTACCCAACAATACCCCACAATACCCCAGTACCCAACAATACCCCAGTACCCAACAATACCCCAGTACCCAACAATACCCCACAATACCCCAGTACCCAACAATACCCCACAATACCCCAGTACCCAACAATACCCCAGTACCCAACAATACCCCACAATACCCCAGTACCCAACAATACCCCAGTACCCAACAATACCCCAGTACCCAACAATACCCCACAATACCCCAGTACCCAACAATACCCCAGTACCCAACAATACCCCAGTACCCAACAAACTCAGTACCCAACAATACCCCAGTACTCAACAATACCCCAATACCCGGCAATACCCCAATACTCGGCAATACCCCAATACTCGGCAATACCCCAGTACTCGGCAATACCCCAGTACTCGGCAATGCCCCAGTACTCGGCAATGCCCCAGTACTCGGCAATGCCCCAGTACCCAACAATACCCCAGTACCCAACAATACCCCACAATACCCCAGTACCCAACAATACCCCAGTACCCAGAAATGCCCCAGTACTCAACAATACCCCAGTACTCAACAATACCCCAGTACTCGGCAATACCCCAATACTCGGCAATACCCCAGTACTCGGCAATACCCCAGTACTCGGCAATACCCCAATACTCGGCAATACCCCAATACCCTGCATGATACTTTGCAATACCCCAATACTCTGCAATACCGCCTATGGGGATTTTTAAGTAGCGAAGTGTGCGCAATTTTGAAGTGTGACATGTTGGGTATCTATTTACTCGGCGTAACTTCATCTTTCACATTTTGAAAAAAAATTGGGCTAACTTTACTGTTTTGTTTTGTTTTAAGCACAAAACAGTTTTTTTTTAAAAAACACGCGTTCAATAAATTTCTGCGAAAATACCGTGCGAGATAAAAAGTTGTAACGGCCGCCATTGTATTCTCTAGGGTCTTTGCTAAAAAAGCATATATAATGTTTTGGGGTTCTATGTAATTTTCTAGAAAATAAATGATGATTTTTCCATGTAGGAGAGAAATGTCAGAATTGGTCTGGGTGTTCCAGAACGCCTGATGGCGTTCCCTGCATGTTGGGCCTCTGTATGTGGCCACTCTGTGTAAAAGTCCCACACATGGGGTATCGCAATACTCGGGAGGAATAGCAGAATGTGTTTTGGGGTGTAATTTGTGGTATGCATATGCTGTGTGTGAGAAATAACCTGCTAATATGACAGAAACAAGTTTTTTTTTTTTACAGAATTTTCAGTCGTTTTTCTTTTATAGCGCAAAAAATAAAAAACCCAGAGCTGATCAAATACCACCAAAAGAAAGCTCTATTTGTGTGAAAAAAAGGACAAAAATTTCAAATGGGTACAATGTTGTATTAATGAGTAATTGTCATTCAAATTGTGAGAGCACCGAAAGCTGAAAATTGGTCTGGTTAGGAAGGGGGTTTAAGTGCCCAGTGGTCAAGTGGTTAAAGAACCTTTAAGTGGAATTCTGGGAAGGGAAGCTCTGGTCTCTCAGCAGCCAGCTAATGCTTCATTAGCACATTTCTCATCCCTCAGAGCTGCAAATTAAAGACTGCTGAAGGCATTATATATTTTTTTTAGGAGACATAAGACATTCATGTTTGTATGAACCCAAAGTACTGTAATTAGCTATCACATGACATGCTTTAGCTTTTCAGGACTGGTATACATAACACTTACATTCCTTTTCCTGTTTAAAGGTTACTGTTACACAGTTATCGGCAATGCTCCTCCTGCTCTGTCACCCAGCAGCAGTAATAACAAGGCCGCCCCTTCCCTGTTCAGCTCACACACAGGCTGCACACATTACAGGCTGCACTGTCTGACAATGGCCGTGCACATTGTATTCTTCCAGATATGTGTAGCTCTCATAGCACTGCCTATACACATCCTTGCTTTCCTGGGCCTGTGGGATCCCATAGTTAAGAAATTATTTCCTTATCTCAAGGAAAAAGTCACCAAGAACTATAACAAATACATGGCAGAGCACAAGAAGGAGCTCTTCAGGAACTTGAATGACTTCAGAGGCCCTTCTGGGGAGCTCAGGGTAATGGAGCTGGGCTGTGGCACCGGAGCAAACTTTCAATTCTATCCTGAGGGATGTAAAGTCACCTGTGTAGATCCTAACCCTAACTTCAAGAAGTTTCTGAGCAACAGCCTGGCGGAGAATCAACATATCCAATTTCAGGCCTTTGTGGTGGCTCCCGGGGAGAACATGGCCCAGATACCGAGTGGATCCATAGACGTTGTGGTCTGCACACTGGTGCTGTGCTCTGTAGACAATATTGAAGGGATTTTGGCGGAAGTTCATCGTGTGCTGAGACCTGTAAGTGTATATCTGGTGTCTCACATGTATGTTACATGTTAATGAATGATTGTAGGGTATTAAACAGTGGCGGCCCATGCATTAGGGGTACCCGGGCACTGCCCCCTCTCTCCACGCCACCCCTGTATGCAAAATGGATAGATTAATGCATGAATTTATCCATGGCCGCCGCATACAACCCCTATTCATGCATTCATCCCTTTTCAGGGCACCGGGTGTGCATGGATTATAGCAGCTGGGTTTTTTTTTTTTAAATAGGGTGGGCTCAGGTCGCAGAGCATTCGACCGGAGCCCACCCAGGTGTGTTGCAACAGCAAATGAATATTTGTTGCTGAAACACTGATCCTCAACGTTGTCTATTAATATATTCCTCGAAACCTTGGTGCTCTAAACTTGTGCTGTCGTGGCCTAGTTCTATGTTAAGTTTTTTTCCAGTTGGGGAGATTATACCTCACTTCCTGTTTATGTGAAAGACATTTAAGAAATTGGGGTCTCACCATGACAGCAAGTCCTTATTTGAATAAATAAATCATGTCCTGTTCTGAAAAGACACGAAGGGGAATATCGCTAAATCAGGCCATAGACAAATGCGAAAAGCACATCATTGCGAAACGCGATTTTCGTGCCGCAATCGAAAGTGCCTGGTCCAACATGATAGCTTTTATTAGAAAATATAAACAATTGATGGCACAATCGGATGAGCTATTTTCCTTTTTCACTCAACAGGACTTTCAGATTTCCACTCGCCTATGGCCTGCCTTGGCCTAGGTTCACACATATGTGGGTTGGGGAATGCATGCTAATCGTATGCATTCCCTGACCTGCAGGCAAAATGTGCTGCATTTTTGCAGGCGTACAGGGTTGCCATTAATTCTAATGGCACTCCACGCATTGGAAAATGAGGCAAGTTTTTGGGTGTGTAAAAACCGCAGTTCGAATACAGCTCTGGTTAAAAGGGTCAGGCACTTTTCCCCTGTGTTTCCTGCAGGTACAGCAAACCATTAAAATTAACGGACTGCTGTGCCCGCACTGGCACCCACATAAGCTAGACTATTAGAGGTAAAGAGAGCAATAAAGGATCAAAATACTTCTGTTCTCTACTCAAACTGAAATACGTTTTTGCCGGTGCTGGGTTTAAATACTCTTGCCCTGGCCCAACTCCAGACAAAACCTTATACATTTTGGTCAAAAAGTGGAAGAGTTGGGGCTTCTGGTTTATATTGGCAGCTGATGTCCTACTGGGAAGATTTTCTCATCTGTCTGGACAGAAAGTGATCAGAAACCCCTCTAAAAGGGTGCACATAAACAACACCAAAAAAAAAAAAAAACGTTTCAATAGACTGTTATGCTCTTACAGTGCGCAGTAGGAAACCGGCTGTGAAGCCACAAGGCTGGGTTCCCATACTACAAATGGCGGCAGCACCCGAGAGACGATGGAAACATTGTCTGGGGGCCGACATTGCTGGGCTCCAGGACAGGTAAGTGTCCTAATATTAAAAGTCAGAAGCTACAGTATGTGTAGCTGCTGACTTCAATTGTTTAAATCAGGAAAATGTTTATTGAAAAAAGAGAGTAAGGTGCATTTCAAGAACAAACAATAAATGCTTACAGTCTTCAAGAACACAGAATTTGTACATCTCTATTGCACACACACATATATTGTCATATCTGGTAACAAATTGATAGCACATCTACATGAGGAGTGACATAATCAATTTTTTTAGAGTACATTATTATATAATGGACAACATAGCTTAGTACGGGTATATCAGAACTTGACAAATTTATGAAGTCTGTTAGTTAATAGATCTAGCTTTCTAAGCCCTGGCGTATCTAGCCATGGGGCCCATATTTTTTTCAAATTTGTCAGGGCAGCCCCTATTATGAAAAAACGCTTTGGTTGGAAAGGTTTATCTCCCATGTACCCTATCCATTTCTAGCACATAGGCGGGTTAGCTGATTTCCAGTGGGTCAGAATCAGTCTACACAAAGCTCTAGCTATGTTCTTTTTTCTGTAAACTACTGTAACTGAAGACCATCTCGGACCCCCACAATAGATTGTTTGGGATCAGTTTGGATTGTCACTTGAAAGTGTTTAGCAGTCAAATGATTCCTGACCAGTAAAAATTAATCGGTGAATTAAATCACCATGTCCCTGGTCACCCTTGCCACATAGAGGGTCGTCCAAAGCACCCACTTTAAATCATTTTTGGGGGGTATAGTATACCTTAGAATGATGTAAAGCTGCATACGCTTCTGATTTACATTAAGAGAACTCTCCTGGACTGCCTGCAGGGCTTCCTCCCACTGCTCTTCCACAAAAGGTCCTACATCAATGGCCCAGAGATTCTTCATCTTAATGGGATAACCATCAAGGAAATTACCTAGCAGCATAGCCTAGCCTCAAAAAATTAATCACCTTGGTGGGGGTGGTGTTTTGCATCATGTTAAAGATAGGTGTGAAGGACTGGTGCCAGTTAGTGACCTTATTTGTGACATGTAATGCTTCCTGGGATATGTAATGTGCGTATCCCAGGAGGCACAGTGGGCAAAATGCATGTCATTCGCCTAGGTGCAGGCCAGAAAAGGGGCAGGCCAGAAAAGTTTTCACAAAAAAAGTACATAAAAAATAAAAAAGACCTATTTCATCAGCATTAGGAATGAGGGGTGCAGAGGAGGAAAGATGAGAAAGGGTGAAGATCCGCTTTAACGATAAAAAATACAAAACATATAAAAGTGAAAAAATATCCACTTGTAGCTCAAAGTCGATGTGATGATCCCATTCTTTATTGAAGAAAATGTAATGAATCAGTGCATCCTCCACTTGTGTAATGAATCTTTACCAAAATTGAATCTGTGAAGACTTACCAGAGTTCCATGACCTTCTAAATTAATAGGTCATAACTTACATAAATAAAAGCTCCCTGGCGCAGTTTAGGACACACAACTTGATAGTAGATCAGATGCAAAACCGCCCAAAGTAGTTCGATTGTTTTCACATTAAGGGTAAAGAGGACCCCCAAGGCTGATTGACAGGACTTCCTCTGATACCAAACTATCTTGCACTTGCCACTCACAAAAACATTCTCAAAGGACTTGAGCTGACCCGCAGAGTAAAACAGCAGCCATCTTCGGTCTATAAGAAGCCTCGGTTTGGTTACGGTGGCCATTTTTTACCCAAAACAAGGCTTGGCCCTTTCCCCATGGATGGTAAATATTTGCTTATAATTGCCCTCCCCAAACCCTCCAAGAATTCCCCTACCTTCCCTGTACCCTCTGCCTCCACTACTTCTTGACCTACCTTCCCTAGGCCCCTAAGCCCTCTATACCCAATCTCTCTTGCTCTTATTATCTTCCTTATTTTCCATACCCTCTACTCCCTGTGAACCTTACATGGTCATACTTGAGACCAACCAGGATCCTCCCTAATCATTTACAAGACTACACCTATCTGCTAGACAACACCCTGGCATAGAAATTATACCAAGCTATCTCTCACCGGGGTTCAATCAGAACATGCAAAAAGGCCTGCAGACAAATACTAGATTGAATATATGACCCCAATCTTATGCCTAAAACCTCTAGGAACCTATGTTCCATCCATCCCGATTCCCCACACATTTCTCCCCCATTCTCTTGTTTATGCACACCTATATTGTAACACATCTGTGCTCTCTGTGGTGATTTTCTATATTTTCTACTTTCATCCTACTTCTGCAGATTGTACTTATGTTGTACTATTTTTCTAATTATTTATTGATTTTTTTTTTTTTTTTCATTAATCATAGTATTTGGCATCCTTGTGACCATTTGGCTCTCTGATGCTACCCACATCCTTTTTAGTTTCCCATTCATAATTTTGTATTTCCAATTTTTTATTTCTCCCAATGTCTATATTGTTATGCGTTTTTCATTTTTAGCCCTGTATTACTTCTTTGATATGAAGGATGCAGCTGCTCATTGCATTCTAGTATGACTATTGGGGTCTATTGCGACACTATGGACTTCTGAGTTTTGCCCTCTCAGTTACTTTGGTTGGAATGAGTTGGGAAGATTTTCCCTTTTCCCATTCGTCAATATGGCGCTGGTGTGGCCTTCCGGGACTCATAGCGAGGCTATGGTGTTTAGTTTGTTTACAAAAGCAGTGGGTCAAGACACGCCCGTATCCTGTGACCACGTCTCTATTGAGACGAAACGTTGGGTAAGCGACCCGGCTGGGTAATAAAAGCACAGAAAAGACATCTGTCATGTGGACATTGACTTTACTGCAGCTCTCATCCAGTACCCTAGAAGGCGGAGATACAGAGGTAACATGCCACCCAAATCAAACCAGCAGCTCCTTCAGGGGTAGTGCTATATATATATATATATATATATATATATATATATATATATATATATATATATATATATATATGTGTGTGTGTGTGTGTTGTGTCACCGGCGCTCATCAATATTATAGATAAATATATTTTAGTGTTTGTCAAAACGATCTGGTGCAGTTTGAGTGAACACCTCTAAGAGTGTATACAATTGTGAAAAAAATATATATATATATTATATATATATATATATATATATGTGCGTATATATTACTGTGTGTGTGTTATTGTTATTATTAAATATCTATTTAGGGAACATAGTGATAGGTGAAACTCCTGCGCTGAAATGGGTGAAAAGGGATTGGACCGTGGGAAAGGGGCCGTGGGAAAGGGGCACGGGAGGTATACTGCAGCAAACAAAGAATAGGTCTATCCAAATGGACAATAAAAGGTATACAACAAGTGATATTGTTTGCGCTGTGGTGGTGATGCCTAAAGGGTGATGGGAAAGGGGAAGTGAAGTAGTAAACTAGGTGAATACAATAAGTGACAAAAATGTTTAAATATATAGAAAAAATTCTATAAAACACAATGTGAACAAAGTAACAGTAAATAACAGTGACCGTGTCATCTATAAAGATGTGTGGTGGACATAATAGAATGCATGGTCAAACTCAGTCCTGCAGACAAAACCAAATAAAAGAAGAGAGTCCAACTTAATCATGCAACTCGGTGCAGCAAGTGAAATCTGGTGTGAAGTCAAAAGGAGATGTTCCAGCAGCCAAATGAGTGAAGGTGCAATGGAGGATTCCAAAACGTGCAGCCCACACCTCTAGTGATCCTATCAGCTTACCTCAAGGCTATCTGATATAGCCAGAAAGATAGGGCATCAAACTCTTGATGAATGGAAGCCTCAAATCCGATGGTGCATGGAAGGGGAAAGTACAAAAAAACAAACATAGAGTAGTCCTGTCACCACTGGAGGGATTCCTGCTAGCAATCAAAAGATGTGCACTTACACAGAGTGGTGAAAGGGGGTGCCTATCTCCACGAGCAGCGAGCTCGTCAGGTGCTGCTCTGCTGCCGCTGTTTGGCTAGATGTTGATCCGCCGATACTCAAACGATGGTGTTTGAAACAAAAATAGGAGGGCACATCGCATAATACCGCAAAATAAAGATTTAATAAACAAAGCACAAAATAAAAACTCACATAAAGTCAGCTGAGGCGGTCATACATCCACGAGCAGCGAGCTTGTCTACCGTCCGTCAGGTGTAAAGGGTCCAGTGCTCCAATCCCGACGCGTATTCGTCACACCACCTCCCCCTGATGAAGTCACGTGGTGTGACGAATACGCGTCGGGATTGGAGCACTGGACCCTTTACACCTGACGGACGGTAGACGAGCTCGCTGCTCGTGGATGTATGACCGCCTCAGCTGACTTTATGTGAGTTTTTATTTTGTGCTTTGTTTATTAAATCTTTATTTTGCGGTATTATGCGATGTGCCCTCCTATTTTTGTTTCAAACACCATCGTTTGAGTATCGGCGGATCAACATCTAGCCAAACAGCGGCAGCAGAGCAGCACCTGACGAGCTCGCTGCTCGTGGAGATAGGCACCCCCTTTCACCACTCTGTGTAAGTGCACATCTTTTGATTGCTAGCAGGAATCCCTCCAGTGGTGACAGGACTACTCTATGTTTGTTTTTTTGTACTTTCCCCTTCCATGCACCATCGGATTTGAGGCTTCCATTCATCAAGAGTTTGATGCCCTATCTTTCTGGCTATATCAGATAGCCTTGAGGTAAGCTGATAGGATCACTAGAGGTGTGGGCTGCACGTTTTGGAATCCTCCATTGCACCTTCACTCATTTGGCTGCTGGAACATCTCCTTTTGACTTCACACCAGATTTCACTTGCTGCACCGAGTTGCATGATTAAGTTGGACTCTCTTCTTTTAAGCCCCGTACACACGGTCCAACATCCAACAAAATTTCCCTTGGATTTTTGTCCTAATTGATTTGTCCGGTCACACCCATAGCATACACACGCTCAGACTTTTCTGCAAACTTTTCTAAAACTTTCCCATCATCACGTGGTTGTTCTGCTCTTTTCTGCTCTTTACTGCCACCCTTTGGTTAACTTCTGCTATTGTTGGTTGATTTTAACATTGGTTCTGAGCATGCGCATTTGTAATTTGTCCAAAAGTCCGATGGTTTGCTGTACACACGATCGGACTTTGCACCATCGGACTTTTGTTGCCTGAAAGTTGGTCCGTTCGCAGACCCAACTTTTTGTCCGATGAAAGCCAAAAAAGTTGGTCCGATGGAACGTACACACGGTCGGACAAATGCGAAAAGTGTCGGATTTTGATGTTGGTTGGGCAAAAGTCCGACCGTGTGTACGGGGCTTTATTTGGTTTTGTCTGCAGGACTGAGTTTGACCATGCATTCTATTATGTCCACCACACATCTTTATAGATGACACGGTCACTGTTATTTACTGTTACTTTGTTCACATTGTGTTTTATAGAATTTTTTCTATATATTTATACATTTTTGTCACTTATTGTATTCACCTAGTTTACTACTTCACTTCCCCTTTCCCATCACCCTTTAGGCATCACCACCACAGCGCAAACAATATCACTTGTTGTATTTAGGGAACATGCTTATGGTATCTGATTGATCTGTGGTTGTATTCTATGTGACCCATTGTGATACCAGAACGGTTAAAATTTTGCGCATTACATGCAGTTGTGGAACTTGGCCACTAGGGGTCCCCATAAGGCCTCTGATATCATGCTATTTAAACAGGACAAAAGATGCAAACATTATATAAAGCATTTCTAAGAATTTAGCTTTGATAGTATTATATTCTTTTGTTTTAGGTGCATACATTTGAATAGGGTAAAAATATGCTGATATTATTTGATGTTTTACCTCTTGTATGTGCAGTGGCACGGAGGGTAGGCCTTGACCACTTGCCTACCAGGCCAGTTCTGACATTTCTCTCTTACACATGAAAATCTGAATTTGTTTGCTAGAAAATTTCTTAGAAACCCCAAAAATGACATATATCTTTTTTAAGGAGAGGCCCTAGAGCAGGGATCAGCAACTCGTCAATCACAATCTTCCTGTCGAGTGTCGACTGAGGGCAGGTGACAGGTAGGTCATGAAAATCCCCCCCTCTGCCACTCTCATCCTCTTGGCAAAGCAGAGGGCGGAAGGCAGCACAGCACAGAACGGAGGGCTGGAGCTGGCCAAGTTAATTTTTTAACTTTACCGGCAGGTGATTGGTTGCTTGGACACAGGGCGGTCCTAGCAACACATCAAAAGCTTGTTATTATGGGGGGCCCAAAATAATATTGTAAAAAAAAAAAAATACTAACACAGTCCACTGCCCCGCTGACACAATCGACTGCCCCGCTGACACTTTCCACTGCCCCGCTGACACAATCCACTGCCCCGCTGACACAATCCACTGCCCCGCTGACACTTTCCACTGCTCTACTTACTTTTAAGGTAGGCTAATTGTATGTAATTGTATGTAGTGCTGTTTTGGTATTGGTTTTCGTCCACTGCCCCGCTGGCCCCGTCCACTTCCCGCGCTGGCACCGTACACAGCCCGCATTGGCACCATCCACTGCCCCCCTGACACTTTCCACTGCCGCGCTGACACTTTCCACTGCCGCGCTGACACTTTCCACTGCCGCGCTGACACTTTCCACTGCCGCGCTGACACTTTCCATGCTCTACTGACACTTTCCACTGCCGCGCTGACACTTTCCACTGCCGCACTGACACTTTCCACTGCTCTACTGACACTTTCCATGCTCTACTGACACTTTCCATGCTCTACTGACACTTTCCACTGCCCCGCTGACACTTTCCACTGCCCCGCTGACACTTTCCACTGCCCCGCTGACACTTTCCACTGCCCCGCTGACACTTTCCACTGCTCTGCTGACACTTTCCACTGCTCTGCTGACACTTTCCACTGCTCTGCTGACTTTTAAGATAGGCTAACTGTATGTAATTGTATGTAGTGCTGTTTTGGTCCCGCTGGCCCCGTCCACTTCCCGCGCTGGCACCGTTCACAGCCCACGTTGGCACCATCCACTGCCCCGCTGACACTTTCCGCTGCCCCGCTGACACTTTCCACTGCCTCGCTGACACTTTCCACTGCCCCGCTGACACTTTCCACTGCTCTGCTGACACTTTCCACTGCTCTGCTGACACTTTCCACTGCTCTGCTGACACTTTCCACTGCTCTGCTGACACTTTCCACTGCTCTGCTGACACTTTCCTCTGCTGACACTTTCCACTGCTCTGCTGACACTTTCCACTGCTCTGCTGACACTTTCCACTGCTCTGCTGACACTTTCCACTGCTCTACTGACACCGTCCACTGCTCTACTGACACCGTCCACTGCTCTACTGACACCGTCCACTGCTCTACTGACACCGTCCACTGCCCTACTGACACCGTCCACTGCCCTACTGACTGACAAAGTCCACTTTTAAGATAGGCTAATTGTATGTAGTTGTATGTAGTGCTGTTTCGGTATCGGTTTTCTGCCTAGTGTATTTTTCATTTTTGGTATTGGTTTCAGCACCAAAAAAAGCACCATTCAGTGCATCCCTACTATTTAGGCCTTGCTAGTTAATTTCTTAGAAAAATAAAAGGGGTTATGTTATTTAGGTAGACCTCCACTTCCTAGAGCAGTGATGGCGAACCTCGGCACCCCAGATGTTTTGGAACTACATTTCCCATGATGCTAATCTACACTGCAGAGTGCATGAGCATCATGGGAAATGTAGTTCCAAAACACCTGGAGTGCCAAGGTTCGCCATCACTGTCCTAGAGAGTAAAATGGTCGGCGTTGCAATTTTTTATGAAAAAATACTCTTTAACCACTTGCCTACAGGGCACTTTCACCCCCTTCCTGCACTGTCACACTTTCAGCTTTCAGCACTGTCACACTTTGAATGACAATTGTGCAGTCATGCAACACTGTGCCCAAATAAATTTTTATCATTATTTCCCCACAAATAGAGCATTCTTTTGATGGTATTTGATCACCTCTGCGGTTTTTATTTCTTGCGCTATAAACAAAAGAAGAGGGACAAGTTTGAAAAAAACACAATACTTTTTACTATGCTATAATAAATATTATTTTTTTAAACAAATTTTTTCCTCAGTTTAGGCCGATACACATTCTTCTACATATTTTTGGTTAAAATAAGGGATAGATTTATAGCATTTTTATTATTATTATTTTTTTCACTAGTAATGGCGGTGATCAGAGATTTTTTTTTTATCGTGACTGCGATATTGCGGCGGACACATCGCACACTTTTGACAAATTTTTGGGACAATTCACATTTATACAGCGATCCCTGCTATAAAAATGCATTGATTACTGTATAAATATGACTGGCAGGGAAGGGGTTAAAGGAGTTGTAAATGTAGCGCCCCCTTTACTTTCAGTGCGGGCACTAGTCTAAATTTAGCAAGAATGGGAGAGTTACCTTGCTCCCATTCACACAATTGTTAAGATGGTGACCCCGGTTATTTTAGAAGTGTCCTCTGGGCCAGTCTGCACTCTAGGGATGTGTCGTCATCCCCGGTCAGCAGTTGACGGCAGAGGGGGTTCTGACAGAGCAAGCTTTCCCCAGCAGCCAATTGGAGGAGTGTTCCTCCCAGCGATCCGAAGTGACACCTCGGCTGCCAGGTTAGTGTGGGGAACCTGCCTGTGGGTACTTTACACACTCCACTTGGGAGTGGCGATGAGTTCAACTATTGCTATTGTCGAGGTCAAGTCTGCCCTGTTCACATCCAAGCCTGATACCACAAGGTTTTCTTATCCTTCCTTCATCAACTTTCCTTTCCTTAAACTGAAGATGATGTTTGCCTTGTTGGCTGCAAAATAAAAAGGCATTGAAGGAAACTTTATTGACTGTCTGGACATTCACTCATTGCTCCGCCACTGGTATTTCACCTCTAGACATCACCAGGGTAACTTGGTGTGCCAATCAAAACGTAACCAGCGACTCCTTCGGGGGTAGCGCTACATAAATACAAAAAAAAATGTTATGCTGAAATGACTGTTTACAGGGTATAGAGACATAATAGTTAACTGATTCCTTTTAAAAACGATTAAAAATAGATACAAATCAATCGAATAATGTACCTGTAGTTTCTAGTTTTGTTTTTGCATGTTTTCTGGTTCTCTGCTGTTCAGAGCAACAGAGCCAATACAGGGCAGTGATGGTTTGGAAAACGAAACTGATTGGTGCTGAGGGATTTTAGACACACAGTAATCACACCTCCTTGATTAGTGACCACAGAGAGAGAGCTCCCAGTACTGTGGTTATAAGGAAACAGACAACCAGGAAGTGTGGGAGATCAGAACAGCAACTTGAGAGCAAAAACTAAAAATTAGGACATGAAAACAGCACTGCATTAAGGTAAAGGAAGCTATTAAGATAAAAAAAATCCTTTACAAACCCTTTAACACTAGGGGACGATCAAGGGGTTAATGTGTTACCTAGGGAGTGATTTGCACGCGCCCCCTAGTGGCTTGAGAAGGCGCGACATCATATGACGTCCACCCAGAACAAGAGTCTTCCTCCCGCTGTCATTTCACGCCAGGCGGTGGACAGGAGGTTAATGAATTTCAATGCACAAAAACACACTATAATACCTAATTGCTTGGTAAAATATAAAAGATAATGTTACACCGAGTAAACAGACATTATAGACTACCATGCCAAACTTTAAAATTGCATACACCCGTGGAATCGGGACAAACTCTCAAAATAACATTTGCAGCCATACCTCACAAGTGTGGTGTGAACACCATATACTGTACATATGCGTGTGTGACCGATGTATGCATTCACCTTTGCATGCCAGCATGGGGACAGAGGCACTTGAATTTTTTTTTTTTATTAACTTTTTTTTTACTCTGTCTTTAAAAAATAAAAAAATAAATTGATCAATTTTATTTCTATCACAAGGGATTGACAACAAATTCTCTTTACTGAGACATCTGGGGTCTATTAGACCCCAGATCTCTCTTCTGCTCCTAAAAGCATCTGATCAAATCAAACTTGGTTTGCTCAGATGCTTTCACGAGCCAGTAGTGGCTTTTTTACATCTAAGCAAAACCGTAGGTGACAAAATCCTTGTTGCTTCCAGTTTCTTGGACCATAGAGATGATCTGGGATGTTCGGCTCTCGGTCATTACTGTGGTAAGCTTGCGGAATTAGGTCTCTAACAAGGGACAGTCCATCTAAATGTGGAACAGTTGGGAGCTATGAGTCACGTGATCAGGAAGTCCATATTTTCTCCCCTCCTTCCTCTAATCCTAAAACCAGGTTAAAGAGCAGCAGGCATGCAGGCAAGAAGGGGGTTGAAGTAATTACTATTTGGTTTGTATGTTATTTGTATTTGATCACTTAATACTTACGAAAAAAAAGTAACAGCTGCAGCTTGATTAAAAGGAAGATGGAGATTTACTCACCTTTGTTTACTGCTGGACTATTTAAGTGTACTGTTTGTTAATACCCTCCGAAGGATTTAATTGTAAGGACACAGACTGGCACAGGGAGAAAATGCGCCAATTTCTATATGCACACTTATTAAGAGTATTTCACAACAATATGTTAATTTGTTGCATGACAGTAGTGTCCGTCCATACACATCTACCTCTCCTCTCCCTCCTGCAATGCTGCTCCTCACTGTGCCCACTCCTCACTACAGTATATACGCCACTTTGATAATGGTGTACATTTTGGTACAATTATTATCTTAGAACGTTGGCACGGGTGCTTGATTGTTTTGGCACATGCTATAATGGCATGCACATAAAAGTTTTCTAATGGCACTACTGATTTTTTTTGTTCACTTGGTGATGTGATGTGACTACACCTTGATTCAGAAGATTTGAGCTTCACCCCTTTTCATTTGGGAATATCTTGGACTTTTTTTTATCACTTTTATTTTATATGTCACACAATTATACATGTTAATTATTGGTTTTATTTAGTAATAATTTTTGTATTGTTTAGATAATATTATTTTTTTCACTATTGCACATGTTACTTATTTTCAATATTTTTGACAATACTTTTGATACTTTCAATATTTTTTTTATATTATTTTATCATTAATAATTTCAAAATTAATCACTTTTTTTTTTTTGGTTTATGCGCCGTACCATATATATATATATATATATATATATATATATATATATATATATATATATATATATATATATATTACATTTTCTTTAAATTTGTATCTAGAATTTTAGTACTGGCTGCATTCACGATCTTGGTTTAGCGCAGTGTTTTTTCCAATTTTGGAAATTTTTCTTCCACTACTGATTTAGCACATGTGCCAATAATTACGAATTTAAAATGGCGAATTTGATTTTGGTTATCACCCCTTTGTGCAAATCAGGTCAAGGTTTCTTCTTTGCTGTCTATCTGTGCATGCTTGTGCCTCTTTTCAATAACTCTTATGGCCAAGCAAGATAAATGGGAGCATAAATTTCCCTAATTTTACAGAAATGTTGTTAACTATTTCAAGATTCCTCGTGATTCCTCTCCAGCCTGACTTGCATACACACGTTCATGCAAAATAACGTTCGACCAAAGCACGTTTTTTTTTCTCCTCGAAATCGGCGACCATTCATCCAGGCGGGCCGTCGAGCAAAAAGAGAGCGTGCTCTCTTTTCGCTCGACGGGATTCCCGACGGGCGGGGCGAGCCAAAAGCGTATAAAGTGTCATGATCCTCTCTCACATTTAAAGTCAGATGGTAATGCCTGAAAACCAGTCCCTTTTAACCACTTGAGACCCGCGCTATTGACAAAATACGTCAACAGGCGCCAAGTGGACGTCTTTGGACGTGATTTCTAGTGCATTACCCGCGCGCGCCACTGGGTGGCGTACCACGGGTAAACACTGTCCCGCCGCATTGCTGAGGATCCGATGCATGTACCTGGCTGCCGCGATGTCCGCCGGGTACATGCGATCGGCGGGAACACAGCAGGTGACAGCAGGGACGTGGAGCTCTGTGTGTAAACACAGAGCTCCACGTGCTGTCAGAGGAGAGGAGACCGATCTGTGTCTCTTGTACATAGGGACACAGCATCGGTCACCTCCCCCAGTCACCCCCCTCCCCCCACACAGTTAGAACACACCCAGGATACACATTTAACCCCTTCCTCACCCCCTAGTGTTTACCCCTTCCCTGCCAGTCACATTTATACAGTAATTAGTGCATTTTTATAGCACTGATCGCTGTATAAATGTGAATGGTCCCAAATTTGTGTCAAAAGTGTCCGATATGTCCGCCGCAATATCGCAGTCACAATAAAAATCGCAGATCGCCGCCATTACTAGTAAAAAAAATAATAATAAAAAAAATCATAATTTTGTACCCCATTTTGTAGGCGCCATAACTTTTGCGCAAACCAGTCGCTTATTGCGATTTTTTTTTTTTTTACAAAAATACGTCAAAAAATATGTATCGGCCTTAACTGTGAAAAAAAAAATTTTTTTTTAAAAAGAAATTGGATATTTATTATAGCAACAAGTAAAACATATAGGGCCAGATTCAGAGAGCCATTACGCCTGTCGGTGTTAGACTGGAGTAATTTCAAATTACGCATGTTTTTTTAGCTAGTCGGAAACCTCAAACCATGAATAGACGGCTGCGGGCTTCAATTCGACTGGATTACGTGTTCATACGCCTTCGTATCTACGCTGCAATAAAATTGCGGCCACTGGGTGGACTTCCCGTCGTTTTCGGCGTCGGGGTATGCAAATGAGCTTTTGCCGGCGATCCCCGAAATTACGATCTTCAATCGCAATCTCTTACGGCACCTTTAGTCATCTTTTATTTGCGTAACACTATACCAGCTTTTTGCTACTCTAATACTAGACAGCCCATGTTAAGTATGGCCGTCGTTCCCGCGTCGAATTTCTAAGTTTTCCGACGTCTTTTATTATTTTTTACGTAAGTCGTCCGGGAATAGGAATGTTCGTAAACGACGCTACTCAAACAACGAATGACGTAACGACGTGATTTCGCGCAATGCACAGCGGGAAATTTCTGAACGGAGCATGCGCAGTTCGATCGCCACGGGGACGTGTTTAATTTAAATGCTTCACGCCCCCCAATCGCGTATTTCGATTACGCGGCGAGAAATAGACTACGCCCCCGTAGCGTACGGGCAAAAATCTACCAGGATTCGGTGTAGAGCCTGGTAAAATACGGCAGCGTAGAGTATTTCGATTACGCAGGGCAATATTAAGTGTATGTGAATCTGGCCCATATATTTTTTTTTTAAATTGTCGCTCTTTTTTTGTTTATAGCGCAAAAAATAAAAACCGCAGAGGTGATCAAATACCACCAAAATAAAGCTCTATTTGTGGGGAAAAAAAGGACGTCAATTTTGTTTGGGAACCATGTCGCACGACCGCGCAAATGTCAGTTAAAGCGACGCAGTGCCGGAAGCTGAAATTTCGCCTGGGAACGAAGGGGGTTTATGTGCCCAGTAAGCAAGTGGTTAACTGCTCTAGTTGTGTTAGTCTTATTGTCTTGGCTGTCTGGGTAACCTTAGGCCCCAAATGAGGGGTATGATGAGGTTAGCCTATACATTTTTAGACAATTCTGATCAGAAGCTCCTTAAAGGGGAGTTCCACCCAAAAATGGAATGTCTGCTTTTTGGACTCCTCCCCCCTCCGGTGTCACATTTGGCACCTTTCAGGGGGAGAAGGGAGCAGGTACTTGTGTAATACAGGTCCCACTTCTGGGCATAGATCACCACGGTGATCACCACATCCGGCGCCTACTTCTCCCCCTTCCACTGTATTCTGGGAGACACACAGGTCCCAGAAGACAGCAGGGACCAGTGGAATCATGCAGCGCGACTCGCGAATGCGCAGTAGGGAACCAGGAATTGAAGCCGCACCCGAGAGCCGAGGGAGAGATCGGCTTCGGGTGCCGGCATCACGGGTGCTCAGGACAGGTAAGTGTCCATATATTAAAAGTCAGCAGCTGCTGTATTGGTAGCTGGTGACTTTTTTAATATTGTTTTTTCTTTTCGCCGGAACTCCGCTTTAAAGTCTGTGGGCCGCTGGACTTGCATTCATTTACATCCAATTATGTCCAAGTTTTTATACATGAAGCATTATGACTTAATGTTGCTCTTGTGTTCTGATTTTTTGTCTGTTCTGTTTGCAGGGAGGAGCATACTACTTCATTGAACACGTTAAGGCAGATCCTTCAACTTGGATTTATTTTTTTCAGCAAATTTTGAATCCAACTTGGAAATACATAGGGGATGGATGCCGGCTAACAAAGGAAACATGGAAATATCTGGAAAAAGCCAAATTTTCGGATGTCAAATATAGACATATCATTGCTCCATTTAAATACAGCCCTGTCAAGCACCATATCATTGGATACGCTCTGAAATAAAAAGTTTTTTTCTCTTTTTTTTTCAATATGTTTACTGGTTTTGCAACTAAAGACAATACAGAGAAAAGGAAATAAACATGTCTCATGACCAGAGCTTTTTTTCTCAGAAAATAGGTACAGGAACTCAACCACGACCCGTTCAGATTTCACAAACAGTAGAAGGGTCTTAAAGGGGCATTAAATACGAGGATTGCATTACACACAGAGTGCAGAGTTCAGGGGGTTACAAAGCAGTCACTTGTAAACACAGAAACCCGACTTCTGTGTTTACAAGTGATTGTGGTGAGCGGGCACCAAAGGGTCTGAGCCAAAGGTGGTGGAACTGAGTTCCACCAAGTTCCCCCAGAAAAAAAGCCCTGCTCATGACTTGTCATTACAAAGCGGTAGGCTGGATTCACACATATGCAGTCCAGTGTGTTTGTGTTCACCGGTTGCCGGTTACCTTAAATCACACCTAAACCAGACCATAAAAACACACAGGACACTTTTTAAAACCGCAATGCGGCCACCAGCACATGTGTAAACCGGCTCCATTGAAAGCTGGGCTGATTCACATGTTATGCATTCCAATTCGCATATATGTGAACCGAGCCATAAAAGTAGTTGTAAAGTCAGAAGACTTTTTATCTTAATGCATTAAAAGGGTTGTAAAGGTTTGTTTTTTTATTTTCTAAATAGGTTCCTTTAAGCTAGTGCATTATTGGTTCACTTACCTTTTCCTTCCATTTCCCTTCTAAATGTTTTTTTTCTTTGTCTGAATTTCCCACTTCCGGTTTCTCCTCAGTAAGCTTGCCCCTATTATCTGGCTGGGGGTTAGTCAGCCAGAACAGCTTACTGAGGAGGAACATGAAGTGAGAAATTCAGACAAAGAAAAAAACCATTTAGAAGGGAAATGGAAGGAAAAGGTTAGTGAACCAACAATGCACTAGCTATTTAGAAAATAAAAAACAAACCTTTACAACCCCTTTAAGATTATAAACCTTTGGTGTGCAGCAGCTCCCCTCAGCCCCTTAATACTTACCCGAGCCCCATCTCAATCCAGGAATGTTGCATGAGAAACTTGGCTGCCTGGTACTCTCTTACCTCATTGGTTGAGACAACAGCGAAGCGCCTCTGGCTCCCACTGCTGTCAAAGTCAGTGAGCCAATTAGGAGAGAGTGGAAGGGACAAGGCAGGGCTGGCGCGTTGTATCTGAATGGACACAGGAAGCCGCGGCACACAACAGGAGAGAGGGGATAAGAGAGCCAAAGAGGGACCAGAGAAGAGGAGGTTCCTGGCTGCTCTGTGCAAAACTCCTGCACAGAGTATGTAAGTATAACATGTTTGTTATTTTTAACACCAAAAAAAATAGTATTATAATCAAGGGGTAGGGGTAGCAAAGGGAAGCGCAAGTGTCCACTAGTGTACTGGCGATAGTTGTCACCACATGTACTGGATCATGTACCTAATTAGGTAATGTTGCTGTAACCATAAATATGATATAGCAGAATAGAAGGGAAAATGGGGAATGGGACTGTGCGGCCCACTAGGGGCCTAAAGGGGTTACTTGGAGCAACAAGAATAATGATCAGAAATATTTAAAGATACAAAACAGTATTTATTAAAGTGTATCAAAGTTAAAAATTATGTACAGCACGACTATATTGAAACTCAAAAGCTGATCGCCTACCTATGTAGGCTGACCACAGTGCAAAAAGTAATCAAGAAAAGAACAAGTAACACTTAGACAGGACTCAGGACAAACACAAAAACATACAGACTATGCGCGTTGTCCGGACACCCTAGTATTCAGCCCGCACTGTGGATACACTCATATGAAAATGTTTGATGCGGTCATCATAATGGATGAGGTATATTATGAGGGAGGGGGGGGTTATTGTATATCCCCTCCCAGGAGGTCCGTCAAAAAAACTAAATGGAAGTGTAATCCTATGTGCATGGGCTGGAGACCAGCTTGATGGATAGGGGTAGGGAGGAGAGGGGAGGGGAGTATGGAGGTGGAAAGGTGATAATGTGGCTTTATTTAGTTAGTTAGGTAACTAAATAACCATGATTAATATTGGGCCATATGTATTGGAAAAAATGCCATCTGAAGAGAAAGGTCCAAATGGAACAACTAAAAGTCTAATGATGATTGGCTCAGTAAGTACTTCCAAGTGGCCAACATCTGTTGAGTGTCCATAGGCAGTTGTAAATTCAGAGGAAAATAAGGCTCAATATATAAAGGTGAAGATCTGGTAGCATATTGTAGTCCATCATGAATATATACCGTTTTCAGACTGGTTATAGTTATTTCACAGTGTTTTCATATGGCGACTGCGTTCAACCAGGCATATTTTAAATTGAACTTATTGCATACCATTCATGGGTTTGGTGATCGAGAAATAATAGCACAAATGATACGTTACCACCTCCTTAGCTGCACGGTCTGCCTCACTCATTTAAGGATCCATGTGTTAGTGAAGCTGTGATGAGTGGCAGGTTTAACCATTCAGATTGGTAGTGAAGCTGGAACATAGGTTATGTCTTTATCTTGGTATGGCAAGACAATTTCAGCTGTCATTGGTATCTTTAGGCCATCGGCTTCTATTCTACCTGCTACAAAGGTACGGCAGCGTTTTTTAGAGAGGAGCTGGTATTATCCACCTCCAGATCCCTTCATCCTCCGTCTCCGTCCAAAGCCGCCGGCTTCCGGGGTCACGTGATCACGCTAGCTGGTGACGTTGACGCGTTTCGCCTTGCACACTGGCGTGGCTTCGTCTCGGACGTATTGAACGGCAGAAGGGGCGTTGATTTAAATGTCTCGCCTCTGACGTTACTCACCAATAAGAAAGAAGAGGTAGTTGTTATGTCATTATGGCATCAAATTTGTCTTGTGGCCTTCTTTTCTGATTTATGCTGGGTCATAAAAGACAGCAGAGTTCCGTATTATATTTACCTCGTTTAGGAGGGACGGCCAGCAGTGCGTGCGGGGTAAAGTTGGATTGCAAAGTTGCAATATTCCGCACTGTACTGTAAGTTGGCCATTACTGGGAAACGAGATAACCAATTTTTCATCAAAGGTCATTGTGTTCATATACAATATTGAAGAAGGGAAATAACAAGGGGAAGGAATATGGAAGGATTTGGGGAGTGGGGAAAAGGAAAACAACATGATGGAAAGAACAAGAGGAATCAACATGTAACATGAACACCAATGCGGCCTTTTCCGGTGTGCTCAACAAACACACAGGGGGTACTTAATAATAGAATGAAATGGTAAATTCTAATTAGCTATTGAGGAGAGCAGGAAACAAAGAATTATACCTCCCTAGATTTGGAGTTGTCCTATGGGATAGCTGAATATGGACAAGCGCTGCTCTAAGGAGAGGTTTAAGAGCTTTTACTATTGGGGGCCATGCCTTATAGCCATGATACATTATTCACATTCAAAGATTGTATATGGTGTATAGCCAGTGTATAGAGGTCAACTAGGGGTCCAGAAAGATCTGTAGATTTAGTTCAGTGTTGAGTCCCACCGGAACCAAAGATTTAAGGTGGTATACCCACCATTTTTCCTTCTGTTGAAGGATGCGATCAAAATCGCCGCGTCTGTTGGATAATTTAAGTGCATATATACCCTTGACCGTTAGTCCTTTTGAACATCTGTTGTTATATTGGGCAAAGTGTTTTGCAAGGGGCTTTTCTGGCTCTTTCTCCTTATCATTGATCTCACGTAGGTGTTCCCCTATACGGACCTTCAAAGCGCGCTTGGTTTTGCCCACGTATATTTTGGGGCAGGGGCAGGTAACAATATAAATTACTCTTGTAGTTGAGCAATTAATTAGGCTCCTTATTTCATAGGAGTCATGACCAAGTGCATCAGTGAAGGTCGAGCTCCTGTCTACATACGGGCAGATTTTACACCTGTTGCAAGGGAACATTCCAAGTGTTCTTGGATAGTTGGATAACCAGGTGGTTTCAGGTTCTTTAATAAATTCTGATTTTATCAGAATGTCTCCTATGCTCCTGGCTCTGCGCGCAACAAGTTTTGGTGAATCACCTACAATATTCGTCAAGGCTGGGGCATTACACAATATGCCCCAATGTTTAACAAGTACCTTGCGTACATTGTCCCATTGTGAGCCATATGGTGTAATAATTCTAATTGGTTCAGTTGGTTGCGGGGTGAGTTTGTCAATCGTCCTTTTCTTGGTGAGTAGGTCCAGTCTGTCACGTATCGCAGCCCTTTTTTTGGCTTTCTTAATTTGGCCATGGGAATATCCACGCTCACGAAAGCGTGCATAGAGATCTTGGCTTTCACGTTTGTAGTCAGCCGGATTAGAACAATTTCTCTTGATACGGAGAAATTGACCGACTGGTATGCCGTTCTTTAGCCAATGAGGGTGATGGCTAGAGGCATGTAACAGGTTGTTAGCTGCCGTTTCTTTGCGGAATGTACAGGTATGGAGTTGTTGTTGTTTCCTAGTTATTTTTAGGTCCAAGAAGGAGAGATGTTCCTCATCAAAAGTATATGTGAGGTGGATGTTTCGGGCATTGGAATTAAGTTCTCTCATGAACTGATGTAGTTGTTCAGTTGAGCCGTGCCAGAGCATCAACACGTCATCGATGTACCGCCACCACGTGAGTACGTGGGGGCGGTACATCGGCGACGTGTAAACATCTTCCTCCTCCCAAAGGCCCAAGTGTAGACAGGCATAGGCCGGTGCCCAGGGTGCCCCCATCGAGGTACCCCTTATCTGGTGGTAGAATGTGGTCATGAACTGAAAGAAATTGTTCTGTAGTGCAAAATGTAGCATATCTACCAGAAATTCATTCTGGGGTCCGGATGCCGGGTATGTCATTTCAAGGAATTTCTCCACCGCTGCCATCCCTACTACATGTGGTTTCGATGTATATAAAGATTCTACATCGATACCTACAAGCAGTACGTTATCAGTTTGTCCTTCAATGTCTAGTTTGTTAAGTTTAGCCAGGACATGTTGTGTGTCCTGGATAAAAGATTTGAGTTCAGTCACCATCTCTTTTAGCAATAGATCGAGGTACTTGCCCAATCGTTCAAGGGGGCCATAACAGGCTGACACTATTGGTCTGCCAGGGGGTTCGTATAAGTTTTTATGCACCTTGGGGATGATATAGAATGTCGGTATATTGTATTCTTGTACCCCTAGATAATTAAATTCTTTCACCGTGAGTAGGCCTTCATCCTTGGCCAATTTTAATTTTTGATTCAGCTGTTTTACAAGACTAGGAAAGGGATTGTAGTCGAGTTTCTTGTAGGTGGATAGGTCATTAAGCAGACGTTTAGCTTCTCGTTCATATTGTTCTTGTTTTAGAAGAACTACATTACCACCCTTATCGCTGTTTTTTATAACTATGCTTTTGTTATTTTGTAGGTTTTTCAGTGCGCAGCGTTCATCTTGGGTCAGGTTGTCTGTCATTTGGTGAGACCAGTCAATTTTTTCAAGGTCCGTTTGGACCATATCAAGAAATAGATGTAACCATCGATTTTTCGATATTGGGGGCATTTTAAGGGACTTAATTTTCAGGTTGGCTCGTCGAATGGGAGTTAAAGGCTCCTCATTATGTGGATTGTTCTCGTCCAGTAAGGAGTTTAGAATATCCAACATTCTTTGATCGTCAGGACTAACTGTGTCTAGGGGTCCTGGAGTCACGTCTGCCTTTATGTAAAGTGATCGAAAGAACACCTTACTGAGAAATAGGGCGATGTCCTTGAAAACCGTGAATTCGTCCATATTGGACACCGGTGAGAAGGACATGCCCTTCTGTAATAGGCTGAGGTGGCTAGAGGTCAATGGGAGGTCTGTCAAGTTGATGACTTTCAAGTCACCTCGGTCTTGCATTGACAGTTTCTCTGGGGATTTAGTTATTTTTTCTGACTCCTGGTATATGTGCGTTGGTGTGTTGTTTTTGTGAGTTGACTTTTTTGGGAACTGGATTTTGGGGACAGCTCTGGGATGTTTTCCTGTGGTGCCCCCTGCTGGTCTAAAAAAATCACTGATTTTTTAGTGCCCTCTTCAATGTCGCCAAATTAAGAAAGCCAAAAAAAGGGCTGCGATACATGACAGACTGGACCTACTCACCAAGAAAAGGACGATTGACAAACTCACCCCGCAACCAACTGAACCAATTAGAATTATTACACCATATGGCTCACAATGGGACAATGTACGCAAGGTACTTGTTAAACATTGGGGCATATTGTGTAATTCCCCAGCCTTGACGAATATTGTAGGTGATTCACCAAAACTTGTTGCGCGCAGAGCCAGGAGCATAGGAGACATTCTGATAAAATCAGAATTTATTAAAGAACCTGAAACCACCTGGTTATCCAACTATCCAAGAACACTTGGAATGTTCCCTTGCAACAGGTGTAAAATCTGCCCGTATGTAGACAGGAGCTCGACCTTCACTGATGCACTTGGTCATGACTCCTATGAAATAAGGAGCCTAATTAATTGCTCAACTACAAGAGTAATTTATATTGTTACCTGCCCCTGCCCCAAAATATACGTGGGCAAAACCAAGCGCGCTTTGAAGGTCCGTATAGGGGAACACCTACGTGAGATCAATGATAAGGAGAAAGAGCCAGAAAAGCCCCTTGCAAAACACTTTGCCCAATATCACAACAGATGTTCAAAAGGACTAACGGTCAAGGGTATATATGCACTTAAATTATCCAACTAACTGTGTCTAGGGGTCCTGGAGTCACGTCTGCCTTTATGTAAAGTGATCGAAAGAACACCTTACGGAGAAATAGGGCGATGTCCTTGACAACTGTGAATTCGTCCATATTGGACACCGGTGAGAAGGACATGCCCTTCTGTAATAGGCTGAGGTGGCTAGAGGTCAATGGGAGGTCTGTCAAGTTGATGACTTTCAAGTCACCTCGGTCTTGCATTGACAGTTTCTCTGGGGATTTAGTTATTTTTTCTTTTTTCTGACTCCTGGTATATGTGCGTTGGTGTGTTGTTTTTGTGAGTTGACTTTTTTGGGAGCTGGATTTTGGGGACAGCTCTGGGATGTTTTCCTGTGGTGCCCCCTGCTGGTCTAAAAAAATCACTGATTTTTTAGTGCCCTCTTTAATGTCGCTATTTGATTTGTTACCACGTTTTCGTGATTGCGATCGGGGAATATGACCCCTAGATTTACTTCGTTCACGAGGGATGGTTAAATCAAAAATTTCGTTTTTTTCAAAGTCAGTCACGTCACGTCTATATTTCCCCTGTTTGGTAATTTTTAGATTTAGTTGGGATTTTTCAATCTCCTTTTTTAGTTGGTCATTTTGTTTTGTGAATTCTTCCTGGTCTTTTAGAGCATCTAGTTCCTCTGCACTTGTTTTGATCATCTGTTGTATGGATTGTAATTGTAGTTTCTCCTCCTCAACTATCAATTTCATTACTGTAAGGCCATGGTCTATACACAATTCCTTCCATTTAGGAAGGAAGGTTTCTGTATGCAGATGTTCGGCTGGGATTAGTCTTTCTCTTAAACCTCTCGGTATTATTCGTTGTGCGATGTATGTTTCAAGAGAAGTTACATCCCACTTTCTATTTAGGTGCTTTAGTAATAGTTTCTTGTGCTCTTTAAATTTATTTTTTATCTCATCATCAAGGTCAAAGGTTTGAGGGGTATCACTGTTAAATGCAGTTTGGATTTCCTGATCAATCTCCTCACTTAATACAAAGGCCATCCCCAATGGGGAAAGAAAAAAAGGGGGGGAAAAAAAGTTGTAGTTAGCGTGCGTTAAGTTAGTTTTGTGGACTTGCTAGAAATGACCATAAAGATCAACAACAATAGTATTATAATCAAGGGGTAGGGGTAGCAAAGGGAAGCGCAAGTGTCCACTAGTGTACTGGCGATAGTTGTCACCACATGTACTGGATCATGTACCTAATTAGGTAATGTTGCTGTAACCATAAATATGATATAGCAGAAAAGAAGGGAAAATGGGGAATGGGACTGTGCGGCCCACTAGGGGCCTAAAGGGGTTACTTGGAGCAACAAGAATAATGATCAGAAATATTTAAAGATACAAAACAGTATTTATTAAAGTGTATCAAAGTTAAAAATTATGTACAGCACGACTATATTGAAACTCAAAAGCTGATCGCCTACCTATGTAGGCTGACCACAGTGCAAAAAGTAATCAAGAAAAGAACAAGTAACACTTAGACAGGACTCAGGACAAACACAAAAACATACAGACTATGCGCGTTGTCCGGACACCCTAGTATTCAGCCCGCACTGTGGATACACTCATATGAAAATGTTTGATGCGGTCATCATAATGGATGAGGTATATTATGAGGGAGGGGGGGGTTATTGTATATCCCCTCCCAGGAGGTCCGTCAAAAAAACTAAATGGAAGTGTAATCCTATGTGCATGGGCTGGAGACCAGCTTGATGGATGGGGGTAGGGAGGAGAGGGGAGGGGAGTATGGAGGTGGAAAGGTGATAACGTGGCTTTATTTAGTTAGTTAGGTAACTAAATAACCATGATTAATATTGGGCCATATGTATTGGAAAAAATGCCATCTGAAGAGAAAGGTCCAAATGGAACAACTAAAAGTCTAATGATGATTGGCTCAGTAAGTACTTCCAAGTGGCCAACATCTGTTGAGTGTCCATAGGCAGTTGTAAATTCAGAGGAAAATAAGGCTCAATATATAAAGGTGAAGATCTGGTAGCATATTGTAGTCCATCATGAATATATACTGTTTTCAGACTGGTTATAGTTATTTCACAGTGTTTTCATATGGCGACTGCGTTCAACCAGGCATATTTTAAATTGAACTTATTGCATACCATTCATGGGTTTGGTGATCGAGAAATAATAGCACAAATGATACGTTACCACCTCCTTAGCTGCACGGTCTGCCTCACTCATTTAAGGATCCATGTGTTAGTGAAGCTGTGATGAGTGGCAGGTTTAACCATTCAGATTGGTAGTGAAGCTGGAACATAGGTTATGTCTTTATCTTGGTATGGCAAGACAATTTCAGCTGTCATTGGTATCTTTAGGCCATCGGCTTCTATTCTACCTGCTACAAAGGTACGGCAGCGTTTTTTAGAGAGGAGCTGGTATTATCCACCTCCAGATCCCTTCATCCTCCGTCTCCGTCCAAAGCCGCCGGCTTCCGGGGTCACGTGATCACGCTAGCTGGTGACGTTGACGCGTTTCGCCTTGCACACTGGCGTGGCTTCGTCTCGGACGTATTGAACGGCAGAAGGGGCGTTGATTTAAATGTCTCGCCTCTGACGTTACTCACCAATAAGAAAGAAGAGGTAGTTGTTATGTCATTATGGCATCAAATTTGTCTTGTGGCCTTCTTTTCTGATTTATGCTGGGTCATAAAAGACAGCAGATTCCGTATTATATTTACCTCGTTTAGGAGGGACGGCCAGCAGTGCGTGCGGGGTAAAGTTGGATTGCAAAGTTGCAATATTCCGCACTGTACTGTAAGTTGGCCATTACTGGGAAACGAGATAACCAATTTTTCATCAAAGGTCATTGTGTTCATATACAATATTGAAGAAGGGAAATAACAAGGGGAAGGAATATGGAAGGATTTGGGGAGTGGGGAAAAGGGAAACAACATGATGGAAAGAACAAGAGGAATCAACATGTAACATGAACACCAATGCGGCCTTTTCCGGTGTGCTCAACAAACACACAGGGGGTACTTAATAATAGAATGAAATGGTAAATTCTAATTAGCTATTGAGGAGAGCAGGAAACAAAGAATTATACCTCCCTAGATTTGGAGTTGTCCTATGGGATAGCTGAATATGGACAAGCGCTGCTCTAAGGAGAGGTTTAAGAGCTTTTACTATTGGGGGCCATGCCTTATAGCCATGATACATTATTCACATTCAAAGATTGTATATGGTGTATAGCCAGTGTATAGAGGTCAACTAGGGGTCCAGAAAGATCTGTAGATTTAGTTCAGTGTTGAGTCCCACCGGAACCAAAGATTTAAGGTGGTATACCCACCATTTTTCCTTCTGTTGAAGGATGCGATCAAAATCGCCGCGTCTGTTGGATAATTTAAGTGCATATATACCCTTGACCGTTAGTCCTTTTGAACATCTGTTGTTATATTGGGCAAAGTGTTTTGCAAGGGGCTTTTCTGGCTCTTTCTCCTTATCATTGATCTCACGTAGGTGTTCCCCTATACGGACCTTCAAAGCGCGCTTGGTTTTGCCCACGTATATTTTGGGGCAGGGGCAGGTAACAATATAAATTACTCTTGTAGTTGAGCAATTAATTAGGCTCCTTATTTCATAGGAGTCATGACCAAGTGCATCAGTGAAGGTCGAGCTCCTGTCTACATACGGGCAGATTTTACACCTGTTGCAAGGGAACATTCCAAGTGTTCTTGGATAGTTGGATAACCAGGTGGTTTCAGGTTCTTTAATAAATTCTGATTTTATCAGAATGTCTCCTATGCTCCTGGCTCTGCGCGCAACAAGTTTTGGTGAATCACCTACAATATTCGTCAAGGCTGGGGCATTACACAATATGCCCCAATGTTTAACAAGTACCTTGCGTACATTGTCCCATTGTGAGCCATATGGTGTAATAATTCTAATTGGTTCAGTTGGTTGCGGGGTGAGTTTGTCAATCGTCCTTTTCTTGGTGAGTAGGTCCAGTCTGTCACGTATCGCAGCCCTTTTTTTGGCTTTCTTAATTTGGCCATGGGAATATCCACGCTCACGAAAGCGTGCATAGAGATCTTGGCTTTCACGTTTGTAGTCAGCCGGATTAGAACAATTTCTCTTGATACGGAGAAATTGACCGACTGGTATGCCGTTCTTTAGCCAATGAGGGTGATGGCTAGAGGCATGTAACAGGTTGTTAGCTGCCGTTTCTTTGCGGAATGTACAGGTATGGAGTTGTTGTTGTTTCCTAGTTATTTTTAGGTCCAAGAAGGAGAGATGTTCCTCATCAAAAGTATATGTGAGGTGGATGTTTCGGGCATTGGAATTAAGTTCTCTCATGAACTGATGTAGTTGTTCAGTTGAGCCGTGCCAGAGCATCAACACGTCATCGATGTACCGCCACCACGTGAGTACGTGGGGGCGGTACATCGGCGACGTGTAAACATCTTCCTCCTCCCAAAGGCCCAAGTGTAGACAGGCATAGGCCGGTGCCCAGGGTGCCCCCATCGAGGTACCCCTTATCTGGTGGTAGAATGTGGTCATGAACTGAAAGAAATTGTTCTGTAGTGCAAAATGTAGCATATCTACCAGAAATTCATTCTGGGGTCCGGATGCCGGGTATGTCATTTCAAGGAATTTCTCCACCGCTGCCATCCCTACTACATGTGGTTTCGATGTATATAAAGATTCTACATCGATACCTACAAGCAGTACGTTATCAGTTTGTCCTTCAATGTCTAGTTTGTTAAGTTTAGCCAGGACATGTTGTGTGTCCTGGATAAAAGATTTGAGTTCAGTCACCATCTCTTTTAGCAATAGATCGAGGTACTTGCCCAATCGTTCAAGGGGGCCATAACAGGCTGACACTATTGGTCTGCCAGGGGGTTCGTATAAGTTTTTATGCACCTTGGGGATGATATAGAATGTCGGTATATTGTATTCTTGTACCCCTAGATAATTAAATTCTTTCACCGTGAGTAGGCCTTCATCCTTGGCCAATTTTAATTTTTGATTCAGCTGTTTTACAAGACTAGGAAAGGGATTGTAGTCGAGTTTCTTGTAGGTGGATAGGTCATTAAGCAGACGTTTAGCTTCTCGTTCATATTGTTCTTGTTTTAGAAGAACTACATTACCACCCTTATCGCTGTTTTTTATAACTATGCTTTTGTTATTTTGTAGGTTTTTCAGTGCGCAGCGTTCATCTTGGGTCAGGTTGTCTGTCATTTGGTGAGACCAATAAAAAACAACAAGGTTGCGCTTGGAGGCACAATATGATATTGTGAAGGGAATTAGTTGTGTCTATAAAAATAGATGCAAAAACAAACATTTCAATACAATCATAATTATGAACAAAAATAAATTATATCAAAATGAGTAACAAGTGAATATATAAATATATAAAGTCTATAAAGGCTGAATATAATAAAATTATATGTAAATATAAATGTATATATATATATGTAAAAATTCTCCAATAGTCCTTCTAATAGGGAGATGAGAAAAAGTAGCAGCTTTCTGAGTTGAATGATAAAGCTGATGGCTGTAGATTGTAAAAGTCCTGTATAGGTTCACCATCAGTTACACAATATAGCTTCCAATATGGTAAGGTAAATAAGGTGTACTCTTACCAGATATAAGAGGGATTCAGGCATGTCACTCCCAATACGTCTGGAGTAGGACGCTTCCGGATCTTCCACACTAAGTTAATGCGATCTCCACTGGACCAGCAGGTGTTCAGCAACTCTTCCTTTAAATCGCCCAGCAAAGTATTGAATTACATCTGTAAAAGTTCCACTTCCTGTGCCTCCTCTCAGGAATGAGAGGAGGCACAGGAAGTGGAACTTTTACAGATGTAATTCAATACTTTGCTGGGCGATTTAAAGGAAGAGTTGCTGAACACCTGCTGGTCCAGTGGAGATCGCATTAACTTAGTGTGGAAGATCCGGAAGCGTCCTACTCCAGACGTATTGGGAGTGACATGCCTGAATCCCTCTTATATCTGGTAAGAGTACACCTTATTTACCTTACCATATTGGAAGCTATATTGTGTAACTGATGGTGAACCTATACAGGACTTTTACAATCTACAGCCATCAGCTTTATCATTCAACTCAGAAAGCTGCTACTTTTTCTCATCTCCCTATTAGAAGGACTATTGGAGAATTTTTACATATATATATATACATTTATATTTACATATAATTTTATTATATTCAGCCTTTATAGACTTTATATATTTATATATTCACTTGTTACTCATTTTGATATAATTTATTTTTGTTCATAATTATGATTGTATTGAAATGTTTGTTTTTGCATCTATTTTTATAGACACAACTAATTCCCTTCACAATATCATATTGTGCCTCCAAGCGCAACCTTGTTGTTTTTTATTTTCTGTTTGTATGTATATCACATATTTTTGTGTTGCTGCTGGATATCATTTAATTTAATTTATTTATTATTATTTTCAATTAATATTTAATTCAATTTATTGTTGTTAGCGCGAGGAGTTTTTTCCCCTTTTGGATTGAACATTTGGTGAGACCAGTCAATTTTTTCAAGGTCCGTTTGGACCATATCAAGAAATAGATTTAACCATCGATTTTTCGATATTGGGGGCATTTTAAGGGACTTAATTTTCAGGTTGGCTCGTCGAATGGGAGTTAAAGGCTCCTCATTATGTGGATTGTTCTCGTCCAGTAAGGAGTTTAGAATATCCAACATTCTTTGATCGTCAGGACTAACTGTGTCTAGGGGTCCTGGAGTCACGTCTGCCTTTATGTAAAGTGATCGAAAGAACACCTTACTGAGAAATAGGGCGATGTCCTTGAAAACCGTGAATTCGTCCATATTGGACACCGGTGAGAAGGACATGCCCTTCTGTAATAGGCTGAGGTGGCTAGAGGTCAATGGGAGGTCTGTCAAGTTGATGACTTTCAAGTCACCTCGGTCTTGCATTGACAGTTTCTCTGGGGATTTAGTTATTTTTTCTGACTCCTGGTATATGTGCGTTGGTGTGTTGTTTTTGTGAGTTGACTTTTTTGGGAACTGGATTTTGGGGACAGCTCTGGGATGTTTTCCTGTGGTGCCCCCTGCTGGTCTAAAAAAATCACTGATTTTTTAGTGCCCTCTTCAATGTCGCCAAATTAAGAAAGCCAAAAAAAGGGCTGCGATACATGACAGACTGGACCTACTCACCAAGAAAAGGACGATTGACAAACTCACCCCGCAACCAACTGAACCAATTAGAATTATTACACCATATGGCTCACAATGGGACAATGTACGCAAGGTACTTGTTAAACATTGGGGCATATTGTGTAATGCCCCAGCCTTGACGAATATTGTAGGTGATTCACCAAAACTTGTTGCGCGCAGAGCCAGGAGCATAGGAGACATTCTGATAAAATCAGAATTTATTAAAGAACCTGAAACCACCTGGTTATCCAACTATCCAAGAACACTTGGAATGTTCCCTTGCAACAGGTGTAAAATCTGCCCGTATGTAGACAGGAGCTCGACCTTCACTGATGCACTTGGTCATGACTCCTATGAAATAAGGAGCCTAATTAATTGCTCAACTACAAGAGTAATTTATATTGTTACCTGCCCCTGCCCCAAAATATACGTGGGCAAAACCAAGCGCGCTTTGAAGGTCCGTATAGGGGAACACCTACGTGAGATCAATGATAAGGAGAAAGAGCCAGAAAAGCCCCTTGCAAAACACTTTGCCCAATATCACAACAGATGTTCAAAAGGACTAACGGTCAAGGGTATATATGCACTTAAATTATCCAACTAACTGTGTCTAGGGGTCCTGGAGTCACGTCTGCCTTTATGTAAAGTGATCGAAAGAACACCTTACGGAGAAATAGGGCGATGTCCTTGACAACTGTGAATTCGTCCATATTGGACACCGGTGAGAAGGACATGCCCTTCTGTAATAGGCTGAGGTGGCTAGAGGTCAATGGGAGGTCTGTCAAGTTGATGACTTTCAAGTCACCTCGGTCTTGCATTGACAGTTTCTCTGGGGATTTAGTTATTTTTTCTTTTTTCTGACTCCTGGTATATGTGCGTTGGTGTGTTGTTTTTGTGAGTTGACTTTTTTGGGAGCTGGATTTTGGGGACAGCTCTGGGATGTTTTCCTGTGGTGCCCCCTGCTGGTCTAAAAAAATCACTGATTTTTTAGTGCCCTCTTTAATGTCGCTATTTGATTTGTTACCACGTTTTCGTGATTGCGATCGGGGAATATGACCCCTAGATTTACTTCGTTCACGAGGGATGGTTAAATCAAAAATTTCGTTTTTTTCAAAGTCAGTCACGTCACGTCTATATTTCCCCTGTTTGGTAATTTTTAGATTTAGTTGGGATTTTTCAATCTCCTTTTTTAGTTGGTCATTTTGTTTTGTGAATTCTTCCTGGTCTTTTAGAGCATCTAGTTCCTCTGCACTTGTTTTGATCATCTGTTGTATGGATTGTAATTGTAGTTTCTCCTCCTCAACTATCAATTTCATTACTGTAAGGCCATGGTCTATACACAATTCCTTCCATTTAGGAAGGAAGGTTTCTGTATGCAGATGTTCGGCTGGGATTAGTCTTTCTCTTAAACCTCTCGGTATTATTCGTTGTGCGATGTATGTTTCAAGAGAAGTTACATCCCACTTTCTATTTAGGTGCTTTAGTAATAGTTTCTTGTGCTCTTTAAATTTATTTTTTATCTCATCATCAAGGTCAAAGGTTTGAGGGGTATCACTGTTAAATGCAGTTTGGATTTCCTGATCAATCTCCTCACTTAATACAAAGGCCATCCCCAATGGGGAAAGAAAAAAAGGGGGGGAAAAAAAGTTGTAGTTAGCGTGCGTTAAGTTAGTTTTGTGGACTTGCTAGAAATGACCATAAAGATCAACAACAATAGTATTATAATCAAGGGGTAGGGGTAGCAAAGGGAAGCGCAAGTGTCCACTAGTGTACTGGCGATAGTTGTCACCACATGTACTGGATCATGTACCTAATTAGGTAATGTTGCTGTAACCATAAATATGATATAGCAGAAAAGAAGGGAAAATGGGGAATGGGACTGTGCGGCCCACTAGGGGCCTAAAGGGGTTACTTGGAGCAACAAGAATAATGATCAGAAATATTTAAAGATACAAAACAGTATTTATTAAAGTGTATCAAAGTTAAAAATTATGTACAGCACGACTATATTGAAACTCAAAAGCTGATCGCCTACCTATGTAGGCTGACCACAGTGCAAAAAGTAATCAAGAAAAGAACAAGTAACACTTAGACAGGACTCAGGACAAACACAAAAACATACAGACTATGCGCGTTGTCCGGACACCCTAGTATTCAGCCCGCACTGTGGATACACTCATATGAAAATGTTTGATGCGGTCATCATAATGGATGAGGTATATTATGAGGGAGGGGGGGGTTATTGTATATCCCCTCCCAGGAGGTCCGTCAAAAAAACTAAATGGAAGTGTAATCCTATGTGCATGGGCTGGAGACCAGCTTGATGGATGGGGGTAGGGAGGAGAGGGGAGGGGAGTATGGAGGTGGAAAGGTGATAACGTGGCTTTATTTAGTTAGTTAGGTAACTAAATAACCATGATTAATATTGGGCCATATGTATTGGAAAAAATGCCATCTGAAGAGAAAGGTCCAAATGGAACAACTAAAAGTCTAATGATGATTGGCTCAGTAAGTACTTCCAAGTGGCCAACATCTGTTGAGTGTCCATAGGCAGTTGTAAATTCAGAGGAAAATAAGGCTCAATATATAAAGGTGAAGATCTGGTAGCATATTGTAGTCCATCATGAATATATACTGTTTTCAGACTGGTTATAGTTATTTCACAGTGTTTTCATATGGCGACTGCGTTCAACCAGGCATATTTTAAATTGAACTTATTGCATACCATTCATGGGTTTGGTGATCGAGAAATAATAGCACAAATGATACGTTACCACCTCCTTAGCTGCACGGTCTGCCTCACTCATTTAAGGATCCATGTGTTAGTGAAGCTGTGATGAGTGGCAGGTTTAACCATTCAGATTGGTAGTGAAGCTGGAACATAGGTTATGTCTTTATCTTGGTATGGCAAGACAATTTCAGCTGTCATTGGTATCTTTAGGCCATCGGCTTCTATTCTACCTGCTACAAAGGTACGGCAGCGTTTTTTAGAGAGGAGCTGGTATTATCCACCTCCAGATCCCTTCATCCTCCGTCTCCGTCCAAAGCCGCCGGCTTCCGGGGTCACGTGATCACGCTAGCTGGTGACGTTGACGCGTTTCGCCTTGCACACTGGCGTGGCTTCGTCTCGGACGTATTGAACGGCAGAAGGGGCGTTGATTTAAATGTCTCGCCTCTGACGTTACTCACCAATAAGAAAGAAGAGGTAGTTGTTATGTCATTATGGCATCAAATTTGTCTTGTGGCCTTCTTTTCTGATTTATGCTGGGTCATAAAAGACAGCAGATTCCGTATTATATTTACCTCGTTTAGGAGGGACGGCCAGCAGTGCGTGCGGGGTAAAGTTGGATTGCAAAGTTGCAATATTCCGCACTGTACTGTAAGTTGGCCATTACTGGGAAACGAGATAACCAATTTTTCATCAAAGGTCATTGTGTTCATATACAATATTGAAGAAGGGAAATAACAAGGGGAAGGAATATGGAAGGATTTGGGGAGTGGGGAAAAGGGAAACAACATGATGGAAAGAACAAGAGGAATCAACATGTAACATGAACACCAATGCGGCCTTTTCCGGTGTGCTCAACAAACACACAGGGGGTACTTAATAATAGAATGAAATGGTAAATTCTAATTAGCTATTGAGGAGAGCAGGAAACAAAGAATTATACCTCCCTAGATTTGGAGTTGTCCTATGGGATAGCTGAATATGGACAAGCGCTGCTCTAAGGAGAGGTTTAAGAGCTTTTACTATTGGGGGCCATGCCTTATAGCCATGATACTGTACATTATTCACATTCAAAGATTGTATATGGTGTATAGCCAGTGTATAGAGGTCAACTAGGGGTCCAGAAAGATCTGTAGATTTAGTTCAGTGTTGAGTCCCACCGGAACCAAAGATTTAAGGTGGTATACCCACCATTTTTCCTTCTGTTGAAGGATGCGATCAAAATCGCCGCGTCTGTTGGATAATTTAAGTGCATATATACCCTTGACCGTTAGTCCTTTTGAACATCTGTTGTGATATTGGGCAAAGTGTTTTGCAAGGGGCTTTTCTGGCTCTTTCTCCTTATCATTGATCTCACGTAGGTGTTCCCCTATACGGACCTTCAAAGCGCGCTTGGTTTTGCCCACGTATATTTTGGGGCAGGGGCAGGTAACAATATAAATTACTCTTGTAGTTGAGCAATTAATTAGGCTCCTTATTTCATAGGAGTCATGACCAAGTGCATCAGTGAAGGTCGAGCTCCTGTCTACATACGGGCAGATTTTACACCTGTTGCAAGGGAACATTCCAAGTGTTCTTGAATAGTTGGATAACCAGGTGGTTTCAGGTTCTTTAATAAATTCTGATTTTATCAGAATGTCTCCTATGCTCCTGGCTCTGCGCGCAACAAGTTTTGGTGAATCACCTACAATATTCGTCAAGGCTGGGGCATTACACAATATGCCCCAATGTTTAACAAGTACCTTGCGTACATTGTCCCATTGTGAGCCATATGGTGTAATAATTCTAATTGGTTCAGTTGGTTGCGGGGTGAGTTTGTCAATCGTCCTTTTCTTGGTGAGTAGGTCCAGTCTGTCATGTATCGCAGCCCTTTTTTTGGCTTTCTTAATTTGGCGACATTGAAGAGGGCACTAAAAAATCAGTGATTTTTTTAGACCAGCAGGGGGCACCACAGGAAAACATCCCAGAGCTGTCCCCAAAATCCAGCTCCCAAAAAAGTCAACTCACAAAAACAACACACCAACGCACATATACCAGGAGTCAGAAAAAATAACGAAATCCCCAGAGAAACTGTCAATGCAAGACCGAGGTGACTTGAAAGTCATCAACTTGACAGACCTCCCATTGACCTCTAGCCACCTCAGCCTATTACAGAAGGGCATGTCCTTCTCACCGGTGTCCAATATGGACGAATTCACGGTTTTCAAGGACATCGCCCTATTTCTCAGTAAGGTGTTCTTTCGATCACTTTACATAAAGGCAGACGTGACTCCAGGACCCCTAGACACAGTTAGTCCTGACGATCAAAGAATGTTGGATATTCTAAACTCCTTACTGGACGAGAACAATCCACATAATGAGGAGCCTTTAACTCCCATTCGACGAGCCAACCTGAAAATTAAGTCCCTTAAAATGCCCCCAATATCGAAAAATCGATGGTTACATCTATTTCTTGATATGGTCCAAACGGACCTTGAAAAAATTGACTGGTCTCACCAAATGACAGACAACCTGACCCAAGATGAACGCTGCGCACTGAAAAACCTACAAAATAACAAAAGCATAGTTATAAAAAACAGCGATAAGGGTGGTAATGTAGTTCTTCTAAAACAAGAACAATATGAACGAGAAGCTAAACGTCTGCTTAATGACCTATCCACCTACAAGAAACTCGACTACAATCCCTTTCCTAGTCTTGTAAAACAGCTGAATCAAAAATTAAAATTGGCCAAGGATGAAGGCCTACTCACGGTGAAAGAATTTAATTATCTAGGGGTACAAGAATACAATATACCGACATTCTATATCATCCCCAAGGTGCATAAAAACTTATACGAACCCCCTGGCAGACCAATAGTGTCAGCCTGTTATGGCCCCCTTGAACGATTGGGCAAGTACCTCGATCTATTGCTAAAAGAGATGGTGACTGAACTCAAATCTTTTATCCAGGACACACAACATGTCCTGGCTAAACTTAACAAACTAGACATTGAAGGACAAACTGATAACGTACTGCTTGTAGGTATCGATGTAGAATCTTTATATACATCGATACCACATGTAGTAGGGATGGCAGCGGTGGAGAAATTCCTTGAAATGACATACCCGGCATCCGGACCCCAGAATGAATTTCTGGTAGATATGCTACATTTTGCACTACAGAACAATTTCTTTCAGTTCATGACCACATTCTACCACCAGATAAGGGGTACCTCGATGGGGGCACCCTGGGCACCGGCCTATGCCTGTCTACACTTGGGCCTTTGGGAGGAGGAAGATGTTTACACGTCGCCGATGTACCGCCCCCACGTACTCACGTGGTGGCGGTACATCGATGACGTGTTGATGCTCTGGCACGGCTCAACTGAACAACTACATCAGTTCATGAGAGAACTTAATTCCAATGCCCGAAACATCCACCTCACATATACTTTTGATGAGGAACATCTCTCCTTCTTGGACCTAAAAATAACTAGGAAACAACAACAACTCCATACCTGTACATTCCGCAAAGAAACGGCAGCTAACAACCTGTTACATGCCTCTAGCCATCACCCTCATTGGCTAAAGAACGGCATACCAGTCGGTCAATTTCTCCGTATCAAGAGAAATTGTTCTAATCCGGCTGACTACAAACGTGAAAGCCAAGATCTCTATGCACGCTTTCGTGAGCGTGGATATTCCCATGGCCAAATTAAGAAAGCCAAAAAAAGGGCTGCGATACGTGACAGACTGGACCTACTCACCAAGAAAAGGACGATTGACAAACTCACCCCGCAACCAACTGAACCAATTAGAATTATTACACCATATGGCTCACAATGGGACAATGTACGCAAGGTACTTGTTAAACATTGGGGCATATTGTGTAATGCCCCAGCCTTGACGAATATTGTAGGTGATTCACCAAAACTTGTTGCGCGCAGAGCCAGGAGCATAGGAGACATTCTGATAAAATCAGAATTTATTAAAGAACCTGAAACCACCTGGTTATCCAACTATCCAAGAACACTTGGAATGTTCCCTTGCAACAGGTGTAAAATCTGCCCGTATGTAGACAGGAGCTCGACCTTCACTGATGCACTTGGTCATGACTCCTATGAAATAAGGAGCCTAATTAATTGCTCAACTACAAGAGTAATTTATATTGTTACCTGCCCCTGCCCCAAAATATACGTGGGCTAAACCAAGCGCGCTTTGAAGGTCCGTATAGGGGAACACCTACGTGAGATCAATGATAAGGAGAAAGAGCCAGAAAAGCCCCTTGCAAAACACTTTGCCCAATATCACAACAGATGTTCAAAAGGACTAACGGTCAAGGGTATATATGCACTTAAATTATCCAACAGACGCGGCGATTTTGATCGCATCCTTCAACAGAAGGAAAAATGGTGGGTATACCACCTTAAATCTTTGGTTCCGGTGGGACTCAACACTGAACTAAATCTACAGATCTTTCTGGACCCCTAGTTGACCTCTATACACTGGCTATACACCATATACAATCTTTGAATGTGAATAATGTATCATGGCTATAAGGCATGGCCCCCAATAGTAAAAGCTCTTAAACCTCTCCTTAGAGCAGCGCTTGTCCATATTCAGCTATCCCATAGGACAACTCCAAATCTAGGGAGGTATAATTCTTTGTTTCCTGCTCTCCTCAATAGCTAATTAGAATTTACCATTTCATTCTATTATTAAGTACCCCCTGTGTGTTTGTTGAGCACACCGGAAAAGGCCGCATTGGTGTTCATGTTACATGTTGATTCCTCTTGTTCTTTCCATCATGTTGTTTCCCTTTTCCCCACTCCCCAAATCCTTCCATATTCCTTCCCCTTGTTATTTCCCTTCTTCAATATTGTATATGAACACAATGACCTTTGATGAAAAATTGGTTATCTCGTTTCCCAGTAATGGCCAACTTACAGTACAGTGCGGAATATTGCAACTTTGCAATCCAACTTTACCCCGCACGCACTGCTGGCCGTCCCTCCTAAACGAGGTAAATATAATACGGAACTCTGCTGTCTTTTATGACCCAGCATAAATCAGAAAAGAAGGCCACAAGACAAATTTGATGCCATAATGACATAACAACTACCTCTTCTTTCTTATTGGTGAGTAACGTCAGAGGCGAGACATTTAAATCAACGCCCCTTCTGCCGTTCAATACGTCCGAGACGAAGCCACGCCAGTGTGCAAGGCGAAACGCGTCGACGTCACCAGCTAGCGTGATCACGTGACCCCGGAAGCCGGCGGCTTTGGACGGAGACAGAGGATGAAGGGATCTGGAGGTGGATAATACCAGCTCCTCTCTAAAAAACGCTGCCGTACCTTTGTAGCAGGTAGAATAGAAGCCGATGGCCTAAAGATACCAATGACAGCTGAAATTGTCTTGCCATACCAAGATAAAGACATAACCTATGTTCCAGCTTCACTACCAATCTGAATGGTTAAACCTGCCACTCATCACAGCTTCACTAACACATGGATCCTTAAATGAGTGAGGCAGACCGTGCAGCTAAGGAGGTGGTAACGTATCATTTGTGCTATTATTTCTCGATCACCAAACCCATGAATGGTATGCAATAAGTTCAATTTAAAATATGCCTGGTTGAACGCAGTCGCCATATGAAAACACTGTGAAATAACTATAACCAGTCTGAAAACAGTATATATTCATGATGGACTACAATATGCTACCAGATCTTCACCTTTATATATTGAGCCTTATTTTCCTCTGAATTTACAACTGCCTATGGACACTCAACAGATGTTGGCCACTTGGAAGTACTTACTGAGCCAATCATCATTAGACTTTTAGTTGTTCCATTTGGACCTTTCTCTTCAGATGGCATTTTTTCCAATACATATGGCCCAATATTAATCATGGTTATTTAGTTACCTAACTAACTAAATAAAGCCACGTTATCACCTTTCCACCTCCATACTCCCCTCCCCTCTCCTCCCTACCCCCATCCATCAAGCTGGTCTCCAGCCCATGCACATAGGATTACACTTCCATTTAGTTTTTTTGACGGACCTCCTGGGAGGGGATATACAATAACCCCCCCCTCCCTCACAATATACCTCATCCATTATGATGACCGCATCAAACATTTTCATATGAGTGTATCCACAGTGCGGGCTGAATACTAGGGTGTCCGGACAACGCGCATAGTCTGTATGTTTTTGTGTTTGTCCTGAGTCCTGTCTAAGTGTTACTTGTTCTTTTCTTGATTACTTTTTGCACTGTGGTCAGCCTACATAGGTAGGCGATCAGCTTTTGAGTTTCAATATAGTCGTGCTGTACATAATTTTTAACTTTGATACACTTTAATAAATACTGTTTTGTATCTTTAAATATTTCTGATCATTATTCTTGTTGCTCCAAGTAACCCCTTTAGGCCCCTAGTGGGCCGCACAGTCCCATTCCCCATTTTCCCTTCTTTTCTGCTATAACAAAAAAAAATAGACTTTAGTATCACTTTAAGAAGATAAGGCTTACATTGGGTACAGTAAGCCAAGTTGTAGCAGATATTAGCAAAACAGAGAAACTGTATAAAAGTCCGAGTTTCCTGTATCTGAAAAACTAGAGTAAGTCCCCTTTCACACTTATACGACTTGTCCCACGATTTTGGACTGCAAAATCGTATGACAAGTCATTCTCCATTAATCTCAATGACTACCATTCATACTGGCACGACTTTAAGTAGTGCCGACTTGAAAGTAGTCCCTGCACTACTTTGGTCCGATTTTGATGCCACTTACACAGGCATTCATTGAAATCGCAGCCGCGGATCGCGGGAAAATGACGGTAAAATCGCGGCCGCGATTCGCGGCAAAATCGCGCGACTTTGAAGTCGTACAAGTGTGAAAGGGACCTTAGTGGGCTAGAATCCAACAGTCCTATATCTTATCAACTTTGGGGGAGTTTGTTTTTTGAGCTTATAAAGTCTTAGACTAGTATTAACCACTTAAGACCCGGACCAAAATGCAGGTAAAGGACCTTGCCCCTTTTTGCGATTCGGCACTGCTTCGTTTTAACTGACAATTGCGCGGTCGTGCGACGTGGCTCCCAAACAAAATTGGCGTCTTTTTTTCCCCACAAATAGAGCTTTCTTTTGGTGGTATTTGATCACCTCTGCGGTTTTTTATTTTTTGCGCTATAAACAAAAATAGAGCGACAATTTAAAAAAAAAATGCAATATTTTTTACTTTTTGCTATAATAAATATCCCCCAAAAATATATAAAAAAACATTTTTTTTCCTCAGTTTAGGCCGATACGTATTCTTCTACGTATTTTTGGTTAAAAAAAATCGCAATAAGCGTTTATCGGTTGGTTTTCGCAAAATTTATAGCGTTTACAAAATAAGGGATAGTTTTATTGCATTTTTATTAATTTTTTTTTTTTTACTACTAATAGCGGCGATCAGCGATTTTTTTCGTGACTGCGACAATATGGCGGACACTTCGGACAATTTTGACACATTTTTGGGACAATTGTCATTTTCACAGCAAAAAATGCATTTAAATTGCATTGTTTACTTGTGGAAATGACAGTTGCAGTTTGGGAGTTAACCACAGGTGGCGCTGTAGGGGATGTGTGACCTATGTGTTGTTTACAACTGTAGGGGGGTGTGGCTGTAGGTGTGACGTCATCGATCGCGTCCTCCTATTACAGGGATAACGCGATCGATGCTACGGCCACAGAGAAGCACGGGGAAGCCGTCTTTACACACGGCTCTCCCCGTTCTTCCGCTCCAGGGACGGATCGCCGCACTGCAGCGGCGATCGGGTCCGCGAATCCCGCGGTCCTGGAGCTTCGGACCGGGTCGCGGGTGCGCGCCCGTGACCCACGGCTGGGTACTAAAATCAACGTATATATACGTTGATGTGCCCAGCCGTGCCATTCTGCTGACGTAAATGTGCAGTAGGCGGTCCTTAAGTGGTTAATTGGTTGCATCCAAGTGTTAAGAGATGGGGAAGTACCGCCCCATGTCTTCTTTGCATAAAAGTGCAATATCCACAACAAACGTTTAGCGCAGGGGTCTTCAAACTACGGCCCTCCAGTTGTTCAGGAACTACAATTCCCATCATGCCTAGTCATGTCTATGAATGTCAGTGTGTTACAATGCCTCATGGGATGTGTAGTTCTGCAACAGCTGGAGGGCCGTAGTTTGAGGATCCCTGGTTTAGCATATTTAGACATGGAGATATTGACCCAATGCTAATGAAATAAAAAAATGTTAGTCTCAACCCAAAAGGTATGGAATTGAGGGCAGGTGCAGAAGCCGTGTAGAACACCAGGACACCACAACCCCTAAAACACTTTCTGGATGATGTAAAATAGCTGTGGTGGTAGAATACCTTCAATTGGATAATCCTGTCTTTAGAGGACATTTATTGAATTCTTATGCCTCGTACACACAACCATTTTTCTCAGCAGGAAGAAAAACAAAGTTTTTCCCGATGTGATTCCTCCCCAGCCTGACTTGCATACACGCGTCAATGCAAAAAAACTTCCGACCAAAGCGCGGTGTCGTACAACACGTACGACGGGACTATAAAGGGGAAGTTCCTTTTAAATGGAGCCACCCTTTGGGCTGCTTTTGGGCTACATACTTGATTCTGAGCATGCGTATTTTTTCCCCTCGGAAAAGCATACACATGACCGTTTTCGCGACGGGAAAGACGACAAAAAAAAGAGCTGGTTTCAATTTTTTTTGCGGTCGGTTTTTTTTGTAGAGGAAATTGCTAGGGAGCATACACACGACCGTTTTTCACGACCAATATAAAAAATGGCCGTTTTCTTGTTGTGAAAAACGGTCGTGTGTACAAGGCATTCTACATTTCCTCAAATTCTGACCAGAGTTTGAGGGTCGGTAGGGACCATTTAGGCTGGGCTGCCAAATATCTAGTTTTAGAATCGACAGTGAGCTCAGAGAAATGCATTGACATTAATAGTTTCAGATGGATTCCTCAATAGTTTTTCTAGGAGGGAAATTACAGTTGGGCCTGGATTGCATGTTGGAGCTGATAGTAGTAGAACAGAAAAGTGTCCTCTTGTAGTTGCGAAAAGGATTTAAACCCCTGCACAGTATACAAGTGGTCCAGGTATATAAATGTCTGGCCACTCCTTCGGCTTCTGCATAGAGACCAGGGAGTGCCCATGCAAGGCAGCTACAGGCTTAAACTCTCTAGGTCTGCCCTCAGTGTGCATCGCTGCCTGACCCAGTATACACCAGGAGAGAATATAGTAAATGATAATGCCACAGGTGTGCTGGATTGGGGGAGGGGTGACTAGAGTCATAGGTGTGCTGAATGGGGGCCGGGGGGTAATCAGAGCCATAGGTATGCTGGATGTGGGGGATTGAAGGCATAGGTGCATAGTTGTGCTAGATGGGGGTGTGTGATTGAAGGCATAACCTTTCCATATACTACAATAGCCTGTCTATATACTACCCTAGCCTGTATATTTACTAGACAAGTGCAATTAGTTTCGGTCTGAATACAAATTCAAATACATTTTTGGTTATTCGGAGTAGGGTCCCCCCAAAATCCATACTAGACCCTTATCCAAGCATGCACCCTGGCAGGTCAGGAAAGGGGATGAGCAAGTGCCCCCCCTCCTAAACCATACTAGGCCACATGCCCTCAACATGGGGGGGTGCTTTTGGACAAGGGGGCTCTGCATCCCCACCCCAAAGCACCTTGTCCCCATGTTGATAGGGACTAGGGTCCTGGGCTGTGGTTGTCAGAGTCTGCAGGCAGGGGGCTTATCGGAATCTGGAAGCCCCCTTTAACAAGGCTTCCAGATCCCGCCCCCCTATGTGAATGGGTATCGGGTACATCGTACTCCTACACATTCACCGAAAAAGTGTCAAAAAGTAATAACCACACAATCCTTTAATACAAAATATAAAATTAGTATCCCTTTATGTATATCCATCGTAAATCACGATGCCCGCCGGACCCGAAAAACAGAGGCCCCCTGCCATCTGACTCCTCTCTGCTTTGACATTTCTTATATAGGCAAAGTCTGGGGCCACCCAGTTACGTCACTCATTGGCAACACCCCTTCTGATATGCCATGATGCACTGCCCCTTACCTATATAAGAACTGTCAAAGCACAGAGCAGGCATATGGTGGGTAGCCTCCCAGGAGGCGGAGCGTTTTTTTTTTTTTTTACTATTTTTCAGGTCCAGCGGGCACCGTGATTAACGATGGATATACATCAAGGACACTATTTATTTAAATTTTTTTAACAAAGGACTTGTCAAAAACAGTTTATTGTGGTTTTTACTTTTTGACACTTATTTTAGTGAATGGGTAGGGGTACGGTGTACCTGATATCTATTCACATGGGGGGGTGGGATCTGGGGGCTTCCAGATTGATATAAGCCCCCTGACTGCAGACCCTGTCAACCACAGACTAGGGTTGTCGGAAAGAGGCCCTTGTCTCCATCAACATGGTGACAAGGTGCTTTGGGGTGGGGGCGATAAGGGTCTGGTATGGATTTCGGGGGGGGGGGACCCTACGCCATTTTTTGGGATTTTTTTTTGGCGTGGGGTTCCCCCCTTAAAATCCATACTAGACCCGAATCCAGACCAGACTGGATCCTATACCATATACTACCCTAGCCGGTCTATATACTACCCTAGTCTGTCTATATACTACCCTAGGCTGTCCATGTACCTGTGGATCACAGCTGGCATGAGGAAGCAAGCCGGTACCGCCACTATTTGTCTTTAGGCCAGTTCCCGAGGCGTTGATGCAGGCCTGCGGACCATGGCTGAAGAAATAGGTGTTAAGGTGCTGCAAAAATCTCTACCCTTGCCACCTCCACCATATACATGAGTAGGGCAAAGAGGGTGGCAAAATTAGATTTTGCCTAGGGCAGGCATGTCCAAAGTCTGGCCCGTAGGCAAATTGCGCCCGTGTTTCGGTTTGACGTAGCTCCCACTTGCAATTTGCATATATATCCTTCTGTGGCCCCAAGCTCAAGTGTTATGTTTTTTTTAACTATATATATCATCTCTCTCTGACAAATCTCAGCGCACCGTTTAGAGCAGGGATCCTCAAACTACAGCCCTCCAGATGTTGTAGAACTACACATCCCATGAGGCATTGTAACACACTGACATTCACAGACATGACTAGGCATTATGGGAATTGTAGTTCCTGAACAACTGGAGGGCCGTAGTTTGAAGACCCATGGTTTAGAGTAAGGCTGAGCTGGGACGTGTTCACAAGTTGATGTGTCAGAGCCGGCTAGGAAGCTGACAGAGCCAATCACATGCACTGAGATATTTCCTGGTCCGCAGCTGCAGAGATTGGGAAATGTCTCAGTGCCTGTGATTGGCCAAGCATGCGGGTCATAGTGAATGCTTGGCCAATCATCAGCAAGCAATGCACTGCGTTGCCGCAGTGAATTATGGGCCGTGACACGCCACTCGAATTCGTAATTCGATGAACGATCGAACATACGATGTTCAAGTCGAACGTGAGTTCGACTCGAATACCAAGCTCATCCCTAATCCTGGGGTAAAAAGCGACCGCACTTTTCCTGGATCAAAACTTTCCCAAGATGGGAGCTCAAAATGAGTTCCTATTAGAACTTTTACAATTTTTAGCTCAACAATAATTGATTCCAATTGGGTAACAACTATAGACAAACACGAAGCACATCCATGGCACTGGCATATGCCTGCCTCCATCTGGGATGGTGGGAGGAAGAGGTGGTATATTGTTCTGAACAGTACCTCAGCCATGCTTTGTTATGGCTGAGGTACATTGACGTTTTGTTACTCATCTAGGGGGACAGCCCTGAGACCCTCAGATAATTTATCAAGGAACTGAATTCAAATAGGAATATACGGGTTACCTTCAATCATGAACCCCAACAAATTCTATTCCTGGACCTTTTTAATAGAGTTGAACAGGGGAAGCTTGTCACAAGTACCTACAGCATGGAAAAGAAACAGCAGCAACTTCTCTCCTCAAAGCAAACAGCCACCATCCTAAGCCCTTGATTAATGCCTACCAGACAGTTTCTTCAGATACGTAAAAACTGCACCCTAGACACAGACTATAAAAAAGGGATTTTTAAATACAGCTTACCTGTAAAATCCTTTTCTTGGAGTACATCACGGGACACAGAGCGGCATATTCATTACTATATGGGTTATATGGAGTACCTTTAGGTGTGGACACTGGCAATCTCAAACAGGAAGTCCCCTCCCTATATAACCCCCTCCCCTAGAGGGAGTCCCTCAGTTTTGTAGCAAGCAGTATGCCTCCCAAAAATGTTCCCCAAAAGAGGGGTGGGAGCTCTGTGTCCCGTGATGTACTCCAAGAAAAGGATTTTACAGGTAAGCTGTATTTAAAAATCCCTTTTTCTTTCTCGTACATCACGGGACACAGAGCGGCATATTCATTACTATATGGGATGTCCGAAAGCAATGCTTTAATGAGGGGAGGGAGACATCTTCTCAAAAGAGATTTAATTTAGAGGTATACTCAAATAATAATAATAAATCCAACTTAGTCAAGAAAAAACTTATTTTTTTTTTTTACAACCAAGGGTGCCCCTGATCCCGAGGATCTTAAACCGCAGCCTGTAGTACTGCCTGCCCAAAGGCTGAATCCGCATTCCTTCTCACGTCTAGTTGATAAAACCTGTAGGCAACCTCTTCAAACCGTAGGCCTGAATGATTAATTGTCTAATCCATCTCGAGATGGTGGATTTTGCAGCTGCCTGCCCCTTCTTGGGGCCATCTGGTAGAACGAACAACACATCTGTTTTCCGGATCTTTTCTGTAGCTTTAAGATAGGCCTTCATGGCCCGGACAATATCCAAGGTATGCAGCAACCCCTCCTTTCTAGATGTGGGTTTCGGAAAGAAGGATGGAAGTACCAAATCCTGGTTCAAGTGAAAATTGGATATAACCTTTGGTAGAAAGGCAGGATGGGGCCGGAGAACTGCCATGTCCTTATGTAGAATGAGATATGGCTCCTTACACGATAAGGCTGCCAACTCTGACACTCTCCTGGCCGAAACTATGGCGACCAAGAATACCAACTTTCTTGTCAGTAAAACTAAAGGAATTTAAGTCCCATGGACAAATTGGTGACTTGACAGGAGGATTAATACGCAAGACCCCCTGTATGAAGGTCTTTACCAGCGAGTGGGTGGCCAGCGGCCTCTGAAACCACACTGACAGAGCTGAAATCTGTCCCTTGATTGTGCTTAATGCCAGGCCTTTATCCACTCCTAGCTGGAGAAAACTTAACACCCTATCAATGGTATATTTGCGGGAATTCCATCTTTTGGATTCACACCAGCCTACGTAGTTCCTCCACACCCTGTAATAAATCACCCTGGAGGCCGGCTTTCTAGCCCTAATCAGGGTAGGAATTACCTGCCTAGACAGACCTCTACCACTGAGAATCAGGGATTCAGCCTCCAGGCCGTCAAATTTAGACGCTGTAATGTAGGGTGGAGGATCGGGCCTTGTGAGAGTAGGTCTGGTCGTAGAGGAAGAGTCCAAGGGTCTCCCACTGCCATCTTCAGGACTAGTGAGTACCATGTCCTCCGGGGCCAAGCTGGAGCTACTAGAATGACTGGCTTGTGCTCCACTCTGATCCTGCGCAACAGGCGAGGAAGTAACTGTAGCGGAGGGAATGCATATAGAAGTTTGAATTGATGCCAAGGGCAAACCAACGCATCGGTTCCGCAGGCCATAGGGTCCCTCGCTCGAGACACGAACCTGTCTAGTTTCTTGTTGAACCTGGATGCCATTATATCTACGTCTGGCATTCCCCACTTCTGGCAGATTGTCTGAAAGACCTGGGGATGCAGAGACCACTCCCCCGGCGACAGAATCTGGCGACTTAAGAAGTCTGCCTGCAGGTTGTCCACTCCGGGAATGAATATCGCCGAAATGCAGGGTACATGAACCTCTGCCCACTGAAAAATCAAGCTCACCTCCCTCTGAGCGGCCTGACTCCTGGTTCCCCCTTGGTGGTTTATGTATGCCACCGCTGTGGCATTGTCTGACTGGATTCTCACCGGGGACCCCTGTAATCTGGAAGTCCATGCCAGGAGGGCTAGGCGAGCAGCTCTGATCTCCAAGACATTGATGGGTAGCTGCCTCTCTGCTTCCGCCCAAGTTCCCTGGCGAGAGAACCCCTCCAAGACCGCCCCCCAGCCTGCCAGGCTGGCGTCTGTGGTAACTACCTTCCAGACAACGGGGCTGAAGGACCTTCCCTTTAGAAGATTCTGAGGGTTCAACCACCAGGCCAGGCTTTGTCGGACCCTTGATGATAGCGTCAAAGGGGACTCCAAGGCATGTGCTCTCTTGCCCCAGGCTGCTAGAATGGCTGCCTGTAGGACGCGAGTGTGGATCTGAGCGTATGGTACTGCCTCGAACGTGGCCACTAGCTTGCCTAGTAATCGCATACACAGGCGAATAGTTGGTTTTTTCTTGCTTAGAACCAACTGAACCAACCCCTTGATAGCCTCGATCTTTACAAGGGGCAGGAACACCTTTTGCTGTTCTGTGTCTAACCTCATGCCGAGGTATTCCAACTGCTTTGTAGGCTGGAACGCTGACTTTTCCCGGTTTAGGACCCAGCCGAACCTTTCGAGGTACTGAACCGTGAGGTTTACTGCCTGTTGCAGACACGGCCGTGAGTGATCTATGATTAAAAGGTCGTCCAAGTATGCTAGGACTGTGACCCCTTGGATCCTTAGATTGGCCAGAACTGGGGCTAGGATCTTCGTGAATACCCGGGGGGCCGTGGCTAGCCCGAAGGGGAGCGCCCTGAATTGGAAGTGTCGCTGCCCCACTGCGAAGCGTAAAAATCTTTGATGCGACTGAAAGATTGGTACATGAAGGTAAGCATCCTTTATGTCTATGGAAGCCAGAAAATCGTCCCTCTGGAGCGTGGCGACTGCTGACCGGATGGATTCCATCCGGAAGGAACGAACCCTTAGGTAAACGTTTAAACTCTTTAGGTCCAAGATTGGCCTGACATCGCCGTTGGGCTTTGGTATGACAAAGAGATTGGAATAAAAACCTAGCCCCTGCTCTTGGGCTGGCACCTCTATTATCACGCCCTGGCAAAGCAGGTGATCCAAAGCTGCCAGCATCGAGGCCTTCTTTGCTGCATCCTTTGGTAGCCTTGACTCTTGAAAATGAGGCGGAGGCAACTTTAGAAACTCCAGTCTGTAGCCTGTGGTTACAGACGCCCGGACCCATTTGTCGGGGATCTTGGCTTCCCAAACTTCTGAGAAGAAACGAAGCCTTCCCCCCACCCGCGAGAGTGGGGGCGCCCCTTCATAAGGCAGACTTAGGGGCTGGTTTTGTCGGCTTGCGATACCATGGTCTCTTACCCCCAGGGGCCTGTCCCTGCGATCTACTGTTAAAGTTGGATCGCGCAGGCGGCCGTCGATACTGCCTGGAATTTGAGGGCCCTGAGCCAGGAAAGAGCTGCCTTTTAAATGTAGGACCACGGAATGTCTTTTTGACTGGTAAAAGGGTACTTTTGCCACTTGAAATAGTCTGAATGTATTTATCCAGATCCTCTCCGAAGAGTCGTCCTCCATGGAAGGGAAACCCTGCCAGAAGCTTTTTGCATGGGGGCTCCGCCGCCCAGTTCTTCAACCATAAGAGCCTTCTCATGTGCACCAAAAATAGTGATAAACGAGAGGCCTGCTGGATGGAATCCTTTATAGCATCTACCGCAAAACACAGAGCTCTGGGAATGTCAGAAAACTCTTCTGCCTGTTGGGTAGGCATGTCTTTTAGCATTTCTTTTGTCTGGTCCTTTAACGCCTGACAAACTCCAATTGCAGCCACAGCTGGCTGTACCACTGCTCCTGCCGTAGCAAAAGATGCTTTTAAAAGTGTCTCTAACCGTTTATCAACCGGATCTTTAAACATTTGTATGTTTTCCACCGGGCAAGTTAGTGATTTATTCACACATGAGATGGCTGCATCCATCACTGGGAGCTTCCACCTCTTCGAGAATTTTTCCTCCATAGGGTAAATGACCGCAAATCTCTTTGGCGGCAGAAAAATCCTGTCCGGTCGTACCCAATCCTGAAAGATCAATTCCTCCAAGAGAGGATGGACCGGAAAAAACGCGTTGCTCAAAGGAGCTTTCAAAGAGCCCAGAGAAGATACCGCAGGAACCTGAGGCTCTGGCAATGGTAAATTAAATGCCGAGCGGACCATGTCCGTCAAAGACTGCACCCACAGTCTCTCTGTCTGGGAGTCTGAAAATGGTTCCTCAGAGGTAGATCCCTCCATCCCTGAACCCTCTTGGTTCAGGTCTAGTTGATCCTCCTGCGAATCCAATTCCTCCGGAGAGAGAATTTCAGCATCTGAGGATACACCCTTTGGTGATGGGGATCTAGCCCGTTTCTTGCCAGGAATAGATCTAGCGATCAACGCTGCTAATCTCTCTTCTAGCCCCCCTAGGGATACAGCTAGCATCTCCTCTGTGATAAACACAGGGCTGGGCTGATCTGGGCCAGCCTCAGCACCAGACCCCCCCAATGGCTCATCCAAGGCGACCTTCATGGGAATAAGCTGCGGGGAAAGTATCGGCATATCATCAGAATCAGAGGGGGAACCCCTTTGTTTTTTGGTCTTTTTTGTACCCTTTGACCCCGAACTTTTGGAAGCCATAATACAAAATCGAGGGACTCCGCCTACAACAGCAGACTGTAGTGGCCAGGAGTACAACTAGGGTTTAGGGGACAATAGATCACTAATGCCCAAAAACTGATGGAGCCCCGTATGTTTCTTTTTTTTTTTTTAAACATACAGCGACCCCAAACTTAGTTTGCCAGCCTCCAACCTGTTGCAAAAAGGGGGATTTTTTGGCTTAACAGAAAAGCATTGGAACCAAGTCCAGCATGTACTACCCCTCTTCTGCCACCGGGAGTCACTGTTCTGCCGCTCTGCGTCCTCTCCCTTTCAGATCAGCCTCAGACTGAGCACTGACTATAGCCTGCTGATCTATAACAGCACACAAGGCGCGCCCCTGATGACGCTGCAGGCACGCCCCCCCCCCCGCCCTCCCCTCCGAACGGCGCGAAAAACGTCTATAAGACGTGCGCGCGCGTGTATGCCGGAGAAGGAAGTACATGGAGGAGCCGCGCTGCTGGAGACCCAGGACTGCCGTACCAGGCGGCAGAATCAAACCCCCGGCCAGGTAGGACTCTCCAAAAGGCCCCATAGGGGTCCTTACTAGCCCTAGGAAGAAAGCAGCAGGTAGCTAGCAAACACAATTGTTTCTTAGACAGGGGAACCTAGTGATGGGGGAATGAGATCATCCTGTCTTCTCAGACATAGTGAGCAAGGTTGCCAATGCAGAGCATACTTAGGCTACCCCCCTTTTAGGTTACCCCGGAGAGCCTGCTGTCGAACCAAGTCCCGCAGGCTCCCCTCTTACCTGCTCCATGCTGCAGGATGTTTGTCTAGCAAAACGATCCAATCTTCTCCCATCTCCGTGGGTAGCGTAATAGACCTTAAGGCCCTGGGATCCTATGAAGGTACCCACTGTCCTGGACCTATATAGCACCCTGGCAAACAGGAACTTATGGTCTTTACGAACTCCAAGTCCTGGGCCCAGGGTCCAGCCCTCCAAAGAGGAGCATTATAGGCAAAACCCCACGGTTTGGGGCCCGGGTACTGTCCACTTTGGCACTGAGGCTCCTTGGACAGATCCGGTTAGCCCGCCCTTAATCCCAAGGATGTGGAGCAAAGCTATTCCGTGACCAACACCTAAGACACTGGCGAAAAAACTGAGGGACTCCCTCTAGGGGAGGGGGTTATATAGGGAGGGGACTTCCTGTTTGAGATTGCCAGTGTCCACACCTGAAGGTACTCCATATAACCCATATAGTAATGAATATGCCGCTCTGTGTCCCGTGATGTACGAGAAAGAAACAAAGTCAGCCCCACTATATATATGAACGCTTCAGGGAGAAGTACCCCCACAGGACACTAATAAGAGCTAGACGAACTGCATCACAGAGACAAAGAGCAGATCTTTTAAAAGTCAAATAAACTGGCAATCAGCCCCAAAATAACCAACTAGAAACAGTAAGTTTCATCACTCCCTATGAAACACATTGTGAAGATGTAAGAAACGTCTCGACATTGCCTCATCACTTTATTGAACTCCGATATGAAAATCCTGGTAAAGGTCCTGGAAGAACTACTAGCACAAATATAAGGCGGGTATATTTGAACCTCCAGGTTCCGAGGGAGGGCTGTTTTGTCCTTTGACAGCCTTGAATGGCAATATCTCTGGAGAGCCATGGAAGCAGTTCAACTTTGGCTGGGTTTTAATAACTGGGTAAAAATGCTTTTTAGAACCCCAAAGGCCAGAGTAAAAGTGAATAATGAACAGTCTGACAAGTTCAGTCTGGGGAGGGGGACTAGACAGGGGTGCCCTCTGTCACCCCTCCTTTCCGCTATCACAATTTAACCCCTGGCTATTGCCCTTAGGTCCTCTGCTCAAGTGAGGAGTTTTAGAAGTGGTGAGCTAGAAGAAAAAGTTGCAGTATACGCAGGCGACCTTTTGCCGTTTCTAGGTCAGCCCTCAAAATTTCCACTCGTCTACTAGCATTTGGCGAGTGGATTTAAGCTGGGGGCGAGTGATGACAGGGCTGCATGACCAATCTTCCTCCAATCTGTGCCTACACTTAGAGTCCTGATGAGATTGGCGGCCAAAGAGGAAAGGTGCATGCTCAGGAAAAGTAGTCTGGTGAGCCACGCACAGGCAGAACAGTACACAGGTGCTCTCCTTACAATTTTCATTAAGCCATGGGACCTAAGAGTATGACCTCTCTGTGCCTGCCCCCCTCCCCCCGACCAATGTAGCTGGAGAGCACAAAGTAATGAGTGAGGTGGAGGATTGCGAAAATTTCCACTCCGGTGCAGCGCTCACTGAAAGTTGCCCTGACATGAGAGCGGCAGCCTTCCAGTTTGTACAGTTTTCTTCTCCTTGTGCTCTATGTAAGTGTCCAGCAGTTCAGCCTGATCACTGTGAACAGACTGGTCTCAATGTGTGCTGTGTCAGTGTGCGCTGTGTTATGGTGTCAATGGCTGAGCAGTGGTTCTCCACGCTGGATTGTACTCCCTCCCGCTGTGCTGCAGGTCCTCTCCTCACTGACAGCCTGAATAAAAGGGGGAAGTGGGGACATGCAAGCGTGAGAGAGAGATCCCTCTGGTCTGCCCCCAGTGCCCTGTCCCAAGTTGTTGTTGGTAATATTTAATTTTGTAACTTGATTCTGCATAACACATTTAACAGTGTTATTCTGTGAGATAATCTATGAGGGCATGTTTACGGGTGCAATTAGGCGCAGGGCAGTGTATGAATTAGGTGGGGCAACTGGTGGCGAGTAACTCTTGAGGCCTGGCTAGTAGCTCAGGACTTGAAATTTTGAGCCCTGTTCTAGGTGGTACCCAGGACTCCCTTCGGAAAGCTATAGCATTATTAATACATTTGGTCAGATTTCTGGCCTCAAGATAAACTGGGAAAAACCCAGCCTTTTGCCAGTAGACTCTTTGGAAGAATCCTTGCACGAGGAAGTTGCCCAGATTCAAATTGTGAATACATTTAAATACTTTGGCATAAATATTTCAAGAGAACCTCAACGATATATAGTAGATAACGTAGTTCCACTGCTGGCCAAATTTAAGGGAAAATAAAAGTATGGAAACACCTGCTGTTATATGTGGCAGGTCGTTGTAATATAATTAAAATGATTTGGATGCCGCAACTTCTATACGTTCTACATAACTCTCCAACCTGGCTGTATAAAAAATGGTTTCAAAAGATAGATACGCTGAATTGATTTGTAAGTTTGGCTCAGCAAGAATTTAGCTTAGCACCCTGCAATTACAGAAACAGGAAGGAGTATCGCTCCCACACCCCTTTAGTTACTTCCTAGTGGCACAGAGTACACCCCCCTCTGGGAGAATAGCAAATTGGGAGAACTGCAGAAGATGGGGACAGTGAGGGAATGGGAGGGGAATAAAATGTATCAGTCAGTTATATCAAGACGATACTCTGAAAACCTTCCAGGGACCGAGAGACCAATTTGCAGTGCCGAATAAGTCTTTCAGGTACTTACAGGTTAGGCACGCGCTGGAGAAACAGTTCAGAGGACAGATTCTGGAATGGAGCATGATTCCAGTCCTTAAAAGAATAATAAAAACAGAAACCGGGAAAGGCTTAATTTAAAAAAACATACCTCTACTTAAACAATACAGCAACTGAGAAATAAAACAGAGTTGATAAGGAAGTACAATTGCAGGGTCCTGGGTGTTATTAGTCGATGAGTCAGGTATCATCGGTTCCCAAACTTGACAGATGTTCCTGGTTTGATTGTACATCAGTACTGTCAAACTGTCTTGGCATTCCTTTTTTATTTGGGATGAAAGGGGTGTTGACAGAAGCCCTCTGATTGATTAACCACTTCCCCACCGCGCCATAAGCATTTTACTGCTACGGCGCGGTGGAGTTGCTTTGACACGACGTCCCTGGGACGTCCTCGTGCACTTCCGCGATTGCGCGTCCCCTGGGACGCGCTCGCGAAAGTGTCCGTGCTCGCCGGGTCTAGAAGACCCGGCGCATCACGGATCACGGTAAATTGCCGCTGATAGCGGCCGTTTACCACGTGATCGCGCCGTCGAATGACGGCGCGATCACTTGTAAACAAACCAGCGTCATTTGATGACGCCGGTTCCTCCCTCTCCTTTCGGTACAGTGTGCGAGGAGAGGGGGGGGGGAGCGGGGTGTCAGCAGCTGAGCTGTGGCTGGATCTGTGACAAATGCAGTCACAGATCCAGCCATCCCTCAATCCATCCCAGCTCTGCAATCCCCCAGTACCCTGCAATCCCCAGTACCCAGCATTACCCAACAATCCCCCACAATACCCCACAATGCCCCAGTACCCGGCAATGCCCCAGTACCCGGCAATGCCCCAGTACCCGGCAATGCCCCAGTACCCGGCAATGCCCCAGTACCCGGCAATGCCCCAGTACCCGGCAATGCCCCAATACCCTGCATGATACTTTGCAATACCCCAATACTCTGCAATACCGCCTATGAGGATTTTTAAGTAGCGAAGTTTGGCGCCATTCCACGAGTGTGCGCAATTTTGAAGTGTGACATGTTGGGTATCTATTTACTCGGCGTAACTTCATCTTTCACATTTTGAAAAAAAATCGGGCTAACTTTACTGTTTTGTTTTAAGCGCAAAACAGTGTTTTTTTTTTAAAACACGCGTTCAATAAATTTCTGCGAAAATACCGTGCGAGATAAAAAGTTGTAACGGCCGCCATTGTATTCTCTAGGGTCTTTGCTAAAAAAGCATATATAATGTTTTGGGGTTCTATGTAATTTTCTAGCAAATAAATGATGATTTTTCCATGTAGGAGAGAAATGTCAGAATTGGCCTGGGTGTTCCAGAACGCCTGATGGCGTTCCCTGCATGTTGGGCCTCTGTATGTGGCCACGCCGTGTAAAAGTCTCACACATGGGGTATCGCCATACTCGGGAGGAATAGCAGAATGTGTTTTGGGGTGTAATTTGTGGTATGTATATGCTGTGTGTGAGAAATAACCCACTAATATGACAGAAACAAGTTTTTTATTTTTTTTACAGAATTTTCAGTCGTTTCTTTTATAGCGCAAAAAATAAAAAACCCAGAAGTGATCAAATACCACCAAAAGAAAGCTCTATTTGTGTGAAAAAAAGGACAAAAATTTCAAATGGGTAGAATGTTGTATGACTGAGTAATTGTCATTCAAATTGTGAGAGCACCGAAAGCTGAAAATTGGTCTGGTTAGGAAGGGGGGTTAAGTGCCCAGTGGTCAAGTGGTTAAGCATCCGAGGAGTGGTTGCTGGGAGGTCACCATGCTCATGATCATGTCTCCCAGGTACAGTTTGTGATAAGTATTCATATCTCTGAATATCTACTGTTTACAGACTGCCAACATCCATATTATGGTCCAGCGTGAAATTTGCTACAAAACAAATATAAAATATCCAGTGTCTATTTTACCTAGGAGGAATAAGGGGTGCCAGTGGTTCCCCATATGGTCTGACATAGTAGTGTCTTAATTTGAAATGTTACAAATTATCCGAGGAAACTAAATATGTCCATATTATGGCTGTGCTATTATTATTTCAGGAGTTATGGAATATACTGGAATGATGGATTGGACAGACAGATATTTATATTGTACAGAATCCAGTTACGATATTTATGACCCAAGTCTGTTAACTTTTCTAGTCACTGAAGTGCCAAGTCAGACACTTTTACGGGCCCTAAGATGGGTATTGGAAAATTGATAAGAGGTGTCTGCCATGAAGAGATTGTGGATTTTATGAGCTGAAGGTCACTGCAGCTGCATCTTCCTATGACAAGATGAACAAAATGTTGTTACGCACACAGATATGTGTTAGCCCAGTATGCATGACCATTACAGCATCCAATGTACAAATAGGTACTATCAACATAGGGGCTGATAAGAGTCCTGATGAAATTGTACACATTTACCTGGTTATACAGTATATAGTTATTAATAGAGATACCTCCAGAAGAATGTTGCAACAAAGTCCATTTGCAGGGTCCGAAAATCTACTCTGCTCTTTAGTCCCTCCCTAGTAGCTTCTAATCTGACATGCAACCAGATCTCTGGGTCAGATCGCCAAAACTGAGCCGTAGCAGACAGGTACGCCACAAAAAACTGACACTCCCAGGGCCCTATTCAGGGCATCTTACACACTTGCTGCGCTGACCAAGGGTACCCAGGGACTCACCTCAGGAGGAGACTGGCCAGTGCTGCCGGCCGCTGCACAAAGATGGCCGCCGAGCAATCAGAACGCGGCCACGGGAAAATGGCCGACCGCAATGTAAGCTGCACATGGCGCGGCTATGACAAAATGGCCACTAATGGGAGTCTTCAATGTAATTGAAAACCTCCAAAAAAATTGCGCCGGCCAAATGGTGGCAAAACGCCACATTTAAACAGGGAAAGCCTCCTAGGGCTTTTACAGTGAGAAACCCCCAAGGAAAGTACCCAATACAAACAATAAAAAATGGCAGATAACACAGTCCCCTCAGGAAGGCCCCCCCCCCGGACAGCATGCTTTAGTAATGCAGCAGAGGCAAAGGTGCAAGGAAGGGAGGAGAAGAGGACTGACTAGTGTAACACCAAAGCCAAGATGAGCCTTTTAGTACCAACCTCAAATAGGAAATATTGTGGTTGGAGTTTTGCACAGCAGCAGCAACTGTATTCTGTTTTACAGACAATCTAGTTTAAAATAGAGATACTAGTTAAATTGCTTATTTCTGTGGTGTTAAAACTAAATAAAAAAACAAAAAAACACTGAAGCAATGCAATTAAGTAAATAATCACACATTTATTTATAGAAATGTAAATCATACCTGGTAGCCAAAAAATTTGAACACAATTCAAAAAATGTACTCTTTCCCACCCAGTAACCAGCAACAGGTCAACTGGATGAATTAAGAGCCATCTGGCTATTAAGTTAGGTGACAAATGTAATAGTCAAAAATACCCCTTAAAACCCTGATGGATACTTCATAAAGTAAACACCACAAACATAATTACAATATTGCCAGCCAAAATGAGCATTTACTGTAAAAGTTATACTTTATAGTAAAAGTAAGCCTTAACCTGAAACTGTGACTAACCAAAAGAGGTAAAATATGTACATACAATTACAATAAAAAAAAACAAAAAGAAAAAAAAAAACACTGTTACATGAGAAAAGATGTTCCACTTTCTGTCAATCCTTTATTTTACCACATTAAAGAGAACCTATCATGTCAAATTGCATTATCTAACATTCGTACTAGAGGCTGGGTAAAAGCTGAAATGCAGTGCATCAATACAGTCACACCAACATTTCATGAGGAACATCAACGGCAAAGATCTCCTAAATTGACTCTGCCCATGAAATGCCAACATCACTATACTGGATTATCATTCAAAAACACATGGGGGGTTCTATGGTGAAAAACAAGATCCCTCCAGAGGGATGGAGATTTCTTATAAACACAATAAGCATGTTTTTTGCCAGTAAATGGCAACTCAGTCTCACCCAACTTATCTGGCCAGATGGTGCCAACTTCAAGTAAATATTGAGGGGGAAAAAAAAAGTGACAAAATATGTCCGATAGGTCCGCTTTAACCAATTCTATTACACTTAGAAGTAGGGCTGGTCATGGCTCTCCATCTGGTTTACTAAAAATCCCAGCATACTGCTGGCTCAGACTTGGTTTACAAAGTCAGACAGCCATAGGTTGCCAAGTCCAATTTATATCATATGAGACCGATGTCTAACACACAATTTATAAATTACAGTTATGACCAACTAAAGTTCTTTTTAATATATATATATATTTTTTATTTAACCTTTCACAATCAAATATTCCATGATTAGCACATGGTGGCCAATCTCAATACGCCGCCTCTTTAAAAGTTTGAAGACTAAATAGAAAAAAAGGCTTCATCTGTGGCCTCATGTAAAATTTAGAAAATTTTGGTATAAAAGAAAAACTCATCTAAAAAGGTAGATAAACTAACAAAAAGATTAAACTGTTTTGTGACAGTACAAATCTTTTAAAGTCTTTAGCTCTTCAATTAATGTTTTGTTTTGATTTTCAAGCACTGCAACTCTGTTCTCCAAGCATTTAACATATTCCTTCTTTTTCCTCCGGCACTCTCGGGCAGCCTCCCTGCAAGTCAAGGACACATCATTAGTACACTTATTGAATCTAACAAAACATGGCATTTTATGTTGCCCTCTTTTAAAATAAAAAAAACACTACAAAAAATGAAAAACCCAGAGAGGTACATTATATATATCTGTGATAATTTATGCCCCTTTTATACACATACTGTAGCTGCTGACTTAACATTAGGACACTTACCTGTCCTGGAGTCCATCGATGTTCGTCACCGCAGCCGATATAAACATAAGGTAAGGAAACACGTCAGTGTAGCCTTTCGGCTTCATGGCCAGGTCCCTACTGCGCACGTGCTCTCACTGGCCCAGCAGAAGTGGAGCCAAGCTGCTGATGTACTTTGCCGTGGCCCTGTCTCCCCGAAGTGGGTAAGGGGACCATTCAAAAACAGGTCCCCGTTCCCCCTAAAAAGGTACCAAATGTGAGCACAATAAGCACAAGTTCCACTTTTGGGTGAAACTGCACTTTAAGGAGTGCAAGATCCTACAAAAACTTTTGCAGGCTGGAAACTGAGCAACTGATATGCCCCTGCCCCCTCTGCCCACCAGGTATGCAACTTCTGGCGTAACCTTGCTGACATTTAGCAAGAAAATATACATATAGAGGTTTAGAAACCTCACAGATTATGTTCTCTGCTTATTTTCTCACCTGTTTTTCATTAATCTTATTTCTCGCTTTAGCTGTGGGTCATCGCTCTTTGGAGGTTGACAGGACAGTGTAACAGGAGAAGTCATTACCACAGTTTGAGGAAGGGAGGTGGTAGTTGATGTGGTTCGTATCTGGTAAGCTTGCATGTCTCCCGAAGCAGCTGAAAAAAAAAAAAAAAAAAACAAACACAAAAAATAAAAAATTATTGGACAAAACATAACCCACATTTATGAATTCAATGATTAATCACTTTTTACTGCACCAGAGTGACAGGACATTACTTACTCTGTACAACCACCTGGTTGCTGGGAACAAGAATCTGTTGGCCATCAGATGTCTGGGCATACTGTAGTATAGTTGTACCACTCTGGTTACTGCCAGCATTGGACATTAATGTCTGCAACCCTTGTACTCCATCTGTCGCAGCAAGCTGGAGTGTTCCATTGGGAGCAATAGTGACTAGAAGGTACAGAATGAGATTATATTAAAATCGAGACAAATCACACTACAAAATTATATTTTTATGGCACTATGCAAAATGACATACAAAAAGTGTGTATGTATGTGTAATATATATATACACACACAAAGTGTAAAAACATTAAAAGCCAACAAGATTACCTTGCAAATATACAGATGAAACTCAAAAAATTAGAATATTGTGCAAAAGTTAATTTCACTAATGCAACATAAAAGGCGACACTAATATATGAGAGATAGTTCAATCCGTGATTTGTCATAATTGTGAGGATTATGGCTTACAGCTCATGAAAACCCCAAATCCACAATCTCAGAAAAATAGAATATTGTGAAAAGGTGCAATATTCTAGGCTCAAAGTGTCCCACTCAAATCAGCTAATTAAGCCATAACACCTGCAAAGGGTTCCTGAGCCTTTAAATGGTCTCAGTCTGGTTCAGTAGGAATCACAATCATGGGAAAGACTGTTGACCTGACAGTTATGCAGAAAACCCACATTGACACCCTCCATAAGGAAGGAAAGCCTCAAAAAAGGTAATTGCAAAAGAAGTTGGATGTTCCCAAAGTTATGTATCAAAGCACATTCAAGGAGTTAAGGAAAAAAATGTTCTGCCTAAAATTAATGTTTGCAAGGTAGACAGACAGAATAGTGTAATGATTCTGTTAAACAAGTAAATACCTATTAAATTCCTTTATCTATATCACCTCCGGCGTTCTAGTTTCTGTTATCTCATTCACTTTCTGGTTTGCATCACTTGTTCATGCAAGAACTACATTTCCAAGTATCAATTGCGGCACGCCCAGTATTTCACACCTCCTTGAAGCGTCCTGACACACAGATGTAGTTCCCAGGAGGGGGCGAGCACGTTACTGACCACTGCAGTAAAGTCTCCCTTCACGGTGGTCAGTAAAATCAGACAAGCAGGAAGTGAACAGAGAAGAAATAGAGCAACTTCTGAGCAAAAACTAACAATGAGGAAGTGAAAAGAGGAATGTCTGCAGGTAAAGGATGATTATGAAAAAAAAAAATGTCCTTTACAACCCCTTTAATAGAAAGTTACGTGCAAGGGAAAGGTGTGGAAGAAAAAGGTGCACAAGCAGCAAGGATGACCGCAGCGTGGAGAGGATTGTCAGGAAAAGGCCATTCAAAATTGTTGGGGACTTTCACAAGAGTGGACTGAGGCTGGAGTCAGTGCATCAAGAGCCACCAACCACACACAGATGGATCCTGGACATGGGCTTCAAATGTCGTATTCCTCTTGTCAAGCCACAATGTCAGAAGTGTCTTACATGGGCTAAAGAAAAACAGATCTAGTCTGTTGCTCAGTGGTCCAAAGTCCTCTTTTCTGATGAGAGCAAATTTTGCATCTCATTTGGAAACCAAGGACCCAGAGAATAAAAGGAAGAATGGAGAGGAACACACTACAAGATGCTTGAAGTCCAGTGTAAAGTTTCCAGTCTGTGTTGGTTTTGGTGGAGCCATGTCATCTGCTGGTTTTGGTCCATTGTGCTTCATCAAGTCCAGGGTCAATGCAGCCATCTATCAGGAGATTTTGGAGCACTTCATGCTTCCTTCCGCAGATGAGCTCTATGGGGATGCTGACTTTATTTTCCAGCAGGACTTGGTACCTGCTCAGACTGCCAAAAGCACCAAAACCTGATTGAATGACCGTGGGATTACTATGCTTGATTGGCCAGCAAACTTGCCTGACCTGAATCCCATATAGAGAATCTTTGGGGCATGGCCAAGAGAAAGATGAGACATGAGACTGAACAATGCAGAAGAGCTGAAGGCCGCTATTGAAACATCCTGGTCTTCCGTGACACCTTAGCAGTGCCACAGGCTGATGGCTTTCCATGCCACTTGGCATTGAGGCAGTAATTGCTGCAAAAGGGGCCCAAACCAAGTACTGAGTACATATTCATGCTTCTACTTTTCAGAGGTCCGATTTGTTCCATTTACAATCCATGTTTTATTGATTGCATGTAATATTCTAATTTTCTGAGATTGTGGATTTGGGGTTTTCTTGAGCTGTAAGCAATAATCACGACAATTATGACAAATCACAGGTTGACCCATCTTGCGTTGCATGTAATGAGTCTATCTCATATATTAATTTCACCTTCTAAGTTGCATTAGTGAAATAAATGAACTTTTGCACAATATTTAACATTTGAGTTTCACCTGTACTTATAATTTCAAACGTTTCTCAACCACTGCCTCCATCCTGCCGGCCTGCAGCTTTACAGCTGTCACAGTGGGGTTGATTTACTAAAACTGGAGTGTGCGGAATCTGGTGCAGAACTGCATAGAAACCAATCAGCGTTTTCTTGTAAAATCTTAAATTGAACAAGCTGAAGTTAGAAGCCGATTGGCCAATACGTACAGCTGCACCAGGTTTTGTACTCTAGTTTTGGTAAATCAACCACAGTGTTTTTAGAGTCTTTGCCCACCTTGTAGGTAATGCTCCTAGCTACCAATGTCACAGTCTCTGCAGAGCCAGCGGTGTTTGCCAACCTGTTTGAGAGGAGGTGAATGCTAATGAGCGATAGTTTGATTACCCAATATAAAATACATTTTACTAGTAAAACATGATGCTGCTTTACATAATATGCAGCTGTGGTGTGAATCTGTACCATGTCACACTTACAATCATGTAAATGTTAGCAAATGACCAGTGACAGAATCGCTAGGCTAGGTCAGGAGACAAATTAAGCAAAAATGTTTTACTTTTGGGCATGAAAACTTAAGGAAAAAAAATGTATAGGGCACTGGTGTCACAAAAAGCGAGAACCCTTGATATAAAAGGGTACATTTTTTATTTGCCAACTGTTTCAGCATATTTTAGAACATGCAACAAATAGGGTATAGGGTATAATATGATATAAGCTTGTCTAACACGACACGGTGGTTCACTCACTTATTGAGCTACAATTATGCTACCACACATATGCTATGAAGAGGTGTTATTTGTTTTATAGATCCAGGGTAGGGATATGCAGAGTAGTATCAGCAAAACAGAGTTCACCCCTCTTTGGAGTCATTGAGAGGACAATGCTGATGAAATTTCAACAAAGGCAAAAGAGGAAGTTTCACAGTGAACTTAAATTTGTCAAAATCATTCTGCTCATCCTTAGTCGTGATATGACATTAGTTAAAAGAAGTGCGGTATTTAAAAACAAAAAAAAGAAGCAAAAATCATACTTGCCCATGTGGATGCAGCATCAATTCAATGCTGCATCTGTCCACTGCCTCTATAGAGAGCACTGGAGAGGCCTGATCAGTGGTCTTTGATCGCTCAGCTCTCAGCTCTGTTCTGAGCACAGACCTATCAGTCACCGCTCTGCCTCTCCAGAGCTCACTGGCGTACCAGACAGAAGGGGGCCGGAACAACCGGCTCAGAGATATATTAAGAAAATAAAAAAAAGGTTTTTATTTTTTTTGAATCTCCCAATTTCTTTTTAAAACGAATAGCAGGGGAAGTCCTAACTGTTCCAGTGCAAATTACCCGAGAGGGAATATGCTCAATCACTGAAAGATTTCTTCTCACATCCTGTGGGGTATACAGGACAGAAGTGAAGGGAAATTGCTCCAAATCCTTCAGTCAGGAGTACATGATCTGGCAAGAAACATTCCGATAGGAGGAAAGAGTGAACAGAGGGGTGCAGGTGCTCCTTCACTGTATAACCACAAGCTGGAGGCAATGAGGTGAGCAGGGTGTATTTTTTAGGCTTTAACTGTAAAAAAAATAAAAAGGGCAGGCCACCAATGTGGCCCTGCTGGCGTATCTATACTTCAGAAATAGATGGACAGAAAAGTAAAATCTGTCTCCAGGTAAATCTGCTTTAAATGTGTATCGCACAGGTGTTCTGTAGGCTTGAGTTCAGCTTTTAGGCTCTGTTCACACCTGGGCGATTTGAATCGCGGCAAAATGTCCACAATTCCAAATCGCAGAATGAGTGTGTGATGCCATTACTTCTTAACAGTACCCTAGTCGTGCCATGATTTTATTGCGATTGTCAAGCTGCAATCACAGGGAAACTAAAACGTACAATGCGTTTTTCCGCTCGGCGCGATTGGGGGTGCCATTGAGAAGTAATGGTATTGAACACATGTCCCTCGATTTGGAATTGCAGGCAGAATCATGTGAACGGAGCCTAGAGTATATATATATAACACACACACACAAAAAAAAAACTGCGATTTCCCTTTAATAAACTGTGCTATTCTGCAATTTAAATCTCACCATACTGTCCAGAGCTGGTCTGATATATTGTAGTGGCAGCAGACATTTGTGCAACAGTTGTTCCTTCGTCTTCACGTCTATCTTCAGTGTCTTCAGAAGAGAGATCTTTTAAAATTTGCCTTTTAAATAATAAAAAAATACATTTAAAAATTAAATACTTAAGACATGTAACCCTTATAATAAAGCATCAATACCATGGTCTATTTCTCAATCTGAAATATAAGTAAAGGCAAACAGGAAAAATTACTCTTTCTAGACTAGAAAAAGTTAATGTGAAAAAGTCACCTTTCGTAGCAATGGACCAGCACCTCCCTGATCCCCGCTGTGTCAGCTAGCATGGTTCTTCTCCCTCCCCGCTAGCTTTCACAAGGAGAAAAAAAAAAAAAAAAGTGGACAAGCAGGGCACCGTCCACATCACCAATTGACAGGGCACTGTGCATGGAAATCTTTACATGGCATAGTTCGTCGCGGAGCTTGCAGCGATCTATGCCCAGAAGTGGGAGCAAATACCTGGATTAGACAGGTATCTGTTCCCTCCTTAAAAGGTAGCAAACGTGACAACTGGGGGGGATAATATTCAATTTTTGGGTGGAAACCCGCTATAAAACTGTCCATTTTATACCAGCCCAAACCACAAATCTAAATTAGTCCTAACAGCTTTGGGTTTCCACTTACCCATATGACAGCCGATGAGATAAAATGCGGGCCTTCCTTGGGGTGTCAATACTGTCAGATGAATCCTGAGAGTCCTCACTTTCTGATATTGAAGAAGCCTACAGGTGAAGAAATTGGCATATTTTATTGGTTATGTGACTTCAATCCTACACAATACAGACCAAGATTATCTGTTAGAAGCAATTACCGTTGACGGAGCAACCTGAGGAGAATGAATGACCGATGACTGTGCTGACTGAATTACACCCTGAACTTGGACTTGTTGATCCCCAGGAAGAACAACAGTCACGGGAGCTGTGCCTCTTAGAGACATCTAGAACAGGATGGCAGTTATGAAAGCAGTTAACCAAAGAGTAAATACAGTGTATAAAAGACAAACTAAATCCAGTGTATATGACCAAAACATTAGTGCTCATATGCAAGTAAGGACTTGAGCCAATAGATCTACTACTGAGAAAACATGGCTGTCATATGGTCACTGGAAGCCTCTCTATACACACAGTTAAACATAATCTGTTCACACTGGTTTTGCTCCTGGAACTACTTATAATTGTATAGTATTGTGATATCTCCAAGAGGTCATGCACACTGCTGGAATAAACATTTTCAAGCTCTGAGCTGTTTGGGGGCACTAGCTCCTCTCAAAAGTGCGAGTTGTGGTTTTTTTATGCCTGTAGTAGCATATGCCTGAAAAAGCCAAAGTGTGCATGGACACTGGCTAACATGGAGGGGAGGTTCTAGGCAGAAAAAAAAAAAAAGTTCAAAAGCTGCAGGAGCTACAATGTGCATGAGCCCTAAGATAGTTCTGAGTCCTTGTTGAATACTGGGTTGTGATGTTTATGAATGGGTAATGGTGGTGTTGCCCTTGGTGTGTGGTGCTGTGGACCACTCTAGCGTTATTATATCACGTATATGAGCGACATTTATATTGGTGCCAGGCCGGATCCATTTCTTGCAAACCCCCCAGGCTTTGCACTTTACATGCAATACATTTTTGTTGGCCATTATGGTTTGCATTTGATTGTGTGTGCACAAAGCATGTATCTGGCAGAACTGCAATCAGGAGAAACCAGGCACAGTTGTGCCTTATAAATGTTCCCGGAATCTGCATTTTAAGGAGCGACCTGTTCTGCGTTTGCCGAGTCAGGAGGAGACGCTAGTGCAAAACGCACCCCCTACTTCCAGTGTCTGGTTTTGCATTTTTACAATTGTAATAAAGTGTATTCTTGCACTTGAATTCTTTTTGATTTCGCTATGCTTATCTACTAGTGAGAAAACATGGCTGTCATCATATGGTCTCTGGAAAACTATGCACATTAGTACATGGTAGGCTTTGGGTGGGTTGGTGGGGGGGGTGTTTTGATGCACAAAGTGTTTTGTAATGATTACAGCTTATTTGAGTCTCCTTAAGGCCATTTACAATTGGGGATTACTACAATATCCCATTAAATACAGGCTCATAACTACAGAAGTGGTATGTGGAGAGTTAGGGAAGCCTATAGCATATAAATGTCTCCCATCCATTCTCCAGTGTATTTTAAAAACACGAGAAATAATCTGGGCACTATAGACAATGCGGTTGGCTCAGACCTTGTTCTTGCAGTGTTAGCTATGCCAAAACACTTGTAGCAAGCACAGTCTAGTCTAAAACATTTCTAGCAAGTAACACTAAGCTAATCAAAAAATAAAGTACCAAGCGAGGATAGAGGGTCTGTTAAAATATGTAAGTATGTTTTTAGTTTTCTTGCATTACTAGTGCTCGGAGTAATGACAAAAAAAAAAAGTCAACTGTACCTGTTGAGCAAGTTGGGCAGCGTGAAAGGCTGAGAAGGAAATGGTCTGGATAGTCTCTGTACTGTTGCTTTTCTTAGAGACTTCTTCCATAATAAACTATAAAGAAAGATTAAAAGTAACTTAAGCCATTTTCTATTACACAAATATGTTTATGCAAACATTCCGATTTATCGACTTTGTGCTTTCTTTCAGTAGTAGGACGACAAGGTTTTTCAAATAAGATCACATATACCCAAGCCACCGAATGGTAGGCTATAATGAACCAAAATAAATCTACTCAGCATCATAGAACATAAGGGATTAAAAAAAAAAAAAAAAAAGTAATGGGTGGAGCTACAAAAATGTCCTTATGCCAAACATACTGTACAAAAAAAAAAAAAAAAAAGTCACCTGAATACACCAAGCTCCAGTGTGAATGTAGTCTAAAGCCCATTACACTCTTAGCGAAAGTGGGCCAGCTCAGCAGGAACCAGTGCAGTTTAGTGTGCACTGCTGTCTGAACAGAAGGTGCTCCAACAATCAGCTTCTGTCAAAATCATACTGGAAGACCAGCACTTGTAGTCATAGTTTGTGTTGATGTTGGGATCTTTCAGGCTTTTTTGTTAAACCCACTAGTTAAACAAAAAACAACCACCACAAGCTGCTTAAGCTGGCCATAGACTGTTCGGATCACATATGGACAGACTTGGTCAAAGACAGCCTGTCGGATTTTTATGCGATTATTTTAGCTGCTAGCAATAATCACTGTTCTCCCCACCAGTAGAATAAAACGGCTCTGAGAGACAGTGCTGATGGGGTAATCTAGCGAAAATCATTGCAGGAAAGAAAAATCGCTACGTTTATGACTGGCCTTAGTCTTACTTTCTGCACATGGAAGCTTACTTGTCTAAAATACATGCTCCTGTAGAACTCCATTCACTGAAATGGGGGGGGGGGGGCCTTATCTAGTGGGATGTAGATGAAAAGTGTGTTTTGCCAGGCTGCATAGGCACTGTATCATCCAATAATTTTGAACACTGCAGAAAATATTGTCACTGGGGGAACATGAACTATGAAGCGGTGTACTGAGAGGACTGGGGGTAAATGCACAGCAAACATCCAACATTCATGCATGTGCCTTATATTTCAGAAGGCAGTTCGTTTTTTTTCCTTTTAGCACATTGTCTATTCTCTTTAAAATGGTTAGCCAAAGTGACAATCTCTTAATAGCCCATACTACCAACACACTTGTACTCTATTGACAGCATCAACCTGTGTGGGCTCTGACACCAACCAAAATGGTACTTGCAAGTCTTGGCTTCTAGAGAACATAGGAGCATGGGGATGTAATCTCTTACTGGCCCACTCATACTAGCTTTGCTGTGTGTACGTTTCTATTCTGCATCTATTACTGTCAATGGAAACATGTACTTACGACTCAGAAAAGCCTGATGGGTTCTAAACGGAATTTAAAAAAAATTCTGCAGTGAACATTAATCTGGCAGTCTCGTCCATAGGTTTGTTTCTCTTTTTTCCCCCCAATCCTCCAGCCAGGGTAAGATCAGTAAAAGGCAGGACAAAAAAAACAAACCAACAGCTTGTATTTATTTTACGATTGCCGTGACAGTACTCGTTACATTCCAGTTCCTTCAGTAAATGCACTCAATAGGCTCAATCTGCATACTTGTCTCAGCTCAGTAACTCAAGGTATTGAAATCAGAATGTCTACATGACAGTTAGGAGAAACAGCAATCATGGTGTACATTGCTCTCCACAGTTTTTTTTTCTAAAGAAGAGACAGTCCAAGAACCATCTCACAAATCGAGGGGTGTCTTCTGAAAGGGAGACCATCACAAAGTGCCCTGGGATAGGACACCATCAACTACTTACCAAACTCGCATCCCTTTTAAGCCGATTTCACAAGCAGAGTTGATAGACTGTAACCTTCACTAAACCCAGATTACATTGACTTGTGGCACAACAATATTGCCTCAGCTTCAGATGCCTATTCCTATAGTCCGATAATAGACTCGATGAGTACCCCCCCTGCCTCCCCCAATTCATCTAGAAACATAGAATAATGTTGTAAAGGTGTCACTTTTCCAAGTTTTTACTCTTCCTGTACTGTGCTCAGGATGCATTAACAGGAACATAGATATCTTTTTACTTTATTAACTAGTTTGCTGTTGGTGCAAGGTGCTCCAATTAGGATGTTTGTCAGACCGCTGTGCTCTGTTGAGCAGTCTGCATCTTCAGGTGTATGCAAATTGTTTGTAGTACAGCGCAAAGCACGGATTTCCCAAAAAAATACCAATTTAACATGCTTTGTTCTGCACTGCAACCGTGTGAGGGTGACTGTATTGGTAGAGGAATAGTGCTTTGCTTTCTCATGTCAAAGCTGCCCTCCTGATGACTGGTGTTCTAATAAAATGTTCAAAAAGTAGCAAAAGGGTTGTAAAGCAAAGATCCACAAAATAAATGAAGCAGAGAGAGATGCAGACAGTGCAGATTCCTCTCCAGCATGCTCCACAGTAGTCACATCAGTAACTCTCGGGAGACTGGCAGGGGTAAGAGTGCCGTCGATCTCACAAGGTAGCTTTAAAACTAGAAGGCTGAAGGCCCAGGAGTTCCTAGGCACCTTCACGTATCAGCAAATGCACTGCTACTTCTCAAAAAAAAAGAAAAAAGTACACTTTGCACAATTAGTGTTAAGCCTCGTACACACGATTGGATTTTTCGACAACAAATGTGTGGCAGGGCTTTGTCAGAAAATCTGACCGTTTGTATGCTCCCTCAGACAATAGTTGTCGGATTTTTCAGACAACAGATGTTTTATAGCATGCTTTAAAACTGTCCGACAACAAAGATGTGATGTCGGATCAGCAGATCGTGTACACAAGTCAGTCGGGAAAAAAATCCAAAGTACAAACAAGCATGCTCAGAAGCAATGCTAACCATAGCACAACATTAGCAGACGTTGGCCAAAGGGTGGCGCTAAAGAGCTGAAAAACCACGTTGCTTCGTTTATGTTGGCCAAAAAAAGTATGCAGAACAAGTTCATGGCCAACACCCTTCAGACAAAATTCCACATATTTGTCCGATGGAAATCTGATCATGTGTACAAGGCTTTACTAAACCCAGGACCCTGCATTCAATATATCTGGTCCCCCACAGTACACAGAAATTCTATTTTAGTAAATATAAACTGCCAAATACCTTTTATCATCAGCAGTATATAGCAGTCTTGTGACCTCTTTTACGGTCTGGTTAAAGCTTGTAGGAGGAGCTTTCATTCTATTCTGACTGTCCTATAAAACTACAGGACCCCAGGACAGCAAGTGGTAAAGTAAAATCGTCTACGGTCGGCAAGTAGTGGACGATATAAAAAACGGCAGATGACTCCTGGGTGCTGGGGTGGGCACTGTTAAACATGTGCGTGTTATATCTTTTAGATAAACTTATATACACTATGAGATCCTTTTGGTGTGATCCTTCCCCGCATGAGAGCTGCACCTGGGTTCTGTGTCAGAGTGGCAGTAAGTGAAGAACGGCCACACATTGCAGAGCTGTGAGAAAGCTATTGTAGACCCTCTTTTGTATATGATAAAGGAGGTCACCTTCATCTGGTGGGTTTGGACTCGTCTGGGTTGGTGCACAAACCAGCGCAAAGTGAGTGTTGGTGGTGAAAAGTACTTTAATATAAGTAGAAAAGCATCACTTCAGAACTAATCTTGAGCACTGGCACTTTGTAAAAGAGGATTCTTTCTCATCACTCTAGACCGGGGATATGCAATTAGCGGACCTCCAGATGTTGCAGAACTACGATTCCCATGAGGCATAGCAAGACTCTGACAGCCACAAGCATGACACCCAGAGTCAGAGGCATGATGGGACTTGTAGTTTTGCAACAGCTGGAGGTCCGCTAATTGCATATCCCTGCTCTAGACTGTTTTTTTTATGTCATTGTAGATATATGACAGTATCTACTGCCAAGTAATTCATGCACTGGCACTTTCTTTTTTTTTTAAAGATTTTGGACTTTATGCACATCGATGAATTTATGTATTGCACCAATTTGAAGGTGTGCGTTTAAACCACATAAAAATATCTTTTAATACAGGATGCACAAATGTAACATCAGGCTAGGAGAAGAGGCAACTGACTGTAAATCTTTCCAAGAGAAACACAAAAACACTTTGAGTAGGGAAAGGTTAGAACAGCTGCTGTATGCTGTACTTCCACTGGAAACATCATGACAGGACACCGAAGAGAGTGGGTGAAGTATAAAACGCAGCAAGAGACCAGGCATCAGACATCTCATAAAGACTGTCAGAAGCTGAAGATTGCTCATCCATCAAAGATCTTGGAGAGAGAAGATCTGCGGCATTGGTGGCGGAAACATGCAAGTATAATACCTCTCTTTTTTTTTTTTAAAGGGAATTTGTATATTCATAACAGGGTCACTTTAAACATTGATTGAATGAAATAGCACACTTCTTATATTATTGTGAGCTGTGACACATGACAGTTTTACAAAGGGTTCATCCCTCACATGACCAAGCTGTATACAGCATTATAGGATGATTTAGTCCGTTGCTCTGGGACTAGGTTCTCCAGCAAGAACCAGGTAGCTTCTGTACAGTGACTACACAGCCCCCCCCCCCCCCCCAACACTATGTGCCGGGCAGAGATGCAGCTCCAGATTATAAAGTATTCTGCAAGAGTTACTCTCCAAAAATACAATAAATACTGTCGGTATGAATAAATTACCATGCAGTTTCCTGGTGCACTGCAGACCCAGGAAGAAGTGAAACCTGCAGCTACTCGAATACAACTATTTAATAACACGGTCACCTGATCCCAGAAGTGTGGCAGAGGGAGGATGTTTACGTTTGTTCATACTAGTGGGCACAGTATACCACAGCCACTATTGTGCACTGTGATGAGGGGTGTTCTAATGGTGCATTTCATACTTTTTTCAGCTTTAATGAAAGGTTTATAAAAATTACATTCTATTCATCTTTATTAACCACAGCAGATTGTGATGTAGTGCATAGAAACATGCAGCACTAAAGTCCCTCCCAACCGTGTTCACCCGATCCGATGACGGATGGAAAAATAGGTTTTGCCTCTGTCTGCAGAATCAGACCATAGCGGGGGACCGATGAGATCGGGTGTCAGCGGATGTTCATCCGCTGACACCCACTATCCCATAGGGATCGATGTTCGTATGTCATCAAAAAACGGATGGATGAAATACGGACATACTGTACGCATGTGTGAAAGGGGCCAAAGAGGAAGTAAAACACATTAGGGGTTACCTACTCTTTAATTTGACGATATGTACATCCAAAGCTAGGGAAGAGTTCAGGAAATACAGCTCTTAAGAAAGCCACCCTCCCTTTTTCAAGGGACCAAACGTAATTGGACAATTGTATCAAAAGCCGTTTCATGGCCAGGTGTGGGCTACGCCTTCGTTATTTCTTCATCAATTAAGCAGGTAAAAGGTGTGGAGTTGATTCTAAGTGTGGTATTTGCATTTGGAATCTATTGCTGTGCCTACACCATGCGTTCAAAGAAGCTGTCTATGCAAGTGAAAGATGGTCTATACTCACAAGCAAGATGGTTTTTAACGCACATTGTTAGACAGGTTAATTGGTTGTTCTGCTAGCTGGTCGGTAAGTAGACTTGGTTATTCCCTGGGCATTCCCCAGGTTCTTGTTGTTATCTGCTTTAGCCTTCCATTGCTACTTACTGTGATTGCCAGCCATAGATGGGGGCGGTGGATACGTTTTGTTTCACCTGTGGTGTTTATTTTGGTCCAGCAGTGCACCAACACCTTTGCAGCCATTGTGCTATATGCTGGGTGCTTGGTGTGCTTCTGTACCTTTAAGGAGGGGTGGCTCCCCTTCAGTCCACCCGCCCCTATCTATCCATTAAAATGCATGTGCCTCCATTGTGAGGACACTCACTGTTAGTGTTAGGACCACAGAATTATGGGGTGCCTTGGTGCGGCTCTGTGGCTCACGCATGCGTTTGCAAATGCGTGCAGACAAAACCCCTGTTTTTAACGCACATTGTTAGACAGGTTAATTGGTTGTTCTGCTAGCTGGTCGGTAAGTAGACTTGGTTATTCCCTGGGCATTCCCCAGGTTCTTGTTGTTAAATGTATGGCTTTAAAAACAAAAATCCATCAGAGAGATAGCTGCAACATTAGGAGTGGCCAAATCAACAGTTTGGTACATTTTGAGGGAAAGAACACACTGGTGAGCTTAGCAACATAAAAAAGGCCTGAATGGCCACAGATCGCAGGATCCTCTCTATGGTAAAGTAAAACCCATACACAACATTCAGACAAAGGAAGCACACCCTCCAGGAGGTGGGCGTATTATTGTCAAAGTCTACAATCAAGAGAAGACTTTACAGGAGCAAATACTGAGGGTTCACCACAAGGTGAAAACTATTCATAAGCCTGAAGAATAGAATAGAAAACCAAGATTAGATTTTGCCCAAAAAAAATTGGCCAAAAAATAAAAAAAAAGCCAGACCAAAGTTCATTGGGCAGTGCTTTACAGTACAGATGGACAATGATCCAGACCACACTGCAAAAGCAACCCAGAAGCTTTTGAAGGAAAAGAAGTGGAATATTCTGCAATGGCCGAGTCACTCACCTGATCGCAACCCAATCGCAATTGAGCTTGCATTTCACTTGCTGAAGGCAAAACTAAAAAGGCAGAAAGACCCACAAAGAATGACTAAAGACAGTTGCCGTTAGAGCCTGGCAAAGGATCAGAAAAGAAGAAACCCAACCCAGTAAAGGATTCTCAACAAAATATTAAAAAGGAACACTTATGCTCATTTGTCCAATTACATTTGAGCCTTTGAAAATGGGGGGGGGGGGTTATGGTGAACCCCTTGAATTAAAGCTGACAGTCTGCACTTCAAATTAATTTGGATTGTTTTACAGAGCCAAAGGTATAAAAATTGAGTCAGTGTCCAAATATATATGGACCTAACAGTATATTTAATTTTTAAAAGTGTTGTAAAGAATTTTTAAGTGAACCTGTGCTTTGCTCATGAACCCAACAGATGTGCTCTCCAGATTCACAGTCACCACTCCACTACTATTCTCCCCCACTGGAACTAGAGCCCCAACCTATGGTGCCAGGTATGGGGGGGGTGGGGGTCCTCTTCCTCCAGTGTCGCAGGGCTAATGCTTGGCAACTGGTTGGTTTAACACCTAGTGCTTTCAGACAGGATCTCTCTGCAAGTTCCAGTCAGCTCCTTAGAGCTTACATACCAATTCTGACAGCTGAATGGGGCAGCAGGGAAGAAACAGGAAGGGGAGTGTGTACAATTAAGGAGAGTGGCAGTTCAGTAAACTTGCATGGGCAAGGAGCAAAGTAAGTTTTCAGAATTCTAGAATGTTTTACCGATAATATCAGTAGCTCATTCAGAGCTTTAAAACGTTGCCTGAGGTTATTCTTAATGTGGTAAAAAAAAAAAAAAAAGAAAAGAAGTACTAATAATGAATACTGTGTAGCTATACGTGAATAGGGAAATACAGGGTTATAAAGGACAATTTATTCTAAAAAAAATTATGAAGGAAAACACTGAACAATGAAAGGTATTCATTTCCATGTGAATCAAGAGAAAAAAAAAATCACAACTATTTCACTCTGAGACTACAGTTTAAACCTTTACTGTTCAGCACTCCAATGCAGAATTTAACCACTTCCCGCCCGGCCAATAGCCGATTTACGTCCGGGAAGTGGTTATGAAATCGTGACAGGCCGTTCTCAAACGGCCTGCACGATTTCATGCCGCACGCGCCCGTGCGGGCGCGCAGCGCGGCGATCGGTGATGCGGGGTGTCAGTCTGACACCCTGCACCTCCGATCTCGGTAACGAGTCTCCGGTGGAGCCTCGTTACCACGTGATCAGCCGTGTCCAATCACGGCTGATCACGATGTAAACAGGAAGAGCCGCCGACGGCTCTTCCTCACTCGCGTCTGACAGACGCGTGTAGAGGAGAGCCGATCAGCGGCTCTCCTGACAGGGGGGGGTTCGCGCTGATTGTTTATCAGCGCAGCCCCCCCCTCGGATCGCCACACTAGACCACCAGGGAACTAAAAAAATACAAAAAAAAATGTCAAAAAAAAAAAAAATAATGTAAAAAAAAAAATAAGTCAGCAAAAAAAAAAAAAAAAAAAGGGGGCAGTAAAAAAAAAGATGCCAATCAGTGCCCACACATGGGCACTGATTGGCAACATTGATCCATCAGTGCCACCCCTCAGTGATCATCAGTGCCACCCCAGTGTCTGTCAGTGCCACCCCACAGTGCCAATCCATGCCCAGTGCCCGCCTATCAGTGCCCACCTGTGCCGCCTATCAGTGCCCACCTGTGCCGCCTATCAGTGCCCACCTGTGCCGCCTATCAGTGCCCACCTGTGCCGCCTATCAGTGCCCACCTGTGCCGCCTATCAGTGCCCACCTGTGCCGCCTATCAGTGCCCACCTGTGCCGCCTATCAGTGCCCACCTGTGCCGCCTATCAGTGCCCACCTGTGCCGCCTATCAGTGCCCACCTGTGCCGCCTATCAGTGCCCATCCGCCTAGTGCCCATCAGCCCATGAGTGCCCATCAGTGCCGCCCATGAGTGCCCATCAGTGCCGCCCATGAGTGCCCCATACCAGCGCCGCCTATCAGTGCCCATCAGTGCTACCTAATCGGTGCCCATCAGAACTACCTCATCGGTGCCCATCAGTGCCACCTCATCGGTGCCCATCAGTGCCACCATATCAGTGCCCGTAATTGAAAGAGAAAACATACTCATTTACAAAAAAATTAACAGAAAAAAATAAAAACTTTTTTTTTTTCAAAATCTTCGCTCTATTTTTAGTTGTTGCGCAAAAAAAAAAAAACGCAGAGGTGATCAAATACCACCAAAAGAAAGCTCTATTTGTGGGGAAAAAAGGACGCCAATTTTGTTTGGGTGCAGTGTAGCATGACCGCGCAATTGTCATTCAAATTGCGACAGTGCTGAAAGCTGAAAATTGGCTTGGGCGGGAAGGTGCGTAAGTGCCTGGTATGGAAGTGGTTAAATATGTAGTGGTACAGTAAAACCTTGGTTTGAGAGTAACTTTGTTTGAGAGCATTTTTCAAGACAAGCTACATTTTTGAATATACAAAGGTCTTGACATAAGAGTAGCGTCATGTCACAACCGAGTATAAAAAAAAAAAAAGAAGAGAGGAGCCTCAAAGTGTAGCAATATTGTTACTGTATTTTCTGGTGTATAAGACTACCTTTTACACTTAAAAAAAATGGCCATAAAGCAGGGGTCGTCTCATACGCCGGGTCATCTGCTCAGATGCCTGCTGGAAGTGCGTTAATACTGTATGTAGCTTCGGCTACATACAGTATATACCGCTTGGCCCAGGGCTCAACAAAATCCGGGCGCCTGGTCGCAATTGTGTCAAATTGTGACCTGGCGCCCGCCGGTAATTGAGGCTGTGGCTTTGCGGCCCACAGGGCCACGCCCTCAATTACCAGCCATTGCGGGCGTGCCGCAGAGGTGGGGGCGCACAAAGGCACAGGATCCTGTGTCTCCATGCGCACCCACCTCCCCCATCCCGTGATCGCGGCGGGCCTGCGACGGCCGGTAATTGAGGCCGCGGCTTTGCGGCCTTGGGAAGGCCCAAGCTCCCTTCTGTGACCTGGCACCATTTGGTGGTGGCATTACAAGTAAAACAGCAGTTCTAATGTGTTTTTTCACTGTTTTCACTGCCATCTCCTTCCCTCTAATTATAACCCCCAAACATTATATATATATATTTTTTATTATAACACCCTAGAGAAAAAAAATGGTGGTCGTTGCAATACTCTGTCACACCGTATTTGCGCAGCGGTCTTACAAGCGCAGTTTTTTGGGGGGAAAAAATACACTTTTTTTAAATTAAAAAATAAAACAGTAAAGTTATCCCAATTTTTTTTTTATTTTAGATTGTGAAAGATAATGTTACGCCGAGTAAATTGATACCCAACACGCTTTAAAATTGCGTCCGCTTGTGAAATGGCGACAAACTTTTACCCTCTAAAATCTCCATAGGCGACGTTTAAAAAAAATTCTACAGGTTGCATGTTTTTAGTTAGAGAAGGTCTAGAGCTATAATTATTGCTCTTGCTCCAACGATCGAGGCGATACCTCACATGTGTGGTTTTAATACAGTTTACTTATGCATTCGCTTCTGCGCGCAAGCGTGGCAGGACGGTGTGCGTTTTCTGGCTCCTAACTTTTTTAGCTGGCTCCTAGATTCCAAGCAAATTTGTCAAACCCTGGCTTAGCCAATCCTGGTGAGCGATGTATTCAAATAAATTACAGAGCCTGCTCAGATTAGAGTAACAACCTCTGCCAATCCTAGCAGGCTACATACAGTAGCCTGCTTGGATTGGCTTTGAGAGTCAGAGGCGTGGGCTAATGAAGTTACAGCCTCTGCCAATCCAGCTCCAGCCAGAAGAAAGAAGAATATGGCTCCAGAAGGAATATGAAGTGTCGGAGGCCTCCGAAGGGAGGGGGCGTCATACTGTGAGTATAGGCCAAAAAAAAAAAAATCTTAAAAAAACTGTAAAATTAGGGGGGGGGGGGGGGGTCGCCTTATACACCAGCAAATACAGTACATTTAATGAAGGTAGAACATTTAGCAACTTATTGCTACACTTAGGAAGTGCCTCTTTTTATACCCTGTAAAATAAAATGCTTCGATATACTGCTTTGGTTAACAAGCATGTTTCTGGAACGAATAATGCTCGCAATCCAAAGTTTTACTTACTTACCATTAAACAAATAAGTGACAATAAGGCTACATTCACACATGGCCGACTCCGTTGCAGTGCGTTCCGACAGAGTCCGCCAGCTCAGCGGGAGATCAGTCCGCAGATCTCCGCTGAGCCGACGGATGACAAGCTCCTCTCTGCTCACTGAGCGGGGAGGAGCTTGTGCAGCGCCGCTGTATCCTATGGAGCGATCTGATGAAAACGGACAGCATGTCCGTTTTCATCAGATCTTACCCGATCCGAATGGAAGGATGGGGACGTGTGCCCCATACATTTGTTTTTAGTGGATTGGATCAGGTCGGATGTCAGCGGACATGTCTCCGCTGACATCCGACGCTCCATAGACATGCATGGAGCGCCCGTTCAGGTCCGCCTGAAAAACAGGCAGACGGACCTGAACGGATCCATGTGTGAATGAGGCCCAACTATTGGGAATAGATGCATGGCTGCAAGATATCCTTGAATACCATTCAGCTTTAAGCTTTCTCTTCTCTGCTCTCGATAGAGTGAAGCCCCAAGTTTACAGCCTAAAGTGGATGTAAATCCTATGCATGAAATTTGACCCAAGCACATATGTGTAGTAGAGCTGCACGATCGCGGAGAGAATCGCGATCTTGATTCTCCCCGCAGGATGACACGCGATTTTTATGCGTCACCGCCATTCCGCGTAACCAGCGTGGAACGCAAATGCGGCAGAAGCAGTACCGCCGGCAACCACTGGGTGGCACATTGATACACAGTTGTATTATTCTTTCTCATAGTTCTGTACAACTGTGTATTCATGCGCCACCCAGTGGTTGCCGACGGTACTGCTTCTGATGTACAGAACTGTGAGAAAGATTAATACAACTGTGTATCTATGCGCCACCCAGTGGTTGCCGACGGTACCGCTTCTGATGTATAAAAAAACAGACCAGTGAAATATCTATATTGTTAAAGACCATATAACTCCTATGAAAAAAAAGCAGAATCAAAGTTTGATTCCGCTTTTTTCAATGGAGTTATATGGTCTTTAACATTATAGACATATAACTGGTCTGTTTTTTATATATTCGTATTTTCAAATAAATCAGATTTATTTGGGGGGGGGGGGGGGGGTTCTAGCTATCAATTTTTGAGAATGGTGATCTTTAGTTTGAGCAAAGGAAACGCAATTCTCATTTTGACCAGAATCGTGCAGCCCTAATCTGTAGCGTTTACTTGTCTCTTACCAAAGCCAGTCCTGTGTCTTTCTGCTGCTTTGTTCTTCTGTTATCAGCATGATAACTTCTGATAAGTTTTCTGACACAAGAGATAAAAGCAGCTGGAGATTTGTGTCGGGGTGGGTGCTATAAATAGATAAGAGAGCTTGTCTATTCACAGCACAGTTCTGCAAGTATCTATGTGCCTATGTGGAAGGGGGTGCCTATCCTCCAATCAGCTGTCACACACTGTATGCCCAGATTCCACTCCCACTGCTGGAACAGGAAGGAAGAAAAAAAAAAAAAAAAACTAAACACAAGTTGCACTTTCTAAAGAATGTATATCTGCTGTCTTCAGCATTATATATGTAAAACGCATGAAGGATGATTGGTTTCATCTCTGTATCATCTGAGGCTGTTCACTTCTCTGGGTATATGTGAGGGTTTATATCCACTTTGAGGACCTGTTCACATCTCCAAAATTGGGATCACTGGCAGAATAGACACGACTGCCTGCACCCCCAAATTGTGTGGCAATCACATTATAACCCGCTGCGCGCATTTGAGTGCCATTATCCCGTAACCCCTTTGTGCCTAAGGGTAAAACAAATCTCATTGCCAAAGCCCAATTTTGAAACTTTGACATGTGTTAGCAAGTACCTAACATATCACAACTACTCCACTATGCATCCCGGTGGATTATACCTCGTTTTTTTTTTAGGACAAATTGGGCTTTCGATTGGTGGTAAATGGTAATGGACATCTCTTGATTTTTATATCAAAAGGAAACTGGCACAAAATAGTAAAATGTATGTACAGTGCCTTGCGAAAGTATTCGGCCCCCTTGAACTTTGCGACCTTTTGCCACATTTCAGGCTTCAAACATAAAGATATAAAACTGTAATTTTTTGTGAAGAATCAACAAGTGGGACACAATCATGAAGTGGAACGAAATGTATTGGATATTTCAAACGTTAACAAATAAAAAACTGAAAAATTGGGCGTGCAAAATTATTCAGCCCCTTTACTTTCAGTGCAGCAAACTCTCTCCAGAAGTTCAGTGAGGATCTCTGAATGATCCAATGTTGACCTAAATGACTAATGATGATAAATAGAATCCACCTGTGTGTAATCAAGTCTCCGTATAAATGCACCTGCACTGTGGTAGTCTCAGAGGTCCATTTAAAGCGCAGAGAGCATCATGAATGAAGAAAAAGGAACACACCAGGCAGGTCCGAGATACTGTTGTGGAGAGGTTTAAAGCCGGATTTGGATACAAAATGATTTCCCAAGCTTTAAACATCCCAAGGAGCACTGTGCGAAGGAATAATATTGAAATGGGAGTATCAGACCACTGCAAATCTACAAAGACCTGGCCGTCCCTCTAAACTTTCAGCTCATACAAGGAGAAGACTGATCAGAGATGCAGCCAAGAGGCCCATGATCACTCTGGATGAACTGCAGAGATCTACAGCTGAGGTGGGAGACTCTGTCCATAGGATAACAATCAGTCGTATACTGCGCACATCTGGCCTTTATGGAAGAGTGCCAAGAAGAAAGCCATTTCTTAAAGATATCCATAAAAAGTGTCGTTTAAAGTTTGCCACAAGCCACCTGGTGCTCTGGTCAGATAAAACCAAAATCTAACTTTTTGGCAACAAAGCAAAACGTTATGTTTGGTGTATAAGTAACACAGCTCATCACCCTGAACACACCATCCCCACTGTGAAACATGGTGGTGGCAGCATCATGGTTTGGGCCTGCTTTTCTTCAGCAGGGACAGGGAAGATGGTTAAAATTGATGGGAAGATGGATGGAGCCAAATACAGGACCATTCTGGAAGAAAACCTGATGGAGTCTGCAAAAGACCTGAGACTGGGATGGAGATTTGTCTTCCAACAAGACAATGATCCAAAACAAAGCAAAATCTACAATGAAATGGTTCACAAACATATCCAGGTGTTATAATGGCCAAGTCAAAGTCCGGACCTGAATCCAATCGAGAATCTGTGGAAAGAACTGAAAACTGCTGTTCAGAAACGCTCTCCATCCAACCTCACTGAGCTCGAGCTGTTTTGCAAGGAGGAATGGGCAAAAATTTCAGTCTCTTGATGTGCAAAACTGATACGCCCAAGCGACTTACAGCTGTAATCGCAGCAAAAGGTGGCGCTACAAAGTATTAACTTAAGGGGGCTGAATAATTTTGCACGCCCAATTTTTCAGTTTTTTATTTGTTAATAAAGTTTGAAATATCCAATAAATTTCGTTCCACTTCATGATTGTGTCCCACTTGTTGATTCTTCACAAAAAATTACAGTTTTATATCTTTATGTTTGAAGCCTGAAATGTGGCAAAAGGTCCCAAAGTTCAAGGGGGCCGAATACTTTCGCAAGGCACTGTATGTATGTATGTATATATTTTTAACCACTTGCCAACCAGCCACCGTACATATACTGCGGCAAGTCGGATCTATTGCGTGAAACAATGTACCCGTTTGACATTTTGTGCAATAGCCAGTGTGGCCCAATCAGCGGGCTCGGCAGACGCAATGCCCGTCGGCCACCCGCGATTGATCCCCAGAGAGGTAGAACAGCTGTCTGCCGATGTAAACAAGGCAGATGGTCGTTGTGACAGGGATAAACAGCGAGTCCATACACCACACAGCTAGAAGGGGGGAGAGATACAATACATCTTTCGTCCATTCACAAAAAGACAGAAAACACAGGGGCTGGCTTTACAGCGATTGGGCGAGCCAGAATTGCACGTTCCGGGTCCTGGTGGTTAGAACAGGGCTCTTGGCAAGACCCCAGTCTCTGTGCTGTGAGTGCGCTGTGTGGTGCACTCCTAGCACAAAGGGAGATACGCAAATATGCGGCCTCATGGAAAAAAGCGCAGTCCAGTGGGGCCGCATATTTATGCGACATCGGTGTCAAGGGGTTAATGGCACCCAAAATGTGATGCGATTCTGCCAGGATCATGCCTTTACAAATCGTGTGCAGCTTGATCACCCAAAAAGGAGCAAGAGCTTCTTTTTGGATGACAAATGGGCATCCTTATGCAACACGTGAAATCACATAGTGGTAATACTCGTTCCTTCTAAGCAATGATGTGAAAGAGGCCTTACAAATATTGCGCCCATACTACACATTACTAACAAATACTACGAACCACCACCTATGTAAGATCCTTCCAGTTGCCTTGGTAAACTGCAATGTCATGAGTTCTGCCAGTGTATGCTGTACATGCCTTATATTGGGAAAGAAGATCTACCATGTACAAACTTATAAGTATAGCCAAAGCTTTTGTTGGTCATACTTCTCTAGGTCCAAGGAGTGCACCGACTTTTGCACTCCTATGATCCAGAATCAGCAGACAGATGGCTAAAGTAAAATGTTGGCATCACAGAGCAGCTGCAGCCTCTAGAAGGATCCTGACAATAGTGTCAGGATGAACCCAGCTGCCTGTTTGACAGCTGGCTTCAGCGCTGCACCCACCCCATCGCACACCGATGCTGCAGCGTGGACATGAATATGTATGTTTGTTTTACTTATTCGTACCCCAGTATAGAGAAATTGTTAGCCTCTTAGTAAAGAACAGGTAATCTTATTACCAATAGTACCATCATCCAAAGAAATCAATGTTGAATAGAAATAGGGCTTGAGGGTCCCCACAACCCAAGAGGCCAAAAAGAGGGGGAGGGGAGCAATTGGACTATTAGGGCTCTTTCACACTGAAGGACCGTTCAGGTCCGCATGTCAGTTTTTTAGGCGGACCTGAACGGGTGCTCCTCTATGGAGCCACTGATGTCAGCGGTGACATGCCCGCTGACATCGGACCCGCTCTGATCTGCCAAAGTGTGACGGAGGAAAAACCTACTTTTCCTTCCGTCTGGAGGATCGGGTGAACACAGACATACGGTCCGTGTTCATCCGATCCCCCCATAGGGGAGAGCAGAGAAAAGACAGGGTGGTCCCTGCACAGTGTGCGGGGACCGCCCTGTCATCCGCCGGCTCAGCAGGGATCAACAGAGTGATCCATGCCAAACAAGCGGAGGTTTGGGGGGCCTTACTGTACAAAGTAGACGCAACAAAAGTACATAATTTTTTTTTAAATGTATTACATCCCATAAAAAACGCTAATAAACCACCAACGGAGAATCACGGTGGAAGTATGAGTCACAAAGAGGGTCCTTACTAGTTTCACGCCCAATGCCACTTTGTCAATCAATGGCTGAAACAGGGACTGAACAAGTATAAAAATTCATACAGGCACATCTAAACAGCAACATAAATACAATATAGATACAATATAGATGTTGGGGAATATCGGCTAAACTGCTTACCTAAGAGTCCCATCAGCTCAAATGCCAAGACCACCCAGGGGGGTCTCCCACGGCGGCCAAGGGGGACATATGAGATGGACCTATCAACTGTTTTTTAAATGTAACCATGAATAAAAAGCTCCTCCCCCCTACGCGTTGCGTCACTGTCACGCGACTTACTCAAGGGAAGCAGTTCCCATGAGTAAGTCACGTGACAGTGACGCAACGTGTAGGGGGAGGAGCCTAACGTACTGAGACCAGTGGAGGTTTCCTATACGTATCTCAGCAATACTGAGCAGCTTTCATTTGGAACGGGGATCCGTGAGTGCAACCATACACAAGCCTCATTGTCAAACTGCTACAAACAGTACTATTCTATGGTATGGTTTTCTCTCTTTTCTTACATGTACCGAGGATCGCATGAGTAACATCAGTACGTCTATTTGGAGCCATATGTTGTGGTGAATGATCTATGGACGTAACTATGATTAGTTGCTGGACTTTTTTGTATGCCCATTTGATCCTGTAGCGAATGTGACTCGTGGACGGTACCACCATTAGGTGCTGGACTGGTTTTATCTCTAGCATTTACCATATAATTTTTATTTTTTGTGACACCGTTTTTGGATATGTGTATGTAGCAAGTTAGCCTGTTGAGGCAATGATACCCACGGAATGAACTCAGCTGGACACATAATTAATATTATTATTACCTATTGGCTGCATTGGCCTCTTACGATGGTTATGAAATTTAATTATCACCTATCACTGTATGATTCACAACATTAGTTGTAAATTAGCGCATATCATTCATTTGCATTTTTTTTATGTACTTACTCTTGAGTCTACCTATTCACTTTGTACCGTAATAGTACTATTGCCCCCACTCTTTTTGGCCTTTTGAGTTGTGGGGACCCTCAAGCCCTATTTCTATTCGTTATTAGTACCCCAATCTTCTCCTTTAAACTTTTATTTTCTGCTGAATAAGGTTCACAATATGCATGTTTAAGTGATCACACACATTACTGTTATGCTCCAGTAAAATGGCTTTTTGATGATGAAATGGATAAGTTTGCCTTTGGGAACATGTTACAGCCATTTTTAGTGAGTTGACAGCAGAAGCCAGCAAATCACAGTAGAGGATTGGATTACATTTTCTTCATCATTCATATATGAGCAGTTTGCCCAATATAGAAACAAGTTTCAGCTGGTTATGGATTCCAAAGAAATCACAAAGTTAAATCATAATAAAGATGGGATATATACTTTAGATTAAATACATACCACAACTTTCCCCATTTGGTTTAACACAGATTTACATTGTTTTCCTAGCTGCAGGCCATTTGGAACAGATATCTTTCTATATTAGAAGGCTCTCTAATCAGTACCGATCAGCCATAACTTTATGACCACACACCTAATATCAAGTAGGTCCCCCCTTTTGCTGTCAAAACAGCCTTGACCGATCGAGAAATGGGCTTCACTAGACTTCAGAAGGGATGTGGTATTTGGCACCAGTAGCTGTCAGTTGCAGATCCTTTAAGTCAAGTAAGTTGTGAGGTGGGATCTCCATGAATTGAATTTGTTTTTCCAATACTTTGCACAGATGCTTGATTGGACTGAGATCTGGAGAATTTGGAGGCCAAGTCAACACCTGGAACTAGATGTGGTGTTCCGCAAACCATTCTTGCAGTAGCATGTAAACCGGAAGTAGCACATGCACTACTTTTGGTGCGGTCTGGTGCAATTTTAACCCCCTTCATGTGAAGCTCTCTCCCAAGGTGGTTAGCTTGCGAGCACGCTCCTGTGATACAGCCGGCGGCTCTAGCCACTAAATGTATCACTCGGCCCCGCCCCCCAGCGTCAGTGGACGTGATTGACAGCATTGCGAGCCAATGGCTGCTTTATCGAGCTATCCAATCAACGGCCAGACTCCGTTTAGAAGAGGACGTCGGAGGACAAAACACACAGCAGGCGAACAGGCTCAGGCAAGCATGCATTAAGGTTGCCTACCCCTGCATTTAAGTCCTGTAAGTTGTGAGGTGGGGCTTTCATAGATCAGGCTTGTTTTTCCATCACATCCCACAGATGCTCGATCTGGCTTGAGATCTTGAGAATTTGAAGGATCGGTTACCGGCGGCTTGGAGCCAGATACCACAGCATACCTTTGGAGGTCTAGTGGCATCCATGCTGTCGGGGGTTATGGTGGGGGGGCATAATATGGCTCATAAGTATACATGTGTGCAGTAGATGGACACAGGTGGCTCCAAAAGAGTACATTTGTACCGTTATGCATGTTTACATGCCTACGTCACAAAATACGATCCATATGCCTCAAACCTTTCTAGTTTTGGTTTACACAGTGGACAAATACAAATCAGTCTGCATGAGCCCACAGAAAATACTGCTGTGCTCAAAATCATATTACGGGATTCAGATTATTGAACACCCGTGTGTATGACCCCAAGGCAGCAAGCACAATTTTGTCATCTTCCTCTGCAAGCTCGGGTGTGAGACTACAAGTGTATATGTCAGTTAGAGCACTGACATGCAGAGCCTCTTCTGCCGAGATCGGCAGGTTTCAACTCACACAGGAGAAGAGAGCAGCAGAGACAAATGTGTATATGTAGGATGTAAGAATGTAGTGCACACGACCATGGAGATCCGTGCTCTGCTTGCACACATGAACGGGAATGTCGTCATTGTAATGTGCATGGCAATGGAAACTTCAGGAATTTAAACGTATGGATAACATACTTGGCTATAGAAATGAAGACGATTGTAAGAAAAAAGCTCGCCGATGTGTAATTTTTAAACAATGGGGTCAATTATACTTTGTGGCAGTGAGCAAACTTAGTATCACACAACTAGGAGATCACAATGTTATGGTTTAACGCTTTGGGACAACTCCAGGTTACAATGGACAGCTTGATAAAAGCAGACAATGCTCCCAGTTTAATGCAACACCTCCTATCATTCCTTATAGCAGAATTTGGATGAAAATACAATGTTCGCTCGCACCCCTCACACACAAGGGAGGTGTCACTGGGCCTTCATGAAGAATCCTAATACAATGAGATCAGACTCCAACATAATGCTGAAGCATCTTCCCCTGACATACTGGATCTCCAGCTTTCCCATGGTCAAGCCCTGTGATCTCACAACACCTACAACATAGCAGCCAGAGGCCAGGTTATATGGTATGTATTTTCATACAACTTTATTTGTTGCTTCCACTGATATTTTCAAAAAACTGAGGAAGGGGCTGCGAGGTAAGCAGACTTTGCATTTAAAGCAATCTTGCACCTTTCTCATACTAGGCACAGTAACATGGGCAAGGGGTCCACAATCAGACAATAGGAACAGCTGATTGTGTGCAGCCACTACACACAATGCACACATCTTTATAGCCTGGTCCCACACAAGGTTCCCAGATATTTCTGTCTCTGAATCAGTGTATCTTACCCCAAAAAGTCAATGATACTTATGTGCTGCCTTATTTTTACAATAATTAATATATACAGCCAGTAAAGTTTTTTGGTTCCCCTTGTTAAACTGATCATGTCAACTTGAAAGTAGATTCATGCTGGTGCGGTAAGTTTGCACCCCTTGGATTGCTGCCAAGAGATACAGGCCACTGTGCTGATGCATGACATGCCTGCATCTCCCATAGTCAGTGTTGTGGCCACTCCCCCCAATCAATTTACATCCCAAAGTACTTTAATAACATTCATTGAAGATTCTGCACAAAGCGGATGCACTTTCTGTTTTAGGGTTCTTTCACATGGATGGTGGTAAAAATAGATGGTTGAGTGGATGGTTTTATTGCCCTCCAACAACTCCCCTTTCTCCCTTAAAGCAGAATTCCACCCAAAAGTTGAAGTTGAGCTTTAAAAAGCTCCTTGCCCATTTACATGCCACGTTTGGCATGTCATTTTTATTTGGGGGGGGGGGGTAGGTACCTAGTTTTGATAGGTACCTAGCTCCCGCTTCAGCCACCTAGGCGGCTCGAGCGAAAGTTCTCCTCTCCCTCATTTCAATCTTCTGGGACACGTCACAGGTCCCAGAGGATTGCCCAGCCATTGAGAAGGAGCATCACGACTCACGCATGTGTACCCAGCTGTGAAGCCGCAAGCGGTCACAGCTGGGTGCCCACACTTGTTATGCCTGAAAAAGGCGAGGGTTTGGGTGGCCGCATTGCCGGATTGTGGGACAGCTAGTGTGTTTATTAAAAGACAGCCGTTACAGTTTTTGTAGCTGCTGACTTAAACACAAAAAACGAGTGGAACTCCATTTTCAGCTTCAACAAGACTTGGATGGAGATGCAGGACTTGGTAAAAAGCATACCCCATGCCTCATTCAGAGGACAGCACCACTGCTGAACAAAACACATGCAATGTATGTGGCTACAGCATGGTGGTGCAGGCTTCTCAGGGTTAAAACCGGCATTGAGGTGAAATATCACCTCCCACCCCCCCTCTGAAAAGTGATCATCCACAGATCATCTGAGAGGGGAGTAAGCGATACCACAAGTGTGAACGAGCCCTTAGGGCCCACTTACAGTTGGGGGGGGGGGTAAGTAACATAGCTGAGCTGTGTTTTTACCCCCTCCTGTCCCAAACTACTTCCCCTTGAACTACAAAGGCTGGGGCCAGGGGTGCACACATGACTTGGTGCTTTATGGCAGAATTATACCAGTTGTGTTTGGTGGGCACTGCTGTCTGCCGAGTGAGATCCGTTCAAGCGAATGAAGCTGCACTGCACACTGTTGTGTGATGTACTTTCTGAAAGCGCACCAAACCTGCAGGTAATAACAGAAGTCTATGAGTGTGAGTAACCCGCAGTGTATAAGTTTAAAGGCAGCCCAGTAACCACTGCAGATCAGCTATGCCCATACTGTATACACACTGATTTTAGTAATAAACGCAGCTTAGATAACAGTCTTCCATTCAGGTATCGCCAACTGTTGCTGTCCCTGGCAGAGTGCATTTGGCATCACTCCACCAGTGACAGGAGCTGGCACTATACAGGAGCATTGGCTTATGCGGATCTCCCTCTACCACTGGCTTAATTTACAACACTGATGCTCTGAGATGGTGGATCGGCAAGCTTCAATTTTGGGCTTTCCTGCCATCCCAGAGAAGGAGGTAGCGAGCCACATCAGAGGGCTCCGCAGGCCACCCCTGTCTTTATGCATTAAGATAAAAAGCCTTTGTTTACAGCAGCCCCCCTAATACTTACCCGAGCCTCATCTGGAACCAGTAATGTTCCAGGAGAGTCTCAGCTACCCAGAACTTCCCTCATTGGCTGAGACAACATTACGACACCATTGGCTCCCACTGCTGTCAAAGTTAGCCAGTCAATGAGGAGAGAAAGGGGGCGGGAGGAGGCCGCAGCTGTGTGTCTCAATGGACACAGGGCACTGCCTTGGCTGCTCCCAAATAAAAGCTGCTTACTGTGGGGGTGCTCAATGGGTGGGGGAGGGGCCAGGAGAGCTGAAGAGGAACTCAAGAAGAGGAGGATCTGGGCTGCTCTGTGCAAAACCATTTCACAGAGCAAGTATAACACGTTGACAAAAAGAACAAAACAAAGACTTTACAATCACTATAACTAGAGTCACCCCTACTAGTTGTCCCGTTTACGGTTATCCTCTTAAAAAGAAAATCACAGATGTTGAGTTCTCCCTAGAACAGGAATAGAGGGGAAATCTTCCAATGAGGATACGTTAATGATAAAGGCAACGAGGAATCAAAACCAAGCACCACATCCCATTATATCAATAGAAACTGGCTAGAGAAAGCGGGACTTTTATAAGTGCCCAAATATATATTTATAAAGGTTATAATAAATTCTGGTGTCACCATTTGGAATGATTTCTTCTGACTTCCTGTTTGGTTATGGGACAGGAAGTGAAGGTGAATCCCCTGAATAAAAACCTGACAGGGGATATAATCCAAAATGAAAAACACAAAGACCGTTTTCCCTCTTCTCCTCCATGAGGGTGTGATGGAGGTACCAGCCTGAGGCTGGAGGAAGAGTCTGCAGGAGTGTTTCCCACTGATCGTGGGTGCAATGCTCTGCAGACTACAATACAAATAATCCATGCACTATTATGAATATTATTATTCCATATGGGAACATGGATTACTTTATGGGAAGGGTGGAAGCTTTCAGCATGTCTGTGGGGTGTAGAGGGAAAGTGATGGGAGAACATACAAACTCCATGCAGGTAAGTGTCCTGAGCGGGATATGAAATCCCATCTTTGTACCTCCCTTCCCCCTCCCCCAGACACAATGGAGCGCCCTCGGTTCCCTCCATTATGACACAAGCAGAGCGGAGGAGCTCGGTGAGGCGGCCAGGTGTTGTCCCCGCTCGGCGCTCCTCCTCCGCCCAGGCTGTTTGCTCTAATTACCTGCGTCCTGTGAACTCACAGCTCAGGGACCCGCTCCAGCCAATCACCGGGTTCAACGTCTCGGGTCCCCCCGGGGAGCCGCCTCCTGCCCGGATCCCGTCACAGGAAGACGCTCACACACTACCGAGCAGCCGCCTCAGCCAGCAGGGCCGACTCCAGGCAGGACAGAGCGCCCTCATCAGCGTAGGGGGGGGGGACACCCACCGCGACGTCCGGTAGGCCTCTGCCTGACGTCAGCGTAGCTGTTGACGTCACCCCCACGGTGACGTGCTGCTAGAGAAGGGCGGGAGTAAGTTCCTCTTCCGCTTAGCGCTCGCCTGGAAGCATGGGGGATGGGGAAAGTACTGATGCGAAACGGAGCGGTTTCCCCCCCTCCTTTGTGTTAATAATGGTACAGCCCTAGGTACGGCTTAGTTAACAGCGGGGTATTTGTTGAGGAGGGAGGAGTCCATTTTACAGCAAGAGGGGCGGTAGTAACCAGCAGGCATGCTTTGTAGTCAGGGTGACATCATACTTTTTTACCTCACGCTGCGGGACAACAGCTGCCTGTTAGTCATTGTGCACATTAACCCCTGTGTGCCTGCAGCAGGCGGTGCCAAGGCATTGGAGCACGTACTTCCATCACTCCTAAGAGGCCTCATGTACACAAGCGTATGACCGTAAACATTTTCATTTATTCAAACACGCCTCGGTTAGAATATGTGCGTTGAAAAAAAAAAAGGGGGGGGGGGGGTTCTGACTGCTATGCTGTGTATATTGATCCCGCTTATTCTAAATCGTCAATTTTATAATAATAAAAATGATTGAAAGTAAAAAAAAACAAATCTGTGCTTAGTGATAATAACCAAAATAAAACCTTACGGTTATACAGAAGCAGCACTCACCGATGAGTGTCTATACATAAAACATAATGCACTTCCCCTTTAAATATACAGTGGGCCCGGAAAGTATTCAGACCCCCACATTTTTCACTCTTTGTTATATTTCAGCCATTTGCTAAAATCAGTTAAGTTAATTTTTTCCTCATTAATGTACACACAGCACCCCATATTGATAGAAAAACACAGAATTATTGACATTTTTGCAGATTTAATAAAAAAGAAAAACTGAAATATCACATGGTCCTAAGTATTCAGACCCTCTGCTGTGACACTCATATATATATATATATATATAAGTCAGGTGCTGTCCATTTCTTCTGATCATCCTTGAGATGGTTCTACGCCTTCATTTGAGTCCAGCTGTGTTTGATTATACTGATTGGACTTGATTAGGAAAGCCACACACCTGTCTATATAAGACCTTACGCCCAGGTTCACACTGGGTACGATTTAGTTTGATTTGAGATGCGATTTCACATGTGAAATCGCATCTCAAATCGGCGGCAATTGTCGGCAATGACACCGTCCTAATCGGTGCGACGCCGCATCTGCGGCGCTGCACCGATTTCAAAAAGCAGTTCCTGTACTACTTTTTGCGATTTCAGGACGCGATTTACATTGACATCTGTGCAGAACCCTGCACAGATGTCTCCTAAATTGCGCCGAAATCGGGACTGCCAGCGGGAGTGAAATTGTGCAAGTTCAGCTGAACTCGCACGGCTTCACTCCCGCAGCCCAGTGTGAACCAGGACTACAGCTCACAGTGCATATCGGAGCAAATAAAAATCATGAGGTCAAAGGAACTGCCTGAAGAGCTCAGAGACAGAATTGTGGCAAGGCACAGATCTGGCCAAGGTTGCAAAAAAATTCTGCTGCACTTAAGGTTCCTAAGAGCACAGTGGACTCCATAATCCTTAAATGGAAGACGTGGAAGACCAGAACCCTCCCTAGAGCTGGCCGTACAGCCAAACTGAGCCATTGGGGGAGAAGAGTCTTGTGAGAGAGATAAAGAAGAACCCAAAGATCACTGTGGCTGAGCTCCAGAGATGCAGTCGGGAGATAAGAGACAGTTGTAGAAAGTCAACCATCACTGCAGCTCTCCACCAGTCGGGGCTTTATGGCAGAGTGGCCCGACGGAAGCCTCTCCTCAGTGCAAGACACATGAAAGCCTGCATGGAGTTTGCTTTTAAAAAAAAAAGAAAACACCTGAAGGACTTAAAGATATAAGATTCTCTGGTCTGATGAGACCAAGATAGAACTTTTTGGCCTTAATTCTAAGGTGTCCTTTTATGAAACTGAGATCAGCGGCGATCTCGAGTCTCACCGCTGATCTCAGGTCATAAACAGTTTATGAAGCTGAGGTAATCAGTGGAGAACATGTTCTCCACTGATCATCTCAGCACAGTGACAATCTGTAACTGATTGTCACAGAAACGGGCAGTTAATGAAGGTGCGATCTCCACCTCACTGGCGATCTGTGACAGAATTCTTACTTCCTGATTCACCATCTCAGAGGTAGAGAATCAGAGAGAGAAGCACGAAGCTGACTGAGTATTGTGGAGGAAGAAGGAAGAGTTTTGACTTCCATCCTTCACACACAAGCAGCCATACAGTCAGAACACATCTTCCCCACCATGACACACCCCAAAGTGAGCAGGTTAGGAATTTATAGTGTGTGTGTGTATATATATATATATATATATATATATATATATATATACACACACACACACACAGTGTCTCGCGAAAGTATTCGGCCTGAATAATTTTTTATTTGTTAAAAAAGTTTGAAATATCCAATACATTTTGTTCCACTTCATGATTGTGTCCTACTTGTTGATGATTCTTCACAAAAAATTACAGTTTTATATCTTTATGTTTGAAGCCTGAAATGTGGCAAAAGGTCACAAAGTTTAAGGGGGCCAAATGCTTTCGCAAGGCACTGTATATGCACATCATCGTATAGCGTGTGTGTGTGTGTGTGTGTGTGTGTGTAGATCGCTTCTCATCTCAACATGAGAAACGATCTACAGAGCTTCATAAACAGGCACTCAGAAGAGAGCGATCTCTTCTGAGAACTGAATAGTGGTATTTTACTGCAGTTTCATAAAAGGACACCTAAGTGATGGACCGGCTGTGGGATGTCATGCCATGGCCTACCTGAGTGTTGTTGCTGACCATGTCCATCCCTTTTATGACTACAATGTACCCATCTTCTGATGACTCCTTCCAGCAGGATAATGCACCATGTCACAAAGCCCAAATCATCTCACCACTGGTATCTTGAACATGACAATAAGGTCACTGGTCTCCACAGTCACCAGATCTTAATCAAATAGAGCACCTTTGGTATGTGGTGGAATGGAAGATTCGCATCATGAATGGGCAGTTGACAAATCTGCAGCAACTGTGTGATGTTATCATGTCACTATGGACCAAAATCTCTGAAGAATATTTCCAACATCTTGTTGAATCTCTGCCAAAAAGAATGAAGGCAGTTCTGAAGGCAAAAGGGGGGTCCAACTCAATACTAGCAATGTGTACCTAATAAAGTGGATGGTGAGTTTATATGCTGGTGAACAGATCAGTAAAATGCATTCACATAAAATAATGTCCCACAAATGGAAAAACTCCACAAAGTCTATCCGCAGGTGAAGAATACTGATTGGATATTACACGTGAACATAATAGACATGTGACATAAAGGTCATAAACACAGGAGGACTATCTAGGGTGACTGTCAGATGAACCCAGCAGGTAGGCATCACAACTCCTCAAAACATCATAAATTGACCATGGGGTCATGCACTTGCCCCTGAAGAGGTTCTTTTGCAATGAAACATGTTGGACTGAGTCTGAATAACTGACACTTGCTGGCTGATACATGCTGTATTTTGATTTTTCTCATGAAAGTACGCAATGGTGCATTATATAATAAAATGGTGTAACAGTATTGTAATATGAAAAAGCTCTACACCACCCCAACATGCTGCAGAACCACCAATCAAATTTATTTAACCCTCTCAGAGCCTAACCATTCTCCCAGTAATACAGCCCTGAAAAAGGGGGAGGCAATTGCCCGAAACATGTTAGCGCTACTTGTATTATTTTATTTTCAATAAACAATTATAATAAATAATCAAATGGGATGTTTTTCTAGACACTGAGTGCTCCTCTTCAATCACCCAAATGCTCCATGCTGTAACAGCCCCATTGTCGTTATCTAAAAGGTAGCAGCCCTGCATGCTGGGTCGATGATGTCACAAGGGGGCAGGCCATCTGGTGACACCCATCCGCCCCTTAGTTTATTCATCATTTAGTTTATTTTTTTGCAGGTCATCAGCCAGTGTTTATTGTGATTGATGCTGGATTTACCTTGGGGGATATTTTATTTGTTTTCTTTTTTTTTATAAAGGACTTGTCAAAACCTGGCTCCTGTTTCCCCTTGTTTATGTTGACTATTTTTGTTGGTGAATAAGTAGGGGCACGATGTAGGGGGGCTTCCAGGTCACCCCCCCCATACCCCTACAACCACCAGACCAGCATGTGGCCTGGTATGATTCAGGACGGATGGGGTTTCTCCCAAAATCCATACCAGACCAGAAAGGCCTGGTTCGGATTTGGGGGGGATCCCACACAGTTTATTTTTCCTTTTTTTTTTTATTCTGGCTTCTTTTGTTTACATCCTGCTGACAGCAGATAAGTCATAGTTGTTAGGGCACCACTTCTTAGGCCGCGTACACACGAGGAGACATATACGATGAAAACGGTCCGACAGACCATTTTCATCGGACATGTCTCCTGGGATGTTTTGGTTTGATGTGTGTACACACGATCAAACCAAAATCCCCGCTGACAGACAGCGCGGTGACGTTGACGTCGCCACGTCACCAAACCAGGAAGTAGCATACTTCCACGCATGTGTCGAATCCATTTGACGCATGCAGGAGATTTCGGTCCGCTGGTTAGGCGTACTAACCAGCGGACATATCCGACAGACCGCTTTCCAGCAGACAAGTTTTAAAGCATGCTTTAAAACTTTTGTCTGCTGGAAACCTATCTGCTAGCCCATACACACGATCGGATAACCGCTGGAACTGGTCTGCGGACCAGTTTCAGCAGATATGTTTGATCGTGTGTACGCGGCCCAAAAGGAGTTGTAAAGGAATTTTTTATTTTTCCTGAAATGACTGTTTACAGGGTATAGAGACATACAAGTTAACTGATTCCTTTTAAAAATGATTAAAAATAGATAAAAATCAATCATATAATGTGCCTGCAGTTTCAGTTTTGTTTTTCATCTAGTTTCATGCTTCTGTGAAGGACAGAGACACAGAGCCAATACAGGGCAGTGTTTGTTTTTAAAATGAAAGTGATTGGTTCTGATGAGTTTTAGACACACTATAAGCACACCTTATTGATTAGAGACCACAGAGAGAAGCTCCCAGTACTTTTTTCATAAGAAAACAGACAACCAGGAAGTGTGCAGAACAGAGAAGGATTACAGCAAAAACGAACAATGAGGGCATGAAACCAGGACTGCATTAGGGTAAAGGAAGCTATTTAGCTAAAAAAAAATTTTCCTTTAGTGGCCCTTTAACAACCAGCTATTCACTGGTTGTTAAGGACGCTGGCGGGTGCTGGTTCCTTAAAGCGGAGGTTCACCCTAAATATAAGATCTCCCATGTGATCCAGCATACTGGCGTCAGCGCCAGTATGCTGTTTTTTTTTTTTTTACTCGCACACTTACTGTATTATGCCGGAATTTCATTTTTTTCCCCCGCGGTGGACGGCTCTAGTATTGCTCGTCACATCTTCCTAAAATACCCGATATGGACTCGGGTAATCTCGGCGAAAATGCGGCGCCTGCGCACAGACCTAGGAGCTGACTGCGCAGGCGCCGTATTTCTCCGAGTCCTATTTCGGAGGGCGTGACGCGCCATAGCCGTAGGACTCGGAGAAATACGGCGCCTGCGCAGTCAGCTCCTAGGTCTGTGCGCAGGCGCCGCATTTTCGCCGAGATTACCCGAGTCCATATCGGGTATTTTAGGAAGATGTGACGCGCTATACTGGCGCCGTCCACCACGGGGGAAAAAAAGAAATTCCGGCATAATACAGTAAGTGTGCGAGTAAAAAAAAAAAAAAACAGCATACTGGCGCTGACGCCAGTATGCTGGATCACATGGGAGATCTTATATTTAGGGTGAAATTCCGCTTTAACCACTTGATCACCGAGCCTGTTTTTCAGATTCAGTGTTTACGAGACTAAAACAGTTTTTTTTGCTAGAAAATTACTTAAAACCCCCAAACATTATATATATTTTTTTTCTAACACCCTATAGAATAAAATGGCAGTCATTGCAATACTTTTTGTCACACCGTATTTGCGCAGCGGTTTTACAAGCCCACTTTTTTTGGAAAAAATTCACTTTTTTTAATTAAAAATAAGACAACAATAAATTTGGCCCAATTTTTTAAAATATTGTGAAAGATAATGTTACGCCAAGTAAAATGATACCCAACATGTCACGCTTAAAAATTGCGCCCGCTCGTGGCATGGCGTCAAATTTTTACCCTTAAAAATCTCGATAGGCGACATTTAAAAAATTCTACAGGTTGCATTTTTTGAGATAGGCCTCTTTCACACGGAGCGGTCCGTTTTTCGGTCCGCTCCGTGTGTCCGTCGGCTCAGCGGGGGGTCTCCGCTGAGCTGTCGGGCGGACAGGGCGGCCCCCGCACACTATGCAGGGACCGCCCTGTCTCACCTCCGCTATCCCCTATGGGTAATCGGATGGAAACGGACCGTCTGTCCGTTTGCATCCAATCCAATCCGCCGGACGGAAGAAAAATAGGACATTCTTCCGTCCGAAAAAACAGATGCGGATCTTGCGGACATTAGCGGATGCATCATCCGCTAACGGATCTGCTCCCATAGGGACCCATTACAAGTCCGTTTGGACGAACGGAGCGGACATGTGAAAGGGGCCTTACAGAGAAGGTCTAGGGCTAGAAATATTTCTCTCGCTCTAACGATCGCGGCGATACCTCACATGTGTGGTTTGAACACAGTTTTCATATGCGGGTGCTACTCGCGTATGCGTTCGCTTCTGTGCGCGAGCTCGTCAGGACGGGGCGTTATAAAAACATTTTTTTTGTTTTCTTATTGATTTTATTTTAGTTTATAATTTTTTACACTAAAATAAAAAAAATAAAAATTGATCTCTTTTATTCCCATTACAAGGAATGTAAACATCCCTTGTAATAGAAACACGCATTACAGGTCCTCTTAAATATGAGATCTGGGGTCAAAAAGACCTCAGATCTCATATTTAGACTTAAATGCAAAAAATAAATAAAAATTAAACTGTAATTTTTTCAAATGACAGGAAAAAAAATGTTTCTTTAAGACGCTGGGCGGGACTGACGTTTTGACGTCACTTCCGCACAGCAGAATGATGATCTGATTCATCCATGTGGGATCTTTTGAGAGCTGTGAAGGATTGCTGAAGCTTCAGAGGCTGTGTTGGTGGATTGTCTAAACCAGAAGAGGGAGATACAAGCCCTGTTAGCCTGATCTGTAATGAGACGGACAAATATTTCTGGTGAGATTCCAAAGAATCGGTGAATGAAGGGATTGAAGCCACCATTATATGAAGATTCACTGGGCTTTTTTTTTTTACCAGATTTAATTATACTTCGTTTGAACTGTAGTTTGAACTAATAAATGTTTTTGTCTTTTCATCACCTTTTAAAATGTATGTCTGCACAAGCAAAGTGAAGGAGATTATGAATAATTATTTTGGAGCTCAAGATGTTGCACTTTTTTTTTGTAATTTATGTTTTGAAACATTGTTTCATTCGAGGTTTGAGTGTTGTATCTGTGAGAGATTTGAAGTTCTCACTTTTTGTATACTGTATATTTGCACATCGGGATTGATTTACTAAAACTGAAGAGTGCAAAATCTGGTGCAGCTCTGCATGGTAGCCAATCAGCTTCTAACTTCAGCTTTGACAATTTAACCTGAAAGCCGATTTGTGCAGAGCTGCACCAGATTTTGCACTCTCCAGTCTTAATAAATCAACCTCATTGTGTGGGGTTATTATAAATACAACTGCTGAAGAGTAAATGAACATGTTTGGGGATTGATATATATTGGGCACAGACATATCACGGAAGGCATATTCAATTGTAGTTCTCAGGATAATGAGCCGGCGATCGTTGTTGCAGGGTGTCAGTCTGACACCCCGCAACACCGATCTAGGTAAAGCGTCTCTCACGTCAATCACGGTTGATCACGATGTAAACAGGAAAAGCCGGTAATCGGCTTTTCCTCACTCGCGGCTGTCAGACGCGAGTAGAGGAGAGCCGATCGGCTGCTCCTCTGACAGGGGGGGTTTGTGCTGATCGATTATCAGCACAGCCCCCCGAGGATGCCCACTGGACCACCAGGGATGTAAAACAAAGTTATGCCCCCCCCTAGACCACCAGGGTTGACACAAATAATGGATGCCAATCAGTGCCACAATGGATGCCAATTAGTGCCCACAATGGGCATCACTGATTGTCAGGCATTGTTTGGCACTGATTGGCATCCATTAGTACAACACATGTTAGTGCCACCTATCAATGCCCATCTATGCCCATCCGTGCCACCTATCAGTGCCCATCCGTGCCGCCTATCAGTGCCCATCCGTGCTGCCTATTAGTGCCCATCCGTGCCGCCCATCAGTGCCCGTCAGTGCAGTACCATCAGTGCCCATCAGTGAAGGCGAAAATGTACTTATTTACAATGTTTTATAACGGAAACAAAAAAATTTCGTCATTTTTTTTTTGCGGAAAATAAAAATCGCAGAGGTGATCAAATACCACCAAAAGAAAGCTCTATTTGTGGGTACAAAATGATAAAAATGTAGTTTGGGTACAGTGTAGCATGACCGCGTAATTGTCATTCAAAGTGCAACAGCACTGAAAGCTGAAAATTGGTCTGGGCGGGAAGGTGTATAAGTGCCCTGTATGGAAGTGGTTAAGATTCACAGAATTCTATGTCTGGAATTTTTCTCTGGATGCAGAGGAATAAAAACGAAACACCTATTAAGTGTTTTCAAACAATTACCATATATCTCAAAAGGGGAAAATATTTTCTAAAGTAGATGTGAACGCAGTCACCAAAATCCCATTTAAGTTTAAGGCCTCTTTCACACGGAGCGGTCCGTTTTTCGGTCCACTCCGTGTGTCCGTCGGCTGAGTGGGGGGTCTCCGCTGAGCTTTCGGGCGGACAGGGCGGTCCCCGCACACTATGCAGGGACCGCCCTGTCTCACCTCCGCTATCCCCTATGGGAAATCGGATGGAAACGGACCGTCTGTCCGCTTGCATCCGATCCGTTCCACCGGACGGAAGAAAAATAGGACATTCTTCCGTCCGGAAAAACAGATGCGGATCTTGAGGACGTTAGCGGATGCATCATCCGCTAACGGATCTGCTCCCATAGGGGCCCATTACAAGTCCGTAAATGGACTTGTAATGAGCGGATGAACGGTCCGCTAATGTCAAGGGAGCCTAAAAGTGAAGTTCACCTTTTTGTTCCCCTTCTCTCTAAATTCCAGCTCCCATATGTACCAATATAGCATTAAAGCGGGAGTTCACCCCAAAACCAACTTTCTGCAGTTAGATCCAGCATACTGCTGACATCTGCAGTATGCTGGTCTTTTATTTATTTTTTGGTACTTATTGTTTTAGCAGTATTTCTTCTATGGCTCCAAGCGGGGAATCCTGCAGGGGAATGGGCGTTCCCGAAGGCAAGCAAGTTGATTGACGGCCTTCGATAGCACGTCACGGCTTCCGAAAATAGCCGAGGTGACGCTCGGCTGTTTACGGCGCCTGCCTTTAGAGCTGACTGCGCAGGCGCTGTAAATTGCCGAGCGTCACTTCGGCTATTTTCGGAAGCCGTGACGAAGGCCGTCAATCAACTTGCTTGTCTTCGGGAACGCCTATACCAGGAAGTAATCGCCGCTCGGAGCCATAGAAGAAAGACGGCTAAAACGATAAGTACCAAAAAAAAAAAAAGACCAGCATACTGCAGATGTCAGCAGTATGCTGGATCTAACTGCAGAAAGTTGAATTTTGGGTGAACTCCCGCTTTAATGTACTTCTTTTGCAAAAATACAACAGCTCTCCATTTATTCTACACTGTCTTCATGGCTGTTCATTTACCTCACTGTTCTCATGGCTGTTTGAAAACACTGCTCCATTACTACTGCCTTACTTCCTGGACAGACTTTAGGTGATGACACAGGAAGAAGTTGACCAGCTAATGGTAGATGATGCAGGGTGTGTGCTAATGAGATCAGCTGGTCAACTCCTTCCTGTGTCATGATCTAAAGTCTGTCAAGGAAGGAAGGCAGAAGTAATGGAGCGTTGTGTTTAACCACTTAAGACCCGGACCAATACGCTGGTAAATGACCCAAGGTGTTTTTGCGATTCGGCACTGCGTCGCTTTAACTGACAATTGCGCGGTCGTGCAACGTGGCTCCCAAACAAAATTTGCGTCCTTTTCTTCCCACAAATAGAGCTTTCTTTTGGTGGTATTTGATCACCTCTGCAATTTTTATTTTTTGCGCTATATACAAAAATAGAGCGACATTTTTGAAAAAAACACACTATTTTTTACTTTTTGTTAAAAAAAAAATCAAATAAACTAAATTTTAGTCAAACATTTAGGCCAAAATTTATTTAGCCACATGTCTTTAGTAAAAAAAAAAAATTGCGATAAAAAAAAATAGCTACCTAGCGGGAACAGCGACACTAATACAGCGATCAGAAAAATGATCGTTTAGTGATGCTGGCAATAGGGAGTGAAAGGGTTAACTAGGGCGGTGATCAGGGGGTTAAAACTTTATTAGGGGGGGTGGGGGGGCTATCCTGAACCTAACACTAACTGATTTTACACTGCCTGTCACACTGACACTAAATGCAGTGATTAGATCACTGCATTCAGGCACACTGTGATAGGGGGGGTGGGGGGGGGCAGATCGCAAGGGGTTAAGTATGCCTATGTGAGTGTGTGTCAGTGTAATGTTGGTGCACACTTACTGTTAGGTGTTTCTCCCATCGCAGCGGTTGGAAATACCGCTGCGATGGGAGATTACATCACTTCCCCCTTCCTGTGTTTACACAGGAGGAGGAAGTGACAGGAGACTGGGAGCGCGCGCATTGGCTGGGAGCGATCGCGGGGGGGGGGCGGGTAAACGCCGACATCCGCCCGCTCGTCCCGGATCGCTCCCGGAGCCAGGGGGACCCCCGCACGCCGCGGAGGGGGTCCCGATGGGACCCCCGAACCGCACTTAGGCGGGGACGTAAATTTACGCCCTTGTGCCTGTACGTGCCATTCTGTGGCCGTATATGTGCGTGCGGGGGTCCTTAAGGGCTAAACAGCCATGAAGACAAGAGAATAAATGGAGAGCAGTTTTATTTTTGCAAAAGAAGTACATTAATTAGTACATAGGGAAGCTGGAATATATATACTGTAATATATATATATATGTGAACTTATCCTTTCAGGTTGACGTTATGGTATTGCAGTTTTTACAGTTACAGTGGTCAAACTTGGCCAATGTACGTATGTATGTGCCAGTGATCTTTACTTGCTTCCAGGTCCTGTGCTGTGCAACTGCCCTGCTGCACTGTGAACATAGAATCTGAATGGACAAGGTGGAGAGGGGGGGCAGTGATGTCATGATCTCCAACTGTCCAGTAAAAACACTTTATAGTCATTGACAAAAGGCAAATGTTCTCTGCTTGGCTTCCATGACAAGTGAGGAATCACCTGTCTTCAGTAAGCAGGGATACATGCACTAGTAGAGATCACTGTAGTAGTGATTTCCAGCTTACATGGGGATTCCAAAAGGTATGGCACATACATACAAGCTGGACCAAATGTAAAAACTGCCATACCTGAATTTCAGCTTGAAAGATGTTATTGTCATTTCAGAAGTAGTTTTCAATATTTTTTATTTTTTTGTTAAAATTATGCTACGTGATCCTGTCATTAAAGTCCTTCTTCAGGCACTTGCTGTTATTTGGGGACAACCAGGGCTGCGTATTAAAAATAACTGGGCCCTGTACAGCCTACCAAAATTAGAACCTGTTAAAATAATATTTTGATATATTGTGCTGAAACATTTATGGGGTCCCACTAAATTCCGTGCCAGACCCTTAGGGTCTGGTATGTATTTTCAAGGGGGAACCCTAAACAAACAAGAAAAAAAAGCATAGGAATCCCCCCGAAATCCATATCTGGGCATGTAGACGGATTAGCCAAGGAGACAAGCCTGAGACACACCTCCTGAACCATACCAGGCCACATGCCATTGACATGGGCAGTTTATGTCACTGGGGACCCTCCTACCAGAGCATCTAGTCCTCAAAAAAGGGGACCTCCAAGATAACTCCCCCTTTCTATGTGAAAAAAAAATGTAAATAAAACACACACTTTTTGACAAACCCAAAACCATCCCAAGGCGTAAATCCATTGTCAATCATGTCATCCAGCCATGCAGAAGCTCGTCAATCGTGGATTTTTCTTTACCTGCCTGCAGACCCGCTCCCAATGGACACAGTGATTGGTACCCCCAGCCACTATGAGTGGCCCGGTATTTTGATCGCTATTATTGGTCATGGTCATAGCGATCATATGATTACAATGCCAACAAAACAGTCATGAATGACTTCCATTCATGACCATTTTGCTTTGTGATGCTGCGATTGTCCCACAGTTATCACATGGTACCTGGGCCTATCACTGCATCCTATGCCATGTGATTGGATGCAGTCAATCACAGATTACAATAGTAGCCATTCATCACAGCTAAAACTATTGCTTATAACTGATTGATTGGACAGAGGCACAGGACCAGAAGGAGACATACATCAATTCACCAGCAAGAATGATCACTAGATTTGGATCTCAGTGGAACCAGGTGAAAACAATTTTTAATCAGCATTGGCATGTGCTCACCAAATCACCGCTATTGGGTGAGATTGTGGGCCCATACCCTCTGATGGTGGCTAAATGGACCAAAAATTTAAAAAAATTGTCTGGTCCATTCTGAGTTCAGATGGACGCAGACAACCAATTGGCTTACTGAACTTCCACCATTGTGTGGAATGTATCCATGTAGCCGATGTGCTATCTGTGGTTATGTAGATAGGACGAATGTCTTCGCCAGTTTGGATGGGGAAAAACAATTTAAGATCTGTGATTTTATAAATTGCTCTACTACACGAGTGGTTTACTGTATATCAGGCATGTCCAAAGTCCGGCCCGTGGGCCAATCGCAGCCCGCGTTCTGGTTTTGAATGGCCCATCTGGTTACTTGGACATGTATATCATATGTGGCCCCCGACGATCTCTCAGCGCTGGGGCCACAAAGATGTATATGCCTTGGAATGGGACAGGGAGAAGGCGGGACGAGCGCCGTACACACACAAGACAATTTCCTGTTTATGGGCGGCCTCTGTAATAGAAAGTGCTGCGCTGTCATTGGACGAATGTTCTGTCCATCAAAGGAGGCAGGTCTTTCTATTAAAGAGGCCGCTGTGTAAACAGGAGATTCTCTTGTAATTAATCTTTGGCGCTTGTGAGTGCATTCCTGGCAATGATGCCGCATTCCTGGCAATGGTGAGTGCATTCCTGGCAATGCTGAGGCTACATTCATGGCAATTGTGAGGCTGCAGATGGGCACTGACCCTTATTTTGCTTCAGTTCTTTATTTAAATTTATTTTTTCCTGAAACTTCCCTCTTAAAGTGAAGGTGCGTGGTGTTATACGCCGATAAATAATACGCCTGAGCTCATCTCTTTACCCACAGACAGCCACAAAGGCAAGAGAATTCTTGTTGGGCCGTGTATTAGTGCTCGGACAAACACACAGAGACCGAATTTTAATGGTTCAAAGAATGTCAGTCAAAATGGTCAGCCCTCACGCATGTTCACTTGATCAAATCTGGCCCTCTTTGAAAAAAGTTTGGACACCCCTGCTGTATATGCTCACTTGTTCATGTGGAAATGCCTATATTGGCAAGACTAAGCAACAGTTAACCGCTTGCCGACCAGCCGCCGCAGTAATACGGCGGCAGGTCGGCACAGGTGCGCGAGAGCCCGTAGCTCTACGTCACCACCTTCGACGGCCACTAGGGGGCGCGTGCGCGCCGCCGGCGGCCCGCGCCCCCGCGTCCCGTGCGTGTGCCCGGCGGGCACGATCGCCGCCGGGCACACGTGATCGCTCGTTACAGAGCGGGGAACGGGAGCTGTGTGTGTAAACACACAGCGCTCGTTCCTGTCAGCGGGGGAAACGCTGATTTTCTGTTCATACAATGTATAAACAGAAGATCAGTGATTCCCCCTAGTAAGTCCACCCCCCCCATACAGTTAGAACACAAATAGGAACACACTTAACCCCTTCCCCGCCCCCTAGTGTTAACCCCTTCACTGCCAATGGCATTTTTATAGTAATCCAATGCATTTTTATAGCATTGATCGCTAAAAAAATGCCAATGGTCCCAAAAATGTGTCAAAAGTGTCCGAAGTGTCCGCCATAAGGTCGCAGTACTGAAAAAAAACGCTGATCGCCGCCATTACTAGTAAAAAAAATAATAATAATAAAAATGCCATAAAACTACCCCCTATTTTGTAAACGCTATAACTTTTGCGCAAACCAATCAATAAACGCTAATTGCGATTTTTTTTACGAAAAATATGTAGAAGAATACGTATCGGCCTAAACTGAGGAAAAAATTTTTTTTTTTATATATTTTTGGGGGATATTTATTACAGAAAAAAGTAAAAAATATTGCATTTTTTTCAAAATAGTCGCTCTGTTTTTGTTTATAGCGCAAAAAATAAAAACCGCAGAGATGATCAAATACCACCAAAAGAAAGCTCTATTTGTGGGAAAAAAAGGACGCCAATTTTGTTTGGGAGCCACGTCGCATGACCGCGCAATTGTCAGTTAAAGCAACGCAGTGCCGAATCGCAAAAAGTGCTCTGGTCTTTGGACAGCAATATGGTCCGGGGCTGAAGTGGTTAAACATCCGAATAGGCAAACAAATTGGCAGTCTCAATGAGGACAAAGAACGTCCACTAGCTTTGCATTTTCAACAGTTACATGATGGTGACCTAAACCGGTTGAAAGTTAAAAGGAATCTAGTCTCTGAATCTCCCCCTTAGAAGAGGGGACTTTGATATCCCTTCTAGATTGTAAGCTCTTACGAGCAGGGCCCTCTGATCCCTTCTGTATTGTGAATGTACTGTCTTCCCTGATGTAAAGCGCTATGCAAACTGTTGGCGCTATATAAATCCTGTATAATAATAATAATATTATACACAGACAAAAAGAGAAAATGTGGATTTCCCATTTGGGTACCCTTATGCCAAATGGGTTAAATATAGAAAGCAGTCTGTCTGCATTTTTAGAAATATAACCAATAAGGAATTAGACACACATTTTCAGGCTCCTGTGACACCTGGTGGTGAACACTAGTTCTGTTCTGTTTGATCATTGTCCCCTAATACTTTTGATCCATCTGCCGTTTGCTCTTTATTATATATGTGTATATTATTTTTCGGTATATTTGTGTGTGCTTTACTACTGTTTTTTTATTTTTGATTATCAAATGTTTTTTCTTTATTGAGAGATATATATACAATTACAAAGTGGATATTCAACAGATCTTGTGATTCAGAAAATACTCTGTGTATGTGGTATAGATGTGATGAGTGTTCATTTGAGGAGTGTGTGCTGAGGACATCTGGTGGTCATACGCAAGTAAGACATGACAGGAAAGGCGAAATGTGTCAACATGAGATCATCACCGAGAGCTGCTTATACAGGACACGCATGCTATTATAGCCATTGGATAGGGAGCTATACTAGTGGGAAACAACAAACTGTTTATTTGGCTGGACTAAGTGCATTAATACAGGACTGGCAGGCACAGTGAAAGCAAAGTTATCGTCAGGAAGTACCTTCCAAAGTTTGGCAATGATGGTTCTTATACCTCCTCCTGTCTTCATTGAGTGGATTTACTGACACCTGGTCTGCCTGTATATTCCCTGGTCCAAGAGACAGTAGAGTCTCTCTAGGGAGGATTTCATTGTCCGTATCGTCTATCTTAGTGCAGTTCCAGCCTTTTCATTGCAGTTAGATCACTGATGCTGCAGCAGTGATCCATCCAGGCTTCAACTGTCTGTAATACCCACCTTAACTTGCCGGTACTTCCAGTCCTTTGGGCGACCATTCAATGACAGATCCATGAACAGCAACTAGGGTTGTCCCGATACCAGTATCGGGACCGATACTGAGCATTTGCGGGAGTACTTGTACTCCCGCAAATGCCCCCGATGCCAGATCCGATACTATCCCCCGCCACATAACGCATACCGCAACGCCGCCGCCTAGTTTATCAGCGCGGGGAAAGTCACAGCTTTCATTTGAATAGCTGTGTGTTCCCCACCGCGCATAGACACTCCCCCTTGCTCTGGCAGTTTGATAGACAGATCACCCGTCCCCAGGATTGGACGGGTGATCTGTCTATCAAAGTGCCCAAGCAAGGGGGCGTGTCTATACACGGCATGGAACACACAGCTATGCAAATGAAAGCTTTGATGTTTCCGCGCTGATGAACTAGGCGGCGGCTGCAGCTGCAGCTGCATATACGGTATGTGGGAGGACATGGCTGCATTTGGGGACACATTTAAAAAAAAAAAAGTATCAGTATTCGGTATCGGCGAGTACTTGGGGAAAAAAAAAAGTATCGGTACTTGTACTCTGTCCTAAAAAAAAAAAAAGTGGTATCGGGACAACCCTAACAGCAATCTATACACAGCTTCTTTGCAGTGATTACCCATGTGCAATCTTTGTTTTACACCGTTCAGCTCCATTGAAGTTCAATCCCCCCCAATGTCCTTGTGGTGTGAATGAAAGACATGCATGATTAGGTGTGCGGCTAGAAGCTCTATGTATCCACATTGACAACATTGTTTTTTTTGTATCTTTTGCACTGGTGGTAGTGTGGAATTTTTATCTTAATGTTACTTTTTGCTACATTGTTTTCAATAAAGTATATATTTTACCTTTAACCCTGGTGACTCTATAGAAGGTTACTGTGAGGACCTACTATCCCCACCCCCCCCCCCCCCCCTATTTATTGACAGATACAAATATGACATTATGACATATGGATTTTACCACTGTACTCTTTTGAAAATTAGGCCATTCCTTCTCTTACTCCCGTTCACTTGTTTTCTTTACATACTGTACATCCTCAATAATTAGGCTTGATGCAGGCAAATAATTTTTTTTTTGGCTAAACTTCAGCTTCGTCTTTCTACCAAACATTTTCTGTCGTTTTAGTCAACCAATTTGCCTGTAAATAAAGTATGTCACATACTACAGGTAGCTGGATCCTGGAGAAATCTTCACCACATGGATGCCCTGTTAAAATATTACTAAGCTCACAACAGTAAAATAGATATGCAGTAGAGCATGCTTGCTATACTCACTGTGGAACCTAAGGGGTTAATCCTCAGCACTGTGTAAAAAGGCTGTTTGATCCAGTCTTCCCTATCCCTCTCTTTCTTCCACAACCCTCAACCCACCTCCTGATAGTACAGAGCCTTTTGAGCACTCTGCATATGCTCAGTTTGGGGTGTATTGCTAGAGGGAGGATACATGCTCAGCACAGGGCCAATCAGCACTGTGCAAATAGAGGTTCAGGGGTCATGCAGTCTAATAGGACAGTCAGAGGAGAATGAAAACTTCTCCTACAAACTATAACCAGTGCTCAACCAAACACTGATAGAAGTCACAAGACTGCTACATACTGCTGATGAGAAAAGCAGTTTATATGTACTAAAATAATTGCATTTCCATGTTCTGGGTACTGTGGCTCAGTGTAGCTGCTGTGAAAAAAGTTCTTGACAAGGACCCACCTTCTCCTCCATTGTGAAAAGTTCTTTCACTGCCTGGAACATGATCTGTGAATGGGGACAGAATCGTGTGACTAATCAGACTCTTCTCCATGCACAGATCATGTATTTGCTTTATGTACCCAATTTTTATTTTTTTGCAAATGTGTGAATTTCAGAATTCCTCCCACTGATGCAGCTGATTTTTTTTTTTTCTTGCAGTAACACAACTGATGCTGGAAATTTTTTACCTCACATTGATGCATTTATTCATTCGTCAGTTAGCCTCATATTTTGCACTGCTATTAAACTCTTCATTTTGGCTGCAGAGTGCCAAAATCATTTGCCCAATTTTGGTGCTTGGCGGAAACAGTATATACACTCACCAGCCACTTTATTAGGTACACCTGTTCAATTGCTCAGTAAAACAAATTGCTAAATCAGCCAATCACAGGGCAGCAATTCAATGCATTTAGGCATCTAGACATGGTGGACACCGGGTGCCACCCCTGTCAGCCAAAAACAAGAAACTAAGGCTACAATTCGCACAGGCTCAGCAAAATGGCACAATAGAACATTTGGAAAAACGTTGCTTGGTCTGATGAGTCAATTTTAGTTTTGACATTCAGATGGTAGGGTCAGAATTTAGCATACACAAAATGAAAGCATGGATCCATCTTGCCTTATATTAACAGTTCAGGCTGGTGGAGGTGTAATGGTGTGGGGGGATATTTTGAGCATCGTTAAAATGCCACGGCCTACCTGAGTATTGTTGGTGACCACGTCCATCCCTTTATGACTAAAGTGTACCCATCTACTGATAGCTACTTCCAACAGGATAATGCATCATGTCATAAATATCAAATCATCTCACCACTGGTTTCTTGAACATGACTTCACTGTTCTCCAATGACCTCCACAGTCACCAGATCTCAATCCAATAGAGCACCTTCGTGTTGTGGTGGATGGGAGATTTGCATCATAGATGTGCAGCCGACAAATCTGTAGCACCTACACTTTGTTGAATTTATACCATGAAGAATTAAGACAGTTCTGAAGGCAAAAGGAGTCCAACCCAAAAGTAGCAATGTGTACCTAATAAAGTAGCAAGTGTATGTTTTGAAACTATGAGTGAATGCTTTGAGACCCGACCCACCCCTATTTCCTCACGCCTGCCAATTTACAAACGTTCCCAGGTATGTCTGCTAGATTGTAAGTTCTAAGGATCAGGGCTCTCCGATTCCTCCTGTATTAAATGATATTGTGTTGTAACTATACTGTCTGCCCTCATGTTGTATAGCGCTGCTCAAACTGTTGGTGCCATACAAATCCTGTATAATAATAATGTTGCTCACAATGGAAGACATCAGATAAAAATGCAGGTGCATGTCCAGATGTCATTTAACACTAGTTGACATGGGATACCCAATGGTTCCTTCTATGTATCAGGCATTTGGTGGTCGGACCCCTGCACCTGGCTTTGTGGATCTGCATAGATGCTAAAGCAAATATGAGGGGTCTATTCTCCCTGCTGGGAGTTTTAATCAATGTTGTATTATAGAGAATGAAGCAGGAATTGGAACACTCAAGCCCCAAAATTGGTGGTAATAGAGCCAGAAACTATGGCAGGGGGAGCTATGCTAGAGTACCCAAGATGCCAGACCCCACCAATGAGATGAAGCAGTCCAATAAAAGAGACTAAAACACAAACCACTGCCAAAGAAACAACATACTACTATGCTAATTCATAAAATATATTTTGCATTTTTCTAGTTAACAAAACTGTTTTCATCCATATTATTTCCCTTCGACAACATGAAGGGTCACTGGTTCAAACCTCCCGATGACAACATTCTTCAGCATTCACACGAAAGCCTTCTCTCCCCAAAAATAAGGTTACAGATGTGACTTTAAAATAGCAGAGCTGTACAGTTTTAGTATATTATATCACTCAAATGCTATAATCAAGAAGGTGAAATTTATCAGAAAGCACAAACTAGGAATATATACACATGACCTGTATAAAGACAAAAAAACACAACAACTGCACCTAAGCAGACATAAATGGAAATGTTTCAAGTGGCAAAGCCTGTGCTGCACACAGATAAACAATTTACAAAAAAGGTTCAAGTTTGCGGAAGTAAACAAGTGTTAAAACATTGCATGGAATTTTCTAATACAATGTCATTTAAGTGATCAATAACTTAGCCCCAAATGTCAAATTCAGAACAGGAATCAGAGATATTAACTTTATTTTTTTTTAAAAAGGCAAAAGTTACACAGGAAAAATAAAAATCAGTGATTGAATAACCTGGAATGTACATCAGAGGAAGAATAGGATTATACTGTAGTTACCATCCTGCTGCAATACTGCACAGGCCTACTGTAACCCATAGCAATCACACTTTGTTTACTGGTCATTTAGGTGGGGACCATATGTGCATCAACATGAATTTCACAGTGACAGGTACCCTTTGATCTAGTGAATGCTCCTGATCAACCAAATCCAAACTTCAATTCCACTCTCTGACTTGGGATTTGGCTGCCTGAAAGTGTTCCAAGTACACTAACAGATAGGATCATTTGCACATTAGGGGGTGTATTTATAAAAAAAAAAAAAAAAATCTTATTGCTAATCATCCTAATAAACTGCAAGTACATTTGTTGTGTGTATGGGGTCATTGCTGAAAATAACACATTTTTCTCTCCAGATAAAATGTTATTCATTCATACTAGGGTTGTCCAGATACCAATACTAGTATCGGTATCGGGACCGATACCAAGTATTTGAGGGAGTACTTGTACTCGTGCAAATGCTCCCGATACCTAAATAGAATACTTTTTTTTGTATTTATCAACATGTTCTGTGAAAATTCTTTGAGTTTTTTACTACTGCGTGACAAGAAAATAAAACATTTTTATTCATTTTTACTCATTTTTATTATTTTATAATGTCTTGAGTTAGAATTCTAAAGAAAATATCCTTAGTCTGTATTGTGGTTTGAAAACGGTCACATGACATTTAAAAAAAGTATCGGTATTCGTTATCGGCGAGAACATGAAAAAAAGTATCGGTACTTGTACTCGGTCCTAAAAAAGTGGTATCGGGACAACCATAATTCATACAGAATAGAGGGAATCTGGAAAATACTACATTATGGCCACTAGATTGAGCTGATGATCATAGGAAATAATTATTAACCATCAGCCTAGTGGCATAAGGCAGTATTTTCCATATTCACTACTGTGTATGAATTTGTCCTGGATAGAAAATTGCCTAATAACATTTAACTTATTCCCAAGAACAAACGTACATGCAGTGTCACAGGGAAAACGGCTCTGCAATTTTTTTTTATTTTTTATAAAAACACCCCTAATAGTTGTGTATATTCTACAACAGAAATGCGCTTTATGTATGCCCTATATACAAGCAAATCACATTGTTACCATTATTTTGTGCGCGGTTGTAAAATTTGATGAAGTACACAATTTATATGGCAATGATAAATAAAATGCAAAACAAAAACAAAATGTATAAGTATCAAAACTCTTTTTTTTTCAGTATTCTTTGTTTCATAGTTAGGGGAGACATTTTTGTTTTACCTCTAGGTTACTTAACAACAAATAAATAAAGAAAAAACACTTTGTACAAAATTACATAAAAAAAAAAAAGCAAACACGTTAAGACAAAACCAACCGCAACTTGGAGTTCAGTGTTCTATCGTCATGTGAATTAATAAACTGCTTTTCTCTGAGGTTGGGATGTAAAAGCAGGTCATTTCACTACTTGGTAGAACTCAGAGTCCGGTTACATACTTGTTCTGGTTTCTGCTTATTTTTAGAATACACTGAAATTGCTTGTTTTATGTTTTATAAGCTTTACAAAAGTTCCTGGCCATAAAACTTGCTGAGAGTCCCAGCATGCATTGCCAGCTGATGAGAAGTCTCAGGGAGGTACTTTATAAATGCAGTTATTAGCACTATGTAGACAAATATACAATAAGAAGAAAAATAAAATCCAGGCATTATTTGTAGTGATTCGAACAACGAAATTGAATTGATGTGTTTATTTCATGTGACATTAATATGCATGGTTCATCGTCACTGAATTCTGGGACAGAAGGAAGGAGGAATGCATCATCGTTTTGTCCTTCTGACCCAAGCAGGAATTCAATTTCATTTATATTGTGAAATCTGCAACTAAATAATTATTTTTAACTGAAAAACGATTGCTTAATTTGGAAACAACCACTGGATGAATTAGCAAATATCAAGAGTTGGCATATTATTTAAAAGCAAGCATAGAGAAAAAAGAAAAAAAAGTTGCCTCCCATTTAAATTTGCATCCAGCCAGAACCTTCTCTTCCTGAAACCAAGGCAACAGTACTATATTTGTAGACAGGATTTCCACAAATCGCTGTGCCTGTAAAGTCCCTTTTTTCATAAAAATCTACAACGCTTGGGGTCAAATTGCACACCTTCCCCGAAACATCAGGAAACATCAGGATAATATCAGGCAAGATTCTAGTACAGGGTGCACGGTTTCTGAGCAGACTTTAACCTTTTACCGCCAAGGAACCCTTGAAATAATTTTCAGGTCTTAGACTCGGTTCAGGACATGTTAAATCGCATAGATTTCCATTGAAGCTGTTCACATATATGCGGGGCAACCGAAATGCGAGTTCAGTTTTTTGAGCACCACCGTGCGATTCAGGCGTGAATTCCAGGCTCCTTGAGTTCTACAGAAACACTTCAGAATCGCACAGTTGTGTTCACGATTTCATCGCGGATTGCTCTCCTACGATAAGAGATGACGCCTTTTATTGACTATGTATTGGCCAGCACTAAAATTGCAGTCCAGTCCCGAGCCTTGGAAATTTGCATCAAAAGCGCACCTGAACTGCTAAACAAATGCTTTTTTATTCGCAGCGAAAACAGACATACAATTTGCACCAAACATGTGAACCCAGCCTCAGCGAACCCCTACTAAAATGAGTCTATTGGAGGTCATTCCAAAAAAGCCAATTTAATTGGTGGTGGCTAGTAGAAAGGATGCCCTCCTTACTGCGATCAGAATGGCATCCTTGCAGTCATGCCATTAGCTTTGCCAAGTGATGTTGGACCTGAAACTTTGCAGGCACCGTCAGGTCCGTAAGCCACCACTGAAGAAACCCTAGGGTTCCATGGAACTCTGGTTGAGAAAGGCGAGAGGGTTAACCATGGCACAATGTTACATATTAAATAACAGACCAAGCATGTCTGACTCTCCCACTAAGCAATGATTTAGGAAGATAAAGAAAAGATATACTGACAAGGTCTTAACTACAGAACAGATATCTCCAAAATAGTTTTTAGATTTCATAGCAATGTCAAAAGCTGACCTGGTTTTTTTTCATCCCTCGACAAAAGTAGAGTTTAATTTTTTTTTGTTGAAGACTTGCAAAAAAAAAAAAAAAACACAACTATTCTTTAAGACTGCATTAAAGCTTTATGGGTATTTGTAGTTAATCTAGGGACTGTGGTCACATTCACTGCAGAAGTACTTACTCCACTTGTATTATGGAAACAAGGCACCCATAAGTACATTATTTTCACTGCTCAGTGATATCTGCCGCATTTCATGCGTATAATTTTGGATCTATTGTTAATAAATGCATTGTTGAGTATGCCCTTTTCTATAGTGAGAATCAAATCCCGTTACAATTACACAAAATTAGAATTCATTTTAAACAGCAAATCGTACGCAGATGTTCAACTACCGTATTTATTGCTGTGATATACAAGTGAAAAAAACAGTTACCAACCATGGTGATTCTTTATTTATCTGCTACAACTGATAAGACATAAAACAGACTAATAAATAAGAAATGGAATTTTGCGATATCAGCACTAAATATGATGGGAGATAAAAGGGGACCCTTTCTAAATGCTGGTGTATAAACACCCCATTCAAGTGTTCACATTAATCAAGTAGAAAACTATCTGATGCTACACCCTGTGTACTAAAGTGCACCTGTGGCCCTAAATACACACAAGGTAGCCATGATTTATATCTATTTAGGTCAAATGAATCCACTTTTTAGAAACGAATGCTATATTATGCATTTAATAAACTAGGACACCTGGTTTCTACTGAAACAACACACCAAATACTAGCTGAGATTACAAAATGACCTCAGAGGGCAAATCCATGGAAACTAGAATAAATGTCAAGCTATAACTTATAGCAACCGATTACTTGAAACAGTAAATCTCCCTGTTGCTCTAGGCAATAACTCCATTTATAAAATAGCTCCACTGTATGAAACTGGAGGTGACTTTACCAGACTAATAATGATAATTTACCCTCAAAAATATTTTATTTAAAAAATCTTTGCCTTTGAGCTTGTGCAAACCATTTCACTACAAAAAAAACCATAGCCAGGCTTTAGACATTCAAATATGAACGTATTCTAAATAAGGAATACGTAAAAAAAAAAAAAAAAAGCCCTCACTGATCTCTGAAGTTACAGCCACTGTGGAGCAATTTATCCTTAAAGTAAAATTAAAGTGGTTGTAAACCCTTTACAACCACTTTATGCTACAGGTAAGCCTATATTAAGGCTTGCATGTAACTACCCAGGATATCTCATAAACCTACACAGTTTAGGAGATATCCCCTGTCCCCTCCATGTGCCAATGTCATTGGCACATGCAAACTGGGGCAAACTGAAGCAATGGCACGTATGTCCTGTTGCTTCAGTCCGTGTGCCATTACCGGTGGCTCCCACGCGCATGCATGGAAGTGAAGTAATTCCCACTCCAGCCAATCACAGCACCAGAGCCACGATAGCCAGACGTAACCCCCAGGAGAGATGTCGCTGCTGGATAGGGGGGCGAGGACAGCTGCGGGGGCTTCGATCTAAGGCAAGTAATTCATAATGAGCTAATATGCTATGCATACTAGCTCACTATGCCTTTTTCTTGCAGGTTTCATTTTTTTAGATCCGGTATACAACCACTTTAACCCCTCAGTGCTTTCAGCAGCTGATTTAACCACTTAGAGTATGCAGCTTTGTTATCTTTTAATCCTTGCCTATGTTTCAGTCTAATCTGGTGCCATGGCCACTTCCCCAAGTTTCCTGTTTCTAGAGAGTTGTCTTTCTACTAGTGTTGTCTTCCTACACTACATGCATTAATAGAAACACATAACCCTGTAGCCTAAGATGACAAGGTACTTCCCCGCACCACCCTTTTCAATCTTCCAAGCTGACTGATTGGACACTGCACTGTCCACTGTTGGCTCTTTCCTGCGAAGACCAGGAATTCAAGGAAGCAGCATGAAAAGCTGCAAACTGTATTTGCTGGGGTAAGAATTTTAACTAATAGTTTACTGGGGAATGTTCATTATATTGTGCTCAGCTAAAAAATACAGGAGAGTTTAATACAACTTTAAAGTTGTTCTAAAGGCAGAAGGTTTGTTTATCTTAATGTATTCTATGCGTTAAGATTAAAAAAAAAAAAAACCTGTGTGCAGTAGCCTCCCTCAGCCCCATCTCGATTCAGCAATGTTGCATGAGAGCCTCCGCTCTCCGGGACTCTCCCTCCTGATTGGCTGACACACAGCAGTGGGCAGCATTGGCTCCCACTGCGGTCAAAGTCAGTAAACCACTGAGGAGAGGATGGGGATAGGGCCGAACTGCGACTGCGTGTCTGAATGACACACAGTGCAGCGGGTCAACCCGGGTGGCCCCATAGAAAGGTGCTTGCTGTGGGGGCACTCGGCAGGATGGAGAGGCTAGGACCTGAGAATAGGATTGGGGCTGCTATGTGCAAAAGCACTGCACACAGCAGGCAAGTAGGACATGTTTGTTATTTTTAAACATAAACATAGACTTTAATATCACTTTGAACAATACAATAGAAGCAATGAAGTCCTTCAAAAATCAAGTTTCACCACTTTTTGCTCCCACCTCTTCTGGGAACACTTACTAGGTGTTTTTTTTTTTTTGTAATATGTGCATTTTCATGCATAGGGCAACCAATTCATTTGAATGGGTTGGGTTGCCCTACATGTGCCAAAGAAGCTCCTTCACCTTTTTGGGCATTGAGCTTCACGTCTGTTGGCGGCAGCTGGAGTACCATTAACAAAGATTGGTACCACAAGCACAAGTTTTTCACATGTTCATGGAATGCTTAGATGTGGATGGAATCTTAGTGATTAGAAGACTTGCAGGCTGCCAAGTTCATGCTGGCAGAGGAGGCTGAGCTACTAACGGAATATGAAATCGGCAGCTAAAAACTTTGAGAATAAATTACTTCACAATGGCTGAAGCTACACAGGTCAGTAAGGGGTTATTTTAAAACGGATCTACAGTTTTTAAGCAATATGTAAATGCTTGAATGTTTCATAATCTGGCCACAGTTTTAAGCAGTTCGTAAGACTGTAAAATACATTCAACCTATATGTCCACTGTACTGTGCAGATAAACCCTATCATATATAATTTTTGTTTCCTGGAGATTTAAGAAGTTAAACACAGTAAAGCAGATAACAGTCTCTGAGAAAGAACACCGTATTTAAAGCCCAGAATTCCATCAGAGACTACGGCGACACAACAACAATGCAGCAGTCACCCTTATAAATTGTATTCATACACAAAAGGTTCAATTCACAAAAGTGCAACATTTTGAAATGTTTCCATTACTTTCTTTTTTTCTTTAACAGCTGATAATGGATTTTTCACTAAATGCATTACTGCATGAATCAGCTGACAAGTTATGTTGTTTTTATTGATTTTAGAGGTATAGTAATTGTAAAAGTAAATTAATTTTATTACATGGGTTATTGCTGGCTACAGGCTGCCCATAGCTTTAAAAATCAATCATGTGTCTATTGAATAAAGCAAAGGGGGGGGGGGCTACTTGAGCTAATAATTAAGTGATAATTTGTGAGATAAAAAAGATTCAGTGCTTTCAACAGTGCTTGTTAAATTAATAAAATAAAATCCACACCCAAGTGTATTTCAGGTTTGAGCATTGCATTTTTTTAAATGAGACTCAATATCTCATTCATCTAATCTAGTAGTGAAGCCCCTAATTTATGCAAACAGTATAACAATGTGCAATGTGCGAGTCAAAAGGATGTAAACAATATTTTTACAGATATAATCCCAGATCCATCATAACCACACTCTGGACTGACCAAACTCGCATCTGAATTCTGAAGGAATTCCATCGGAGGAAAAGAGAACATGTTCTCTATGTCAACTCCGATGGAATTCCTTGGAATATCCGATGGGCATACACACAGTCGGAATGTCCGATGGAAAAAGTCAGTCAGACCTTTTCCATCGAAAATTCCGATCGTGTGTACGAGGCCTAAGCCTTCAGGCAGGGCAGTACTGACTTGCTCGACAGTCTGGAGAAATCAAAGCAGACAGAGGTGGTGGGGAAAGACGGGTGTCATTTTTATATATCAGTTCTATAGTCTGAAGTTATTGACCATTCAGCACCCGGCTAATTTCAGGGGTACCAGGAATTTTTCTATACTGATAACTGAAGATGTACTGTGGTAAAATAACCTTTTTGTGTATGCAGAATTTAAGCAAATTACAAGGCTATAGAAAACAATTTTGTCAATTAATTTTGCAAATATTTATACAGACAATAACAATTTACAGGTAATAATAATTAATCTGTAATGAATACCTGACAAAAATACAAATTGTTGAAATAATTTAGCCCCACCCAATCCATATAAAGCAAGCTCCTTTCTAGTGGTTATCTCCTAACTACATCCATACCAGGGCAAAGCCCCACACACCAAATCATCCAATAGCATCAGCATTTGTTTCTGACAAATGAATATATATTTCATGATTAAGATGGTATGTATTATCAGAGCACATGATAAATGCCTTACCAAAATGTGCAAGGAGAAATATCTTAAGACATTTAAAAGTTCTATTGCTGTTAATGCATGCAGCATAGTGCTTGATACATCTGCTTTGCTTTTAAGGTATCTGGCTTGGAACCACTTGCATGCGTCTAATTACAGAGTTTTGGATACTGGCAAGTGTAATGAATACATTTTGGTCTATGAATGACTGCTGACAATAGAAGTTACAAGCTGTAATAACCACAGTGGTAAACCATATTTAAAATGGTCCTCATCTAGCACAGCATGATATACAATTACTGTGACAAACATTTCCTGGTCTTCAGAAATCAATATGATATATTAACACTGAGGCTTGTCTTCAAAGCAGTGTGTGTAGATGAGCGTTACTAATCGGCCTTTGCATATGCTGAATGCTGGTTATGAAGTAAAACAATCTGAATTAAAGTAAAAGTAGACATCATTCAGCCATTGCAGAGGAAGTCACCGCAACGGGACAGAAGGCAGTAAAGACAAAGTGCATATTTTTTTTTTCACCTGCTGGCAATACGGTTGAGGAGTTAGCAAGTTCCCTAAAACAAACTTTTTAAAACATTCAGTATATATTAGTAGGCATCAAAATACTTCTGCATGGTTTGGTATTATTCTACTTGCATTGTCTAACATTTTTAGGACTTGTGCACACAGCCATCTCTATAATCTCATCTGTGTCCCGTTTTTGGAAAATGCTATTTAGCAAATAACGCTAACATGTTTCCCTTTGTAATAACGAGTGCTTGGAGGAAAGTGACTGAGAAAGACTGCTCTTTTTTTCAGTTCCTCTTCTATCTAGTAGCTATGCGAACATGAAAATTAATATTCTCTTAGCCAGGGCTTTTTTTCAGGGGGAACTTGGTGGACCTCTGGCTCAGACCCTTTGGTGCCTGCTCACCACAATCACATGTAAACACAGAAGTCTGGTTTCTGTGTTTACAAGTGAAAGCTCTGCACTCTGTGTGTAACCCCCCCTGAACTCTGCACTCTGTATGTAATGCAATCCTAGGATTTAGTGCCCCTTTAAGTCCCTCCTACTGTTCATGAAATTTGACTGACCACACCCACTATATGATGTGATTGGAGTGTGTTCCAGCACCTGTTTGAGAAAAAAAGCCCTGCTCTTAGCGCATGCTATAGTGTAAAGCAGGAACGGGAAAACAGTAAGGGTATCTAAAGCTCACAATTCATTTATATATTAACGTTTATGTACTGCCACAGTTCTGTAATGTAATATGAGTGTGGGGTGGTCATAGACTGGAATGGATTTGACTGTCTTTTACCATTCTATATGGTGCATAGAATGTGTAATTTAATGGAGCACATAGAAGAATTCACATAATTTTATGTCCCTGAGCAGCTTACAATCTACTGTCCCTACCACCATATTTCTTTTTTTTTTTTTACCAGAAAACGTTTTCCTTTGCGGGGAGGGGGGATTCATGCAAACATGGGGAAAACATAAAAACTCCATGCAATAGGCATCTCTGATAAGAACTGAAACCGAATCTCCAGCACTGCTAAGGTATGTTGTTAGGCATTTAGCTTCCATGTTTTGCTATAGGACGGCTGACAAAAACTAAGCAACCCTAGCAGCATCAAACAAGCCCATAGGTTCTCTGATATATCAGCCCTTCTGGTAAGTGACAGAATTTCCCAATTGTCATTGCCGACACGGTTTCAGCCTCTACCCTGCTTTTTAGAAGACTTTCCCAAAAATTGAATAAAGACAAGATAGGTGAGAAGACTGTGTGCACATAGCTGTAGGAAATGATAACCCTCCTAACTGACTTTGGTCTACAGGTCCCAGCATACACTGCCAGTCCAGGGCCTGCTGGGAACCACGTTGCTTATACAGATGGAGGACTATAGTTTGCATGCCTTTGCACTTAATATAGTGAAAACATATTTAAAAAAAAAAAAACACAAAAAAACTAAGCCCCCCTCCAACTGCCATAAAACAATCAACATCAACTCCATATTTACCACAAGTGGATTTGAATGTTGATAATGTTATATTAATATTTACATATTTAAAATATAGGCAGAATATTTTACATTTAAGACCTATCTAAATGAAAAAAAAAAAAAAATCGAAATTTTAGTAAATTTCCTTTCCTAAACTGAACACCCCCATCCCCGCTTAGCACTTGCATGGCTAAACATAATGCAAGCTCTGCTGCGCTGGAGGAGTACACTCATGGCACCATTATGAAGAAGCTATTTACTACCTATTGTTAATTTAAGACAAAACAACATTACAGCTCCTAATATGAAGGATTTAAGAAAATTAAACCCTTCTGGAATTAAATAAAATCTCCACTGCAGATCCACATTAAACTTGTGTACGCGGCGGGATGACCTTTAGGTAATGTGGGGATGCATAGCCCACTCCGCTGCTACAGATAGTTCTGCAGTTTAGCTAAAAAAAAGTCCAGTGATCTGCTTTTAATACTACTTTAGCACAGTGTTCCCTTTCATAAAATAATGCAGACAGACCATGATTCACTAGAGGTTATGCTAAAAAGATAATACACATTATCAAACTATCGTCAAGCATTGTGAAATTTTGACAAAAATAACAACCTGGCATTATTTTTTCTTCCAGTGGTTTAAGTCTCTTTACATGTTGTATGCAACATAGATTGGATCTAGTTGATCAGCTAAGAAACTGTCCCTTAGGTGCATCCGTTGTTTCTCTCCCCTGGAATTTATTGGAATGACTCCTGGGTCCACCACCACTACCACACCTACGATCAGGTAATGTTCTTCCAGCACAACATTGGTCACCAGAGGAACCAGATCCAGAGCCTCTTGTTCAGAGCCGCAAAGCTCCACTACCACCACCAGAAGATTGGTCCACGTGAACACAGCACTAAGGGGGAACAAGCAAATGTGAAATGTTATTAAGCATATTTCTTTACTGTTATAGTTAAAGATGTATTAAATACAACTACTGTACAATATACAATTTCTAGTCAGCTACATGCATTGCTGTAGACCAGGGTTTCTCAACCAGGGTTCCTTCAGGAGGTTGCTAGGAGTTCATTGAGCAATTTCTGCCTCTTAGATAAGTTCTTATTAGCGCCATTGATATTTTTAGCTATTTGTAAGGGGGAATACTTCCCAATGACCACAAGTATAAGGAGCATTCTTCCTACTATAACACTAATGTATCAAGAGTTGTAGAGATAGTCCTTTTTAGGAGGGGTCCCCTGACACTGAAAAGGTATTTCAAGGGTTCCTCTGTGGAAAAAAGTTTGAAAAAGGATGCTGTAGACCAGGGGTGTCAAACTCAATTTCATTGTGGGCCGCATCAGCATTATGATTGCCCTCAAAAGGGCCGGTTGTATCTGTAAGATTAGATTTCCAGTGCATCCCCTCCCCTTTACATTAGATGTCAAGAGCCACCCCCACTCCAGGTTCGAGAGCCACATGAAATGGCCTGGAGGGTCGGATTCAGCCCACGGGCCTTGTGTTTGACACCTATGCTGTAGACTGTAACGTTTAAATACTTAAAGCGGAGCTCCAGCCGCGAAACATTTTTTTTTAAAGTCAGCAGCTACTAACAGTGTAGCTGCTGACTTTAAATAAGGACACTTACCTGTCCTAGGCGCCCGCGCTGACGGCCCCCCCCGATGCCGGTCCCACGATCGCTCCGGGTCCCGCGCCGCCATTCACACTATGGGAAACAGGCAGTGAAGCCGTACGGCTTCACTGCCCGTTTCCTACTGCGCCTGCGTGAGTCTCACGCTGGCTTGTGAATGGGCGCGCTGCTCTCTGAGAACACACACAGTTCCCAGAAAGCAGCGCGCCCCATTCACAAGGAGAAGGACAAGAAGACATTAAACCGCGGTGTGGAAGAGGCAGATTACGGACTTCCGCATAGCAACAGCTATTTCGGGTGAGTATTTTTTTTTTTTTTTTCAGGTTTTTTTATTTTTATAAACAACATGGCAAAATGTTGTTTTGCTGGGTGGAGCTCCGCTTTAAGATCCAGATATTAGCAATGGCTTGACTAGACTATTACTAAATGTGTAACTTTTAAAAAAAATAAAAATAAAAGGTGAACAGAAAAGGGAAAGACAGTAACACACATGAAAAGAAAGCCTTGTTATAAAATAAAAAGGAGCAAGAGAAAAAACTTCCTTCTGTGGCTAGTAGAAGCATAAACACTAGCATAACTACAAAGCCGAAACCAAAGCTTGATTAGGTCCTACCCATTTAGTGGAAATTGGCATTATGCACCTAAAAATAGACGCTCCCGTAGGTTTCATTCACACCAGCAATTTAGGCTGGTGCAAATTGTAGAGGCAGGAATCTTCTGAATCCTCCAGCGACCTGTCATAGTAAACAGGGCCACTGGCCCTGTTTACATGACAGGTCACCAGTGGACCCAGGTATTCAGGGCTGTTTGCACAGCCAGCAAAGTGCATTCAGCGGCAATCACTGGCGACCTGTCATAGTGAGTGGGGCAGGTGGCCCCACCTAGCTGCTCAGAGCTGCAGTAAGAATCAGAATATTTCTGCCGGTGTGAATGTAGCCTTACAAGGGTGGTCAGTGGAGGAGGAGGACCCCCCCCCATACATTGGTGGTCAGTAGAAATGTAATCACTTACATTGGTGGGCAATAGAAAAGGACCCGCCTACATTGGCAGAAAACAGGTCCCCCTTTACACTGGTGGTCAGCAGAGAAGAGCCCCTTTTACATTGGTGGACAGTAAAAACAGATCCCTTTACATGGATAGTCTGTAGAGAAATGTTACATTATTGGTCAATGGAGAAGGGCCTCTTTACATGAGTGGACAGTGAGGTGACACATTTACATTGGTGGTCAGCGAGGTGACCTGTTTACATTGGCAGTCAGTGTAAATAGCCACTTAGATACTACTGGTCTGCGGATAAGTGGGAGAGTATATGACTCCTTACAACTGAATTCAGTGGAGAAAAAAAGCCCCCTTACACTGGTGGTCAGTGGGGAAGAAAATCCCTCTTACACTGGTGGTCAGTGGGGAACAAAAGCCCTCTTACACTGTGGGTCAGTGGGGAACAAAAGCCCTCTTACACTGGTGGTCAGTGGGGAAGAAAGACCACTTTACATTGTTGGCCACTGTTGACCTAAATGAAGTGCACCGACTGTTGGGTAGTGGATCACTCTGCCAAGGAAATAAAGATGGCCACACAAGTTACAATCTTATTATGCAATTTCCTTTGAATCTTCATTTATGCAGTGTGAAGGCTTCCCTGACTGGATTTATGTTTACTCAAGTTTTATTTGATTTGATTTTTTTACAATATATGCCTATAAAACAGACAGATCATATTAAGATAAGTATGCTCACAGTTTGACAACTCTGAATTATGACACACGACGTGTGATGCAAACTAAAAGGTAACGTTATATAACAGTATTGAAGCATGAATAGAATGTATATTATCAAAACCTTTTCATGTTATGACAATGTCATATAACCTGTCAACTGAACAGGAAAGGGTATTTGAAAAAATAAAGGGGCAACCGGCCCAATCTACACAACGTAAAATATGGTCCTGGAGGTGATACAAAATATGGTCAAGGCTTTAGCGAGGACATAAGGAAAAAATTAGGAAGGAGGCGATAGGAAAGTGAGAGGATAAAAAGGGAAAGGAAAAAAAAAGAAAGAAAAGAAGATGAAGAAGGGAAGCCAATGGGAGGTTATCTATAGCGAATAAGGATTCACACATTTGAAGAGATATATGGTTCAAATCCTGTAGAGTATCCTTGACTGGATTTAAATTAAACACATTGTTTAGGCTGGCGCCCACATTATGCAGCTAAATCTAAAGAAGACTGCACATTGAGGATTGTACAATTTAGATTGCAACATGTGTGGCCAGCATAAGCCCAGTGCCCATATGATTGCTAAAATACTTTCAATTTCCCTGGACAGGAAAGGAGAGAAGAGCCGTTTTGGACTCTGCCACCTACCTTCCTTCTCTCTAAGGCTCAACAGCAGTTCTAATGGGCTGTTTGTTTGGTAGTTTCATCTCAAGCGTAAAGGCTGCTACAACCATTGGACCATTGACATAAGCCAAACCCAAAGGAATATGGAATTGTCGTGTTTCAAAGTATCAGTAATATGAAATTTCATTTTTAGATTCAACATTTTTTGTGTGAAAGGAGCATGTAGGTTAACAGACAGTTCATAGTAAACAAGTACGCTGGGCTGGTATACACACCATTCTGCAATGCTCCGATGTGTGCGTGACACAGAGGTCTCAATATCGATAGGATGGTAGCGCAGTCCTCTTAACTCCAGTGTTTCATCCAGTGCGCCAACAACAAACAAGGCATCATGCCGTCCTGGGAAAAGACAAGCAACAAAAACATACCAATAAAAATGTTAAACCTGTAATATTTCAATAACAAATATGGATAAAAAAAAAAAGGTACAGTTGAATATTTTTTTTCATTAGAATATACACACAAGTGTGTGTGTGTGTGTGTGTGTGTGTTATATACAGTGAGGATCGAAAGTTTGGGCACCCCAGGTAAAAATTTGTATTAATGTGCATAACGAAGCCAAGGAAAGATGGAAAAATCTCCAAAAGGCATCAAATTACAGATTAGACATTCTTGTAATGTGTCAAAAAAAGTTAAATTTTATTTCCATCATTTACACCTTCAAAATTACAGAAAACCAAAAAATGGCGTCTTCAAAAGTTTGGGCACCCTGCAGAGTTAATATCTTGTACTGCCCCCTTTGGCAAGTATCACAGCTTGTAAACGCTTTTTGTAGCCAGCCAAGAGTCTTTCAATTCTTGTTTGAGGTATCTTTGCCCATTCTTCCTTACAAAAGTCTTCCAGTTCTTTGAGATTTCTGGGCTGTCTGTAACGCACTGCTCTTTTAAGGTCTATCCATAGATTTTCAATTATGTTGAGGTCAGGAGATTGTGAAGGCCATTGCAAAACCTTCAGTTTATGCCTCTTGATGTAATCCCCCGTGGATATTGAGGTGTGTTTAGGATCATTATCCATTTGTAGAAGCCATCTTCTCTTTAACTTCAGCTTTTTCACAGATGGCATCACGTTACCATCCAAAATTTGGTGAAATTTTATTGACTCCATTTTTCCTTCTACTTGTGAAATGTTCCCTGTGCCACTGGCTGCAATATAACCCCAAAGCATGATTGATCCATCCCCATGCTTAACAGTTGGACAGAGGTTCTTTTCATTAAATTCTGCGCCCTTTCTTCTCCAAACGTACCTTTGCTCATTGCGGCCAAAAAGTTCTATTTTAACCTCATCGGTCCACAGAACTTGTTTCCAAAATGCATCAGGCTTGTCTATATGTTCATTTGCAAAGTTCAAAAGCTGATTTTTGTGGTGAGGACGTAGAAGAGGTAGTAGTCTTCTGATGACTCTTCCATGAAGACCATATTTGTACAAGTATCTCTTTATAGTGGAATAGTGTACCACAACTCCAGTGTCTGCCAGATCTTTCTGGAGGGATCGTGCAGTCAAACGTGGGTTTTGAATTGCTTTTCTCACAATCCTGCGAGCTGTTCTGTCTGATATTTTCTTGGTCTTCCAGATCTTGCTTTAACTTCCAATGTTCCTGATGACTGCCATTTCTTAATTACATTTTGAACAGAGGATATTGACATCTGAAAATGCTTTGCTATCTTCTTATAGCCTTCTCCAGCTTTGTGAGCGTCAACTATTTTCAGTTTCAGTTTTCTAGACAACTGCTTAGAAGAACCCATGGTGCCAATTGTTGGGGCAAGGTCAGATGAGTCTGGGCATTTAAATCCTTTGAGATTGACATCACCTGGTCTTCCCAGACGATGATTGAGAACAATCCATGACACTGGCAGGTCTCAGCTTTGCAAAGGGGGCAGTGCATGCTATAAATTCTACAGGGTGCCCAAACTTTTGCAGATGCCATTTTTTTGTTTTCTGTAATTTTGAAAGTGTAAATGATGGAAATAAAATCTAACTTTTTTTTGACATATAAGAATGTCTTATCTGTAATTTGATGCCTTTTGGAGATTTTTCCATCTTTCCTTGGCTTCTTTATGCACATTAATACAAATTTTTGCCTGGGGTGTCCAAACTTTCGATCCCCACTGTATGTGTATATATATATATATATAAAGCTTGGCGGAGCTGTCATTGCTGCATGCTTTGGGGTTGTCATCCCTATCCTTGCCACTTTGAGTCACTGACAGCAAGACAACTAGCATTTACTTAAGGGGAGGTCAGCAATGGCAGCATCCATGTTTATTTTGTGTCAGGGTTCCTTTGAATGTCAGTACACTTGAAATGCATGTGCTTGTTCCAAGCCCGTAAAGTCAAGATTAGCATAACAGCCTTTGAGCATGCAGGGGATTGTCAGATTCTGTATGTCTATACTGACAGACTACTTCTTTTGAGCTTAAGGTGGGGTGGGGGATATGTCATCAAGCTACCCTGGGCCTACAAAAAATTGCTGCACAGAGTGCACATGTGGCAAAGTACAGTGCCCACTGTACAATTATGCTTTACCATATGTTCCACCCATTACATAATTGGCATCCATTTAGGGCACGGGCTTCTTCAAAATGTTCACTGGAAAACACCCTGCCGACACCACTTGGAGAACTTAAGTATTTCTCTCGCTCAGCCTATTGGGGGGTTGGGTTGTTCCTCTTTGAGTATATTTTCTCAGAAGACAGTTCTAGAAAGAGATTCTGAGCGCTGCATCAGTGACACAGGTCCCAGGATTTAGAAAGCACCGAAACTAAAAAAATAAAAAAATAAAAAAATGTATGTATTCTGTGTGAATGGTAACACCAATATATAGTGGGATTTTCTAAAATGTGATTGTAAAAGTGGAATTAAACTATAAAGCAGGCCAAAGGCACCTGTCAATGAATTCTTAATTTCAGAAACATGTGAAACTCATGACATCATCACAAGCCCCCTCAACACAGGCACTGTTGTGGTGCAATTTTCCAAGTATTATTGGATTTTGCTTATATACTCAGTTTACCTCCTGGAACTCCAAAGATTACAGCTAGGTTGCTGACCAAATTGGACTAGTGTTTGGATGCTACAACGGTGCAAAAGATACTGGGCCCAAAGGCCAATTCGAAGAATTCCATGTACACTGTAAAGTGATCAGTCAGCAATATTCAAACAGTAAAATTACAATACCTCCACTTGCATCTGTCAGTTCTGTTCTGCGCACAAAGCCCAGGTATCCGGTTCTTGCCCAAAGTGTGTGCGTGTCTCCAAAGCTTAGTCTGGTATTAAAATGGTCGGCCTGCAGACTCTCGCTGTCATAGATCATGTAATATCCGCTGGCTGTGTGGGGGCTGTTCACCCAGATCTGCAGGGAACAGACATGCAGTCAGCAGGCTGGAAAAGGTTATAGTAATGAAGCAACCTAGAGCTGGCTGTTGCATGGGGGAGGTAAATCATATCAGTTAAAGAACACAAATATTGCAAGACAAGTAAAGGCAAATCAGTTTCCCCAAATGTATTAGGCAGCAGGCCAAGCAGCTTTATTCCGGGGGGCATGGAAAAATGCTTGTTCTGATTACATTTTAAAAGATAAGTTCACCTTTTGTAACATGTTACAGCCATATTCAGCATATAACAGATGTTACTGTTGCAGCAGCCCCTGAGCCCCCCCCGATTCCCTGTTGTGACAGGGAGCAGGGATCTTCTCCCCGCATACGCTGTCACAATTAAAAAAAAAAACAAAAAAAAAAGGGATTTTTAAATACAGCTTACCTGTAAAATCCTTTTCTTGGAGTACATCACGGGACACAGAGCGGCATATTCATTACTATGTGGGTTATATGGAGTACCTTCAGGTGTGGACACTGGCAATCTTCAAACAGGAAGTCCCCTCCCTATATAACCCCCTCCCCTAGAGGGAGTCCCTCAGTTTTGTAGCAAGCAGTATGCCTCCCAAAATGGTCACCCAAAAGAGGGGTGGGAGCTCTGTGTCCCGTGATGTACTCCAAGAAAAGGATTTTACAGGTAAGCTGTATTTAAAAATCCCTTTTTCTTTCTCGTACATCACGGGACACAGAGCGGCATATTCATTACTATGTGGGATGTCCGAAAGCAATGCTTTAATGAGGGGAGGGAGACATCTTCCAAAGAAGGATTCAATTTTAGAGCTAAACTCAAATCATAATAATATTTCCAAATTAGTCAAGAAAGAAGAACCTTTTTCTTTTTTTTTTTTTTTTTTTTTTATATAACCAAGGGTGTTTCTGATCCCGAGGATTTCAAACTGCAGCCTGTAGTACTGCCTGAAAGTGATTGGGTGAAAGATCTCGCGCCAATAGTGGGGAAGGGTAAAAAATAATAAAAAAAGCTGCTCCCTGAATAAATCAAATGGATTGAAGTATAATAATTGTGTACAGGAAATAGGGGCGCTAGAAAATTAAATAATAGGTAAATAAATACTACCTATCCCAATATAACATAAATCAATGATTCCAACATATATTGTGCAACGTGTATATAAATTCAATGCCTACAGCAATACATATGTGCATTAAGATAAGTGGATAAGTTAAACAATCTACAATACACGGTGAAATGTATGGTGACCATAAATAAGAAATATATAAAAGTGCTTGGTGCTCAAAAAAGTCCTTGTGGTAGGTTCCACCTTCACCAATGGGACACCTCAAGTGGGGATGGATGGATCCTTACCAAATGAAGTGGACCTATAATAAGGTCGAAAGAGCCTGGATAACAACACCTTGCGCGTGGGGGATTCCAATAATGTTGAACAGATATACGGATGTCATAAAAAAGAGAAAAGAACAGCTCCCATAGTGTAAAACGGTTTAATGGAAATATAAAAACAGATACACCGTGCCAAGTGGCCCCTTACTTGAATAGGTGCCCGTATCCCGGCACTGAGGCTGTAAGCTTAAGCGTATGGAGAGAGAAACGAGGACCGGCGTGCGTTCCACTGCTGTGCGTGAGGAAACCAGACGACCGGAAGTGAGTAATCAATGCGTGCCCAGGTACCGCCTCAAAGAGGCGGTACCTGGGCACGCATTGATTACTCACTTCCGGTCGTCTGGTTTCCTCACGCACAGCAGTGGAACGCACGCCGGTCCTCGTTTCTCTCTCCATACGGCTTAAGCTTACAGCCTCAGTGCCGGGATACGGGCACCTATTCAAGTAAGGGGCCACTTGGCACGGTGTATCTGTTTTTATATTTCCATTAAACCGTTTTACACTATGGGAGCTGTTCTTTTCTCTTTTTTATGACATCCGTATATCTGTTCAACATTATTGGAATCCCCCACGCGCAAGGTGTTGTTATCCAGGCTCTTTCGACCTTATTATAGGTCCACTTCATTTGGTAAGGATCCATCCATCCCCACTTGAGGTGTCCCATTGGTGAAGGTGGAACCTACCACAAGGACTTTTTTGAGCACCAAGCACTTTTATATATTTCTTATTTATGGTCACCATACATTTCACCGTGTATTGTAGATTGTTTAACTTATCCACTTATCTTAATGCACATATGTATTGCTGTAGGCATTGAATTTATATACACGTTGCACAATATATGTTGGAATCATTGATTTATGTTATATTGGGATAGGTAGTATTTATTTACCTATTATTTAATTTTCTAGCGCCCCTATTTCCTGTACACATGTAGTACTGCCTGACCAAAGGCAGTATCCGCATTTCTTCTCACGTCTAGTTGATAAAACCTTGTAAACGTGTGGACTGATGACCACGTTGCCGCCTTGCATATCTGAGCCATAGAGATCTGATGGTGTGCTGCCCAAGAGGCGCCCATGGCCCTGGTAGAATGGGCCTTTACCGACAACGGAGGGGGCAACCTCTTCAATCCGTAGGCTTGAATGATTAATTGTCTAATCCATCTCGAGATGGTGGATTTTGCAGCTGCCTGCCCCTTCTTGGGGCCATCTGGTAGAACGAATAACACATCTGTTTTCCGGATCTTTTCCGTAGCTTTAAGATAGGCCTTCATGGCCCGGACAATATCCAAGGTATGCAGCAACCCCTCCTTTCTAGATGTAGGTTTTGGAAAGAAGGATGGAAGTACCAAATCCTGGTTTAAGTGAAATTTGGATATAACCTTTGGTAGAAAGGAAGGATGGGGCCGGAGAACTGCCCTGTCCTTATGCAGAACAAGATATGGTTCCTTACACGATAAGGCTGCTAATTCTGACACTCTCCTGGCCGAAACTATGGCGACCAAGAAAACCAGTTTTCTTGTCAGTAAGAGTAAAGGAATCTCAGCCAAAGGCTCAAAAGGCTGTTTCTGTAGAGTGGACAGGACAAGATTTAGGTCCCAAGGACAAACTGGTGACTTGACAGGAGGATTAATACGCAAGACCCCCTGTAAGAAGGTCTTTACCAGCGAGTGGGTGGCCAGCGGCCTCTGAAACCACACTGACAGAGCTGAGATCTGTCCTTTGATTGTGCTTAGTGCCAGGCCTTTATCCACTCCTAGCTGGAGAAAACTTAACACCCTATCAATAGTATATTTGCGGCAATTCCATCTTTTGGATTCACACCAGCCTATATAGTTCCTCCACACCCTGTAATAAATTACCCTGGAGACCGGCTTTCTAGCCTTAATCAGGGTAGGGATTACCTGCCTAGACAGACCCCTACCCCTGAGAATCAGGGATTCAGCCTCCAGGCCGTCAAATTTAGACGCTGTAATGTAGGGTGGAGGATCGGGCCTTGTGAGAGTAGGTCTGGTTGTAGAGGAAGAGTCCAAGGGTCTCCCACTGCCATATTCAGGACTAGTGAGTACCAAGCCCTCCGGGGCCAAGCTGGAGCTATTAGAATGACTGGCTTGTGCTCCACTCTGATCTTGCGCAACAGGCGGGGGAGTAACTGTAGTGGAGGGAACGCATATAGAAGTTTGAATTGATGCCAAGGGCAAACCAACGCATCGGTTCCGCAGGCCATAGGATCCCTCGCTCGCGACACGAACCTGTCTAGTTTCTTGTTGAACCTGGATGCCATTATATCTACGTCTGGCGTTCCCCACCTCTGGCAGATTGTCTGAAAGACCTGGGGATGCAGAGACCACTCCCCTGGCAACAGACTCTGGCGACTTAAGAAGTCTGCCTGCAGGTTGTCCACTCCGGGAATGAATATCGCTGAAATGCAGGGTACATGAACCTCTGCCCATTGAAAAATCAAGTTCACTTCCCTTTGAGCGGCCTGGCTCCTGGTTCCCCCTTGGTGGTTTATGTATGCCACCGCCGTGGCATTGTCTGACTGGATTCTCACCGGGAACCCCTTTAATCTGGAGGTCCACGCCAACAGGGCTAGGCGAGCAGCTCTGATTTCCAAGATATTGATGGGGAGCTGCCTCTCTGCTTTCACCCAAGTTCCCTGGCGGGAGAACCCCTCGAAGACCGCCCCCCAGCCTGCCAGGCTGGCGTCTGTGGTAACTACCTTCCAGACAACAGGGCTGAAGGATCTTCCCTTTAGAAGGTTCTGAGGGTTCAACCACCAGGCCAGGCTTTGTCGGACCCTTGATGATAGCGTCAAAGGGGACTCTAAGGCATGTGCCCTCTTGCCCCAGGCTGCTAGAATGGCTGCCTGTAGGACGCGAGTGTGGATCTGAGCGTATGGTACTGCCTCGAATGTGGCCACTAGCTTGCCTAGTAATCGCATACACAGGCGAATAGTTGGTCTTTTCTTGTTTACAACCAACTGAACCAACCCCTTGATCGCCTTGATCTTTACAAGGGGCAAGAACACCTTTTGATGTTCTGTGTCTAACCTCATGCCGAGGTATTCCAACTGCTTTGTAGGCTGGAATGCTGACTTTCCCTGGTTTAGGACCCAGCCGAATTCTTCGAGGTACCGAACCGTGAGGTTTACTGCCTTTTGCAGACCCGTCCGTGAGTGATCTATGATTAAAAGGTCGTCCAAGTATGCTAGGACTGTGACTCCTTGGATCCTTAAATTGGCCAGAACTGGGGCTAGAATCTTCGTGAATACCCGGGGGGCCGTGGCCAGCCCGAAAGGGAGCGCCCTGAATTGGAAGTGTCGCTGCCCCACCGCGAAGCGTAAAAACCTTTGATGCGCCTGAAAGATTGGTACATGAAGGTAAGCATCTTTTATGTCTATGGAGGCCAGAAAATCGTCTTTCTGAAGCGCGGCGGCTGCTGACCGGATGGATTCCATCCGGAAGGAACGCACCCTTAGATAACCGTTTAACCTCTTTAGGTCCAAGATTGGCCTGACATCGCCGTTGGGCTTTGGTATGACAAAGAGATTGGAATAGAAACCTAGGCCTTGCTCTTGGGCTGGCACTTCTATAATTACGTCCTGGCAAAGCAGGTGATCCAAAGCTGCCAGCATTGAGGCCTTCCTTGCTGGATCCCTTGGTAGCCTTGATTCTTGAAAATGAGGCGGAGGATATCTTAGAAACTCCAGTCTGTAACCTGTGGTTACAGATGCCCGGACCCAATTGTCGGGGATCTTGGCTTCCCAAACTTCTGAGAAGAGACGAAGCCTTCCCCCCACCCTTGAGAGTGGGGGCGCCCCTTCATAATGCAGACTTAGGGGCTGTCTTTGACGGCTTGCGATACCACGGCTTCTTACCCCCAGGGGTCTGTCCTTGCGATCTACTGATAACGTTGGATCGTGCAGGCGGCCGTCGATACTGCCTGGAATTAGAGGGCCCCGAGACAGGAAAAAACTGCCTCCTAAATGTAGGAGCCCGGAATGTCTTTTTGACCGGTAAAAGGGTACTCTTGCCATTTGAAATAGTCTGAATATATTTATCCAGATCTTCTCCGAAGAGTCGTCCTCCATGGAAGGGAAATCCTGCCAGAAGCTTTTTGCATGGGGGCTCCGCCGCCCAGTTCTTCAACCATAAGAGCCTTCTCATGTGCACCAAACATAGTGATAAACGAGAAGCCTGCTGGATGGAATCTTTTATAGCATCTACCGCGAAACACAGAGCTCTGGGAATGTCAGCAAACTCCTCTGCTTGTTGGGTAGGCATGTCCTTTAACATCTCTTTTGTCTGGTCTTTTAATGCCTGACAAACTCCAATTGCAGCTACCGCTGGCTGCACCACTGCTCCTGCCGTAGCAAAGGATGCTTTTAAAAGTGTCTCTAATCTTTTATCAACCGGATCTTTAAACATATGTATGTTTTCCACCGGGCAAGTTAGTGATTTATTCACACACGAGATGGCTGCATCCACTATTGGGAGCCTCCACTTCTTGGAGAATTTTTCCTCCATGGGATAAATGACCGCAAATCTTTTCGGTGGCAGAAAAATCCTGTCCGGCCGTACCCAATCCCGAAAGATCAATTCCTCCAAGAGAGGATGGACCGGAAAAACTGCGTTGCTTAACGGGGCTTTCAAAGAGCCCAGAGAGGATACCGGAGGAACCTGAGGTTCTGGCAATGGTAAACTAAATGCCGAGCGGACCATGTCCGTCAAAGACTGTACCCACAGTCTCTCTGTCTGGGAGTCTGAAAATGGTTCCTCAGAGGTAGACCCCTCCATCCCTGAACCCTCTTGGTTCAGGTCCAGTTGATCCTCCTGTGATTCTAATTCCTCCGGAGAGAGAATCTCAGCATCTGAGGATACACCCCCTGGTGATGGGGATCTAACCCGTTTCTTACCAGGAATAGCTCTAGCGATCAATGCCGCTATTCTCTCTTCTAGCCCCCCTAGGGATACGGCTAGCATCTCCTCTGTGATAAACACAGGGCTGGGCTGATCTGGGCCAGCCTCCGCACCAGATCCCCCTAATGGCTCATCCAAGGCGCTCCTTAAATTAATAAGCTGCGGGGAAAGAATCGGCATATCAGAATCAGAAAGGGAACCCTTTTGTTTTTTGGTCTTTTTTGTACCCTTTGACCCCGAACCCTTGGAAGCCATAATACAAAATCGAGGGACTCCGCCCACACAACAGACTGTAGTGGGCAGGAGTACAAATTTCAGAGTTTAGGGGAGAATAGATCACTTAGTGTCCCCAAAAACTGATGGGCCCGTATGTTGGTTTTTTTTTTTTTTTTTTTTTTTTTTTTTAAATAATTATATATTATATATTATATATTTTCCTTGACAACATACAGTGACCCTACTTTAAGTTTGCCAGCCTCCAACCTGCTGCAAAATAAGGGGGATTCTTGGCTTAACAATAAAGGCATTGGAACAAAGTCCACATGTACTACCCCTCTTCCGCCACCGGGAGTCACTGTTCTGCCGCTCTGCGTCCTCTCCTTGAAAGATCAGCCTCAGACTGAGCACTGACAAAGCCTGCTGTCTATAACAGCACAAAGGCGCGCCCCTGTATGACGCCGCAGGCCCGCCCCCCCCGCCCTCCTGTCTGGACGGCGCGAAAAACGTCAATAAGACGTGCGCGCGCACGCGCGCGCGCGCGCGTATGCCGGAAACAGGAGGAACATGGAGGAGCCGCGCTGCTGGAGATCCAGGCACGCAGAAACAGGCGGCAGATTCAAACCCCCGGCCAGGTAGGACTCTCTCAAGGCCCCTAGGGATCCTTACTAGCCCTAGGAAGAAACAGCAGGTTAGCTAGCAACACATATTTAAACAGGGGGGCCTAGTGATGGGGGGAGAAAGGGTGTCATCCTGTCTTTTAGACATAGTGATCACGGTTGCCCATGCAGAGCATACTTAGGCTATCCCCCCTTTTAGGTTACCCCGGGGAGCCTGCTGTCGAACCAAGTCCCGCAGGCTCCCCCTTACCTGCTCCATGCTGCAGGATGTTTGACCAGCAAACTGATCCAATCTTCTCCCATCTCCGTGGGTAGCGTAGTAGACCTTCAGGCCCTGGGGTCCTATGAAGGTACCCACTGTCCTGGACCTATATAGCACCCTGGCAAACAGGAACTTTATGGTTTTGCAAACTCCAAGTCCTGGGCCCAGGGTCCAGCCCTCCAAAGAGGAGCATTATAGGCAAAACCCCACGGTCTGGGGCCCGGGTACTGTCCACTTTGGCACTGAGGCTCCTTGGACAGATCCGGTTAGCCCGCCCTTAATCCCAAGGATGTGGAGCAAAGCTATTCCGTGACCAACACCTAAGACACTGGCGAAAAAACTGAGGGACTCCCTCTAGGGGAGGGGGTTATATAGGGAGGGGACTTCCTGTTTGAAGATTGCCAGTGTCCACACCTGAAGGTACTCCATATAACCCACATAGTAATGAATATGCCGCTCTGTGTCCCGTGATGTACGAGAAAGAAAACACGTTCTTCATTCACAGTGAATGGGTTCTATGAATGGGAGCGGTCAGCTTGTAGTTCTCAATGGACTACCAGGGTGCTGTTGGGTGCTCTAGGTGGTTCATTGAGTCTTCCAGTCAGTGTGTAACTGCCTGCCCAAACGGGCACAGTAGCGTGTTTAAATCGCACTCCTTACATGTTAATCTAGCCTAAGGTCACTGACTATGCAATTTTTCTAACAGAGGGGACACCCAATGTGTGGCTATTATTTTGCAAGCTAGGAAAAGTAATTGATTAGAATGTTAGGTTATGATCATTAATACTATGACCACTTATTCCTGAAAGGGATAATTTAGGAAGAAGAGGGGCAGTGTGGCCCACACAGTCATTAACAAAATCTGTAGCCTGTAGCCAGAAAGTCTGAAAGACAAGGCCGCTCCAGATGAGATGGAAAAATTAGGGGTCTGTTCCTCATTTGGAGAAAATTTGGTCATGTGTAAGATGACATTTTACAAGTCTTTTGGGAGTTAAATGTGCCTTATGAAGAATGTAAGCTTGGGTTAGTCTCTCATAGACGAGGTAATTTAAAGTGAGTGTTACTAAACCCACAAAAGTAAAATCAGTCTGTATATGCAGTAAAGCATGCTGGTTATACTTACTGAGTCACTCTGCACATCATGCTCAGTTTGATGTGTATGGCTAGAGTTGTTTTTTTTTTCTTGCTGTCCAGAGGGTCAGGGGTCCTGCTGCCTTATATGACAGTCAGAGGAGAATGAAAACTCCTCCTACAAGCTTTAACCAGACACTGATAGAAGTCACAAGACTGATATATACTGATGATGATAAAAGGTATTTAGCAGTTTATGTTTACTAAAACAATTGCATTTCCATGTTCTGTGTACTGTGGGAGACCAGATAAAGTGAATGCCGGGTCCTGTGTTTTGGAAGACTTTAAGTCCCTACTTCCACTGCTCAATGTCTTCTTACCTGTAAATAGACTTCCATAGTCTAAAACAAGGGTATCAAACAGGCAGCCCCCAGCTGTTGAAAAACTACAAGTCCCATGAGGCATTGCAAGGCTGACAAGTTACAAGAATGATTCCCACAGGGAGAGGCATGATGGGACTTGCAGTTACGCAACAGCTGGAGGGAGGCCAGTTTGAGACCCCTGGTCTCAAAGCTACTTTGGGGGCAACTAATAAGTTGTAAACATTCCTTATCAAGCTTAGACATGTAAATGGCAATGAAAACATCAACATCTAATGCACTAATGTTTAAGTATGGCTTGGCTTTGAAGAAAAGCCTATGAATGATGAATTTGTATAAAAAGCTAGATAAAAAAAAGTTGTACACTAACCTCACCAAGATGAGAATCTCCAATGGGCCCTTTGGTCTCTGGGTTTACAATTATCACTGTGACACCAGGCAAAATCTGGCAAGCAATAAAAATAAAATAAAAATATATATATATATATTTGTATTACAGCGTAATAAATATACAATTGTGTTTTACTGTTCACAGATTTTTGTAATTCTGAACTACAATGCTGAATGAGGCTGGGTTTGCACTTGCTGCTGCCGCGGCTCAGAGCTGTGGGTCCAGTGCGTCCCTGTGAATCAGGTCCTAATTTCTTCCTGAATTCGCACCTGCTTCAGAGCCAAAGACACACAGGACCCTTCAATGCGGACCGCGGCCACTCCAGGGGTGTGTGAACTGGCCCCATTGAGACCCAGACACACTCTCCTGTCATGCGAATTGGATGCAAGGAAACTCACACCCAATTTGCATAAGTGTAAACCCAGCCTAAAGGTCTGACCAAGACATATAATGCAATACTTATACACATCGTTGCTTAACAATTGCAATTTTACATACTAAAAAACTTACAATGTGGTAAATTCAATCTGTTTGATAACATTTTTAGTGGCTTGGAGAAAAACATTTCAAATGTACAAATTAGCAAATGATACAGAGTAATGATGAGAGTAATAATTACGCCCCATGCACACAGGATGTTTCTTCATCCCCTGAGACGCCTATGCTCCAGGGGAGAAAAAAGCAGCGTCAGAAGGTGGCCATGTTTTGCAAATGCGTTAAGGAGCCTCAATCACTTGGGCATTCATTCATTCCACTGGCCACAATATTAATGTAATTAATCTAATAAAGAACGTTTAGGCGTTTTTACACACCCTTAGGCACGACAATTGTTTTTTTGACGCTGGTACACTCCTTTCCTGAATGCGCTGGCTCTAAGTTTTTTCTTTTCTACCTCTAAATATCCCTTCCTCTAAATGCCTGTAAACTACAGGTAAGAAGCAGAACTAATTTATTTTTCTGGTTAAAAAACAAAAAGCAGCAGAACTAAAGTTTTTTGTTTTTGGAGGTTAACCGCTTGCCTACTTGGCACTTTCACCCCCTTCTTGTAAATGACAAGTACACGGACATGCTACATTGTACCTTTATGACATTGTTTATCATTTTTTGAGACAGGCAGAGCTTTCTTTTGGTGGTGATTAATCACAACTGGGGTTATTTTTGGGTAAACAAAAAAAAAAAAAACATTTTGGGGAAATTTTTTTTTCTTAATATCGTTTTTTTCTTCACTGATGGGCATTAAGGAGGTGACACTGATAAGGCTGCACTGATAAATCAGTAAATATGTACCTATCAGAAATGCCGGTTACTGGCTCTCATTTCCTTGAGGAAAGTACTGCCGATAACTGGCAAGCCTGTTTACAATGTGATCAGCTGTGTTTGAACATAGTAAAGGGCCGCTGTGATTGGCTCTTTACCTTGATCTGTGATCAGCTGTGTCCAGGGGCATGCAGGGGGCAGAGTTCTGGGAGGACATCAATAGACGTCCTCCCAGAACTAGCCGATCGTGCGGTTGGCAACCAGCTGCCCAACACTTCATGTCCGGTGTGTCAGGCAAAAGTCAATCGCTCATACCTGGTAACGGGCTGACAAAGGCCCAGGCACCAGGTCGCAATTTCTATTCGCAAAGGCGACTGCGTACCTGAATTTGTTGAGCCCTGACCTGATGTGCATGGACACATAGGATAACCGTTGCTTTTACAGGCAAATAGCTAAAACTCCTCTAGGAGCAGCTTTTATAAGTCAGGCTCCATGCACACTCTCCAAGGAGCACTATAAGGCGAATGAGCACATTTTCTTTTCATAGATGCTAAAACCTCCAGTGTCTTCATACAATAAATTAAAGCTGCAAAACGCTTGGAATTACCATAAGGTAACATGGAATACCTGTTTGTTTTTAAAGCTCATATTCCAGATTGCTGATGGGGGTCTATGAAATTTTTTAACTTCTGTTACTTGCATATAGATCTACAATAATATGGTGAGCTGATCTTCAGTAGTACAAGTATGCTAGCTATTGACCATGCTAGCCAACTGTTACTTTAATGTACTTTACATTGCTACTCCTTAGGTTTACTTTAAAAAGATCCTGTAATAAACTTAAAGGTGAATTTCTAAGTATGGATGTTTATACATACAGTATCTCACAAAAGTGAGTACACCCCTCACATTTTTGTAAATATATCTTTTCATGTGGCAACACAGAAGAAATTACACTTTGCTACGATGTAAAGTAGTGAGTGTACAGCTTCGTATAACAGGGTACATTTGCTGTCCCCTCAAAACAACTCAACACACAGCCATTAATGTCTAAACCACTGGCAACAAAAGTGAAAATGTCCAAATTGGGCCCAACATTTTTCTTCCCCGGTGTCATGGGACTCATTGGTTTTACAAGGTCTCATATGTGAAGGTGTTATAATTTGATGTTATCGCTCTCACACTGATCACTGGAATTTCAACATGGCACCTCATGGCAAAGAACTCTGAGGATCTGAAAAAATTATTGTTGCTCTACATAAAGATGGTCTAGGCCAGTGATGGCGAACCTTGGCACTCCAGATGTTTTGGAAATACATTTCCCATGATGCTTATGCACTCTGCAGTGTAGTGGAGCATCATGCGAAATGTAGTTCCAAAACATCTGGGGTGCCAAAGTTCGCCATCACTGGTCTAGGCTATAAGAAGATTATGAAGACCATGAAACGGAGCTGCAGCATAGTGGCCAAGACCATACAGCGGTTTATCAGGACAGGTTCCACTCATAACATAAGTTGAGTGCACATGCTCAGCGTCATATCCAGAGGTTGTCTTTGGGAAATAGGTGTATGAGTGCTGCCGGCAATGCTGCAGAGGTTGAAGGGGTGGGGGGTCAACCTGTCAGTGCTCAGACCATACGCTGCACACTGCATCAAATTGGTCTGCATAGCGGTCGTCCCAGAAGACTCTTCTAAAGATGATGCACAAGAAAGCCCACAAACAGTTTGCTGAAGACAAGCAGACTAAGAACCTGAATTACTGGAACCATGAGGAGACCAAGATACACTTATTTGGTTCAGATGGTGCCAAGCATGTGTGGTGGCAACCAGGTGAGGAGTACAGACAAGTGTGTCTCTACAGTCAAGCATGGTGGTGGGCGTGTCATGGTCTGGGCCTGCATGAGTGCTGTTGGCACTGGGTCATTGAGGGAACCATGCATGCCAACATTTACTGCGACATACTGAAGCAGAGCATGATCCCCTCCCTTTAGGGACTGGGCCGCAGGGCAGTATTCCAAAAGGTTATTTACATATCTAGCTTGGATATGTTTATCATATGTTATGTTTATCATAATATGAGGTGATCCATAGTTCATTGTATATTACCAGGATGTGTTATGTGGGGGAGGGGCATATTTCTCACTTTTTATACTGTGGTTGACCTCATATTATGATAAACATAACATAACATATGATGAACATGTTAGATATGTAAATAACCTGTCACTCAAAGCAAGGAGAGAGAACCAGACTTTTTATTTAGACAGGTTTTTATCTGGAAGTCTTAATTTTCATTGGACAATAAAAGAGGATTGATCAGAGCTGGATTAACTCTGTGTGGCAAGACTGGGCACCAATGATAGGAAATCTTATACTCTACATTGTGACATCAAAAAATAAATAAAAACATTTTGGGTTTACACTTTAACCACTTCCTGACGGCCATACGAATATATGTGGCCGCCGGGTGCTTCTGAATCTCTGACTGGACGCCTATATGCGTCCTGCGCTCTTACTGGCCACAAGAGGGCGTGCAAGCGCCGCCGGCAGCGCACGTGGCCGCTGGCGGCGCGTGCGTGCCCGCTGCATTCCTGAGATACCGATGCGCCAGGCACTCGCAATCGGCGGTTACAGGGACAAGGACATGGATCTCTGTGTGTAAATACAGAGATCCATGTCCTGTCAGGGGAGAGAGGAGACCGATCTGTGTCCCTTGTACATAGGGACACAGCATCGGTCACCTCCCCCAGTCACCCCCCCTCCCCCTACAGTTAGAACACACCCAGGGAATACATTTTACCCCTTCCATGCCCCCTGGTGTTAACCCCTTCACTGCCAGTCACATTTATACAGTAATCGGTGCATTTTTTTTTAGCACTGATCTCAGTATAAATGTGATCTCAAAAAAGTGTCCGATGTGTCCGCCATAACGTCGCAGTCCCAATAAAAATCGCAGCTCGCCGCCATTACTAGTAATAAAAATAATAAAAAATAATAATAATTTTGTCCCCCATTTTGTAAGCGCTATAACTTTTTTTTTTTTCGCTTATTGTGTTTTTTTTTTTATTTTACCAAAAATATGTAGAATAATACGTATCGGCCTAAACTGAGAAAGAAAAAAAAATGGGCTATTTATTATAGGAACAAGTAAAAAATATTCTTTTTTTTTTCAAAATTTTAGCTTTTTTTCTGTTTATAGCACAAAAAACAAAAACCACAGAGATGATCAAACACCACCAAAAGAAAGCTCTATTTGTGGGGAAAAAAGTACGCCAATTTTGTTTGGGAGCCACGTCGCACGACCGCGCAATTGTCAGTTAAAGCGACGCAGTGCCAGAAGCTGAAATTTCACCTGGTCAGGAAGGGGTATACGTGCCCAGCCGACATTGTACTTAAAGCGGAGTTCCACCCAGGAAAACCACTTTTGCCCATCTTCTTTAAAAAAATTAAATAAAAAAAAACCTGAAAAAAAAAATACTCACCCGAAATACCTGTTGCTATGCGGAAGTCCGTAATCTGCCTCACCTGCACCGCGGTCCGATTTCTTCTTCTCCTCCTCCTAATGAATGGGGCGCGCTGCTTTCTGGGAACTGAGTGTGTTCTCAGAGAGCAGCACGCCCATTCACAAGCCAGCGTGAGACTCACGCAGGCGCAGTAGGAAATGGGCAGTGAAGCCGTACGGCTTCACTGCCTGTTTCCCATAGTGTGGATGGCGGCGCGGGACCCGGAGCGATCGTGGGACCGGAATCGGGGGGCCCATCAGCGCGGGCAAGTAGGACAAGGTAAGTGTCCTTATTTAAAGTCAGCAGCTACACTGTTAGTAGCTGCTGACTTTAAAAAAAAAAAAAAATTGCGGCTGGAGCTCCGCTTTAAGGTGAATATATGATATTATGGAAACATTTCTGTTGAAGTGAATGGTCTAGTGACAGTTTTTTCTTTTGTAGGCAATCTTATGAAATGGCAAAAATGTAATAACATTTTTTGAAAAAGATCAGTAAAGACGAGTTGTATTGCACAAAAAACAAAGAAATGGCCTGTGTATAGTCACTTTTAGCATTATTTCTCTGACAAGCTTACCTTTCCAGATTCCAAAAGGAGTAGGCTCTGAGGGGATCCTCTTTCCACCAATCGTACCCTGGATACAGAATAACACAAAGAAAGATGTCTAATGGTAAAAACATAATAAATTAATAATGCATTTCCCCAGCAGTGGTGCTCAACTGCCTCATTCAGCTTCCAGCAAAATGGAAGCATAAGATGGAGTTGCGGTATGGTTAGACTCCATCATGTATTTAATGTGCTAGTCCACCTATTACTAAATTTGTAAATGTAAATGCCATTAGATGTTCTTCAATGTTTTAGTATCAGCAACATCTCCCAGCAAAACTAGAAAAAAAAAATTCAAGAATCTGTATTTCTAGGATTACACCTGTCAAGGAATTGTGACGTCTAATTTATTCAGAGGATTTTTTTTATTATAATCTCTTTTGCACTCCTACCTAAAAAAGGGATTTTTAAATACAGCTTACCTGTAAAATCCTTTTCTTGGAGTACATCACGGGACACAGAGCGGCATATTCATTACTATGTGGGTTATATGGAGTACCTTCAGGTGTGGACACTGGCAATCTCAAACAGGAAGTCCCCTCCCTATATAACCCCCTCCCCTAGAGGGAGTCCCTCAGTTTTGTAGCAAGCAGTATGCCTCCCAAAATGGTCACCCAAAAGAGGGGTGGGAGCTCTGTGTCCCGTGATGTACTCCAAGAAAAGGATTTTACAGGTAAGCTGTATTTAAAAATCCCTTTTTCTTTCTCGTACATCACGGGACACAGAGCGGCATATTCATTACTATGTGGGATGTCCGAAAGCAATGCTTTAATGAGGGGAGGGAGACATCTTCCAAAGAAGGATTCAATTTAGAGATAAACTCAAATCATAATAATAATTCCAACTTAGTCAAGAAAAAAAAACTCTTTCTCTTTTTTTTTTTTTAACCAAGGGTGTTTCTGATCCCGAGGATTTCAAACTGCAGCCTGTAGTACTGCCTGACCAAAGGCAGCATCCGCATTTCTTCTCACGTCTAGTTGATAAAACCTTGTAAACGTGTGGACTGATGACCACGTTGCCGCCTTGCATATCTGAGCCATAGAGATCTGATGGTGTGCTGCCCAAGAGGCGCCCATGGCCCTGGTAGAATGGGCCTTTACCGACAACGGAGGAGGCAACCTCTTCAACCCGTAGGCTTGAATGATTAATTGTCTAATCCATCTCGAGATGGTGGATTTTGCAGCTGCCTGCCCCTTCTTGGGGCCATCTGGTAGAACGAATAACACATCTGTTTTCCGGATCTTTTCTGTAGCTTTAAGATAGGCCTTCATGGCCCGGACAATATCCAAGGTATGCAGCAACCCCTCCTTTCTAGATGTAGGTTTTGGAAAGAAGGATGGAAGTACCAAATCCTGGTTTAAGTGAAATTTGGATATAACCTTTGGTAGAAAGGAAGGATGGGGCCGGAGAACTGCCCTGTCCTTATGCAGAACGAGATATGGTTCCTTACACGATAAGGCTGCTAATTCTGACACTCTCCTGGCCGAAACTATGGCGACCAAGAAAACCAATTTTCTTGTCAGTAAGACTAAAGGAATCTCAGCCAACGGCTCAAAAGGCTGTTTCTGTAGAGTGGACAGGACAAGATTTAAGTCCCATGGACAAATTGGTGACTTGACAGGAGGATTAATACGCAAGACCCCCTGTATGAAGGTCTTTACCAGCGAGTGGGTGGCCAGCGGCCTCTGAAACCACACTGACAGAGCTGAGATCTGTCCCTTGATTGTGCTTAGTGCCAGGCCTTTATCCACTCCTAGCTGGAGAAAACTTAACACCCTATCAATAGTATATTTGCGGGAATTCCATCTTTTGGATTCACACCAGCCTACGTAGTTCCTCCACACCCTGTAATAAATCACCCTGGAGACCGGCTTTCTAGCCCTAATCAGGGTAGGAATTACCTGCCTAGACAGACCTCTACCCCTGAGAATCAGGGATTCAGCCTCCAGGCCGTCAAATTTAGACGCTGTAATGTAGGGTGGAGGATCGGGCCTTGTGAGAGTAGGTCTGGTTGTAGAAGAAGAGTCCAAGGGTCTCCCACTGCCATCTTCAGGACTAGTGAGTACCAAGTCCTCCGGGGCCAAGCCGGAGCTACTAGAATGACTGGCTTGTTCTCCACTCTGATCTTGCGCAACAGGCGCGGGAGTAACTGTAGTGGAGGGAATGCATATAGAAGTTTGAATTGATGCCAAGGGCAAACCAACGCATCGGTTCCGCAGGCCATAGGATCCCTCGCTCGCGACACGAACCTGTCTAGTTTCTTGTTGAACCTGGATGCCATTATATCTACGTCCGGCATTCCCCACCTCTGGCAGATTGTCTGAAAGACCTGGGGATGCAGAGACCACTCCCCTGGCAACAGACTCTGGCGACTTAAGAAGTCTGCCTGCAGGTTGTCCACTCCGGGAATGAATATCGCTGAAATGCAGGGTACATGAACCTCTGCCCATTGAAAAATCAAGTTCACCTCCCTCTGAGCGGCCTGGCTCCTGGTTCCCCCTTGGTGGTTTATGTATGCCACCGCCGTGGCATTGTCTGACTGGATTCTCACCGGGAACCCCTTTAATCTGGAGGTCCAAGCCAGAAGGGCTAGGCGAGCAGCTCTGATTTCCAAGATATTGATGGGGAGCTGCCTCTCTGCTTTCACCCAAGTTCCCTGGCGGGAGAACCCCTCGAAGACCGCCCCCCAGCCTGCCAGGCTGGCGTCTGTGGTAACTACCTTCCAGACAACAGGGCTGAAGGATTTTCCCTTTAGAAGATTCTGAGGGTTCAACCACCAGGCCAGGCTTTGTCGGACCCTTGATGATAGCGTCAAAGGGGACTCTAAGGCATGTGCCCTCTTGCCCCAGGCTGCTAGAATGGCTGCCTGTAGGACGCGAGTGTGGATCTGAGCGTATGGTACTGCCTCGAATGTGGCCACTAGCTTGCCTAGTAATCGCATACACAGGCGAATAGTTGGTTTTTTCTTGTTTAGAACCAACTGAACCAACCCCTTGATAGCCTCGATCTTTACAAGGGGCAGGAACACCTTTTGATGTTCTGTGTCTAACCTCATGCCGAGGTATTCCAACTGCTTTGTAGGCTGGAACGCTGACTTTCCCCGGTTCAGGACCCAGCCGAATTCTTCGAGGTACCGAACCGTGAGGTTTACTGCCTTTTGCAGACCCGGCCGTGAGTGATCTATGATTAAAAGGTCGTCCAAGTATGCTAGGACTGTGACCCCTTGGATCCTTAAATTGGCCAGAACTGGGGCTAGGATCTTCGTGAATACCCGGGGGGCCGTGGCCAGCCCGAAGGGGAGCGCCCTGAATTGGAAGTGTCGCTGCCCCACCGCGAAGCGTAAAAACCTTTGATGCGACTGAAAGATTGGTACATGAAGGTAAGCATCCTTTATGTCTATGGAGGCCAGAAAATCGTCCTTCTGAAGCGCGGCGGCTGCTGACCGGATGGATTCCATCCGGAAGGAACGAACCCTTAGGTAACCGTTTAACCTCTTTAGGTCCAAGATTGGCCTGACATCGCCGTTGGGCTTTGGTATGACAAAGAGATTGGAATAGAAACCTAGGCCTTGCTCTTGGGCTGGCACTTCTATAATTACGTCCTGGCCAAGCAGGTGATCCAAAGCTGCCAGCATTGAGGCCTTCCTTGCTGGATCCCTTGGTAGCCTTGATTCTTGAAAATGAGGCGGAGGATACCTTAGAAACTCCAGTCTGTAACCTGTGGTTACAGATGCCCGGACCCATTTGTCGGGGATCTTGGCTTCCCAAACTTCTGAGAAGAAACGAAGCCTTCCCCCCACCCGCAAGAGTGGGGGCGCCCCTTCATAAGGCAGACTTAGGGGCTGTCTTTGACGGCTTGCGATACCACGGCCTCTTACCCCCAGGGGTCTGTCCCTGCGATCTACTGTTAACGTTGGATCGTGCAGGCGGCCGTCGATACTGCCTGGAATTAGAGGGCCCCGAGACAGGAAAGAGCTGCCTTTTAAATGTAGGAGCCCGGAATGTCTTTTTGACCGGTAAAAGGGTACTCTTGCCATTTGAAATAGTCTGAATATATTTATCCAGATCCTCTCCGAAGAGTCGTCCTCCATGGAAGGGAAACCCTGCCAGAAGCTTTTTGCATGGGGGCTCCGCCGCCCAGTTCTTCAACCATAAGAGCCTTCTCATGTGCACCAAACATAGTGATAAACGAGAGGCCTGCTGGATGGAATCTTTTATAGCATCTACCGCAAAACACAGAGCTCTGGGAATGTCAGAAAACTCTTCTGCTTGTTGGGTAGGCATGTCCCTTAACATTTCCTTTGTCTGGTCTTTTAATGCCTGACAAACTCCAATTGCAGCCACCGCTGGCTGCACCACTGCTCCTGCCGTAGCAAAGGATGCTTTTAAAAGTGTCTCTAATCTTTTATCAACCGGATCTTTAAACATATGTATGTTTTCCACCGGGCAAGTTAGTGATTTATTCACACATGAGATGGCTGCATCCACTACTGGGAGCCTCCACCTCTTGGAGAATTTTTCCTCCATGGGGTAAATGACCGCAAATCTTTTCGGTGGCAGAAAAATCCTGTCCGGCCGTACCCAATCCCGAAAGATCAATTCCTCCAAGAGAGGATGGACCGGAAAAACTGCGTTGCTTAACGGAGCTTTCAAAGAGCCCAGAGAGGATACCGGAGGAACCTGAGGCTCTGGCAATGGTAAACTAAATGCCGAGCGGACCATGTCCGTCAAAGACTGTACCCACAGTCTTTCTGTCTGGGAGTCTGAAAATGGTTCCTCAGAGGCAGATCCCTCAATCCCTGAACCCTCTTGGTTCAGGTCTAGTTGATCCTCCTGTGATTCCAATTCCTCTGGAGAGAGAATCTCAGCATCTGAGGATACACCTCTTGGTGATGGGGATCTAACCCGTTTCTTACCAGGAATAGCTCTAGCGATCAATGCTGCTATTCTCTCTTCTAGCCCCCCTAGGGATACGGCTAGCATCTCCTCTGTGATAAACACAGGGCTGGGCTGATCTGGGCCAGCCTCCGCACCAGATCCCCCTAATGGCTCATCCAAGGCGCTTCTTATGTTAATAAGTTGCGGGGAAAGTATCGGCATATCAGAATCAGAAAGGGAACCCTTTTGTTTTTTGGTCTTTTTTGTACCCTTTGACCCCGAACCTTTGGAAGCCATAATACAAAATCGAGGGACTCCGCCCACACAACAGACTGTAGTGGCCAGGAGTACAAAAATCAGAGTTTAGGGGACAATAGATCACTAATGCCCAAAAACTGATGGGATCCCGTATGTTCTTTTTTTTTTTTTTTTTTTTTTTTAAATATATTATATATTTTCTTTTGACAACATACCGTGACCCCAAACTAAGTTTGCCAGCCTCCAAACCTGCTGCAAAAAAGGGGGATTTCTTGGCTTAACAAAAAGGTATTGGAACAAAGTCCACATGTACTACCCCTCTTCCGCCACCGGGAGTCACTGTTCTGCCGCTCTGCGTCCTCTCCTCTGAAAATCAGCCTCAGACTGAGCACTGACAATGCCTGCTGTCTATAACAGCACAAAGGCGCGCCCCTGTATGACGCCGCAGGCACGCCCCCCCCCGCCCTCCTGTCTGAACGGCGCGAAAAGCGTCAATAAGACGTGCGCGCGCGCGTATGCCGGAAACAGGAGGAACATGGAGGAGCCGCGCTGCTGGAGATCCAGGAACGCAGAAACAGGCGGCAGATTCAAACCCCCGGCCAGGTAGGACTCTCCAAAGGCCCCTAGGGATCCTTACTAGCCCTAGGAAGAAACAGCAGGTTTAGCTAGCACACATATTTAGACAGGGGGACCTAGTGATGGGGGAGAAAAGGTGTCATCCTGTCTCTCTTTAGACATAGTGAACAAGGTTGCCCATGCAGAGCATACTTAGGCTATCCCCCCTTTTAGGTTACCCCGGAGAGCCTGCTGTCGAACCAAGTCCCGCAGGCTCCCCCTTACCTGCTCCATGCTGCAGGATGTTTGTCCAGCAAACTGATCCAATCTTCTCCCATCTCCGTGGGTAGCGTAATAGACCTTCAGGCCCTGGGGTCCTATGAAGGTACCCACTGTCCTGGACCTATATAGCACCCTGGCAAACAGGAACTTATGGTTTTTACAAACTCCAAGTCCTGGGCCCAGGGTCCAGCCCTCCAAAGAGGAGCATTATAGGCAAAACCCCACGGCTTGGGGCCCGGGTACTGTCCACTTTGGCACTGAGGCTCCTTGGACAGATCCGGTTAGCCCGCCCTTAATCCCAAGGATGTGGAGCAAAGCTATTCCGTGACCAACACCTAAGACACTGGCGAAAAAACTGAGGGACTCCCTCTAGGGGAGGGGGTTATATAGGGAGGGGACTTCCTGTTTGAGATTGCCAGTGTCCACACCTGAAGGTACTCCATATAACCCACATAGTAATGAATATGCCGCTCTGTGTCCCGTGATGTACGAGAAAGAAATAATGAATAGGAACAGAGGTGCTTTCAAAGGCCCTCCAAAGTGATAAGGCCATAGATCCTTATGGAACTTTGTACATGTATAGAGCATTGCACAGCTTAGTATTGTCCTGCCGCACACTGAGGTGTACCATCACACAGTTCTGTCTGCAAGGTAAGTTGGAGAGCCGTTCATATTTAAAAAACGGTGTTAATTTAAGTTTTTTCTTTAGCATATAAAACAGCTGCTATCTAAACCAGAGTGATGGAAATTTCTGACAGCAAAGCCTGATGGAGCATACACATGGTCGGAATTTCTAATGAAAAGCTCACGTCAGACTTTTGCTGGCGGAAATTCCACTTGTGTGTATGAGGTATAAGATATCACTTCTGGATGAACACACAGATATTGGCCTAACAAGGAAGCGAACATTATCCCAACATAAATATATGTACATTTTAGTTTGAAATAGAGATTCGGATACCAGAATTTCTCCACCAGCTCCAGCACAGAACTTTGATAGGAAGGTCATTACAACAGATTCTTATCCTGTTACTTGTCAGGCAGCCAGAAATAGCATACTGTCTGAATCACTTGAGATGCTTCTGACATGAGTACACTGCCAGTTCCCAGCTAATGGATGAATATTGCATGAATGAGTAAGCAGATCTTTTTATTAGAGATGGTGACAATCTGGCAACTTTAAAAAGGTGTACAAAGTGTTTAAATATCAGCCAACCCCAGGTGTAGTACAGAGCCTTCATATGTGGCAGCATCAGAGTGCTGCCACGAGCATAGCACGATGGAAAAGAGAACAAACAAGCGACACGCTGAAAACCATTATGGGTGCCCCCTCAATATGCTGTAAGCACGGCTTACGTAAAGCAGAATATATTACGCTTATATGTTATAAAAAATAATGCAAGTTGCTTGCTTTTCTGGGTTAAACATGCTTGGCTACAATATGCTAAAGGGGAGGTGGTCACAGACAAGATCTTATTGGGTATATAAACCCAAACAAACTTGTAAAACTGAAGTCGTTAGATGTGGTGGCTGCATTAATCTTTTTCTTATTGTCACTTGGTGACACTGCCAGTGCACACTTTTTGTCACATACTGTATATATAGGGGACCAAAGTTGTCACTCAAGACCCTCTCTCATCTCCTGTAAAATAATCAACAGCGGCAGAGGACAGTTGACAAGATCAGGATTACCAAGTATTTTTTAACACTTATCGAACAGATATAACAGAACTCTTTTCATGCTATACTTAAAGCGGAGGTCCATTAAAAAAAAAAATCCCGGAGTGGGTGCAAATACCTGTACTATATAGGTATCTGCACCTCCCTCCGCCCTGAAAGGTGCCAAATTTGACATCGGAGGGGGGGGGGTTCCGAGAAGCAGAGGTTCACTTTTTGTGTGGACCTCCGCTTTAAAGTGGTTCTAAAGGCAGAAGGTTTTATTCTATGCATGAAAATAAAAAACCTTCTGTGATTCTGGATAAAATGAGAATCAGGATTTTTTTTTTGCTTAGAATAAAGATCAAGATTCTTGGCGTAACATCATCTTTCACATTATACAAAAAAATTGGCTAACTTCACGGTTTCGTTTTATTTTTTAATTCATTGATGTGTATTTTTTCCCCAAAATTTTCTTTTGAAAGACCGCTGCCAGCCAAATGATCCGTGGCTAAATTGGTTAATAGGAAAAAAAAAAAAAACGCAATAAGGAGAAGTTAATTGTTAGGGTTTACATATTCCTTTAATCTTCCAAATATTTAACTGTTAGAGGAATGGGGTCCTATATAAGTGGGCATTTTCACACAAAAGTGTAAAAGATTCCTTTCACATATATGCGAATGAGATGTGTCTGGAACCACATCCGATTCGCATATGTGAATCAGACTGGCAGGCTGGCTAATGGAGTCCGTTCACATATATGTGGGCTGGTTGTACAGCTAGGGTTCTTATTTATCTTTGTCTGACATTTTGACAGGGGTGTGTATTTTTTTATATCCACTGTAAACACAGAATCTCACATTCAGGGACAAGGTGAAACGAGCTGCTATTTCTTCAGAACAGGAGATGTGCAACAAAATTTGCTTAAACCCTTGCAATGTACATCAATCACCCAGAGAGGATTTATGTTTTTCTCAACAAAAAGAAGTTACATGTTAACAATTTTGTAATTGTAAATTTGTAGCAGTCTTGAAATATACCGGCTACATACAGTGCCTTGCGAAAGTATTCGGCCCCCTTGAACTTTGCGACCTTTTGCCACATTTCAGGCTTTAAACATAAAGATATAAAACTGTAATTTTTTGTAAAGAATCAACAAGTGGGACACAATCATGAAGTGGAACGAAATTAATTGGATATTTCAACGTTTTTTAACAAATAAAAAACGGAAAAATTGGGCGTGCAAAATTATTCAGCCCCCTTAAGTTAATACTTTGTAGCGCCACCTTTTGCTGCGATTGCAGCTGTAAGTCGCTTGGGGTATGTCTCGAGCTCAGTGAGGTTGGATGGAGAGCGTTTCTGAACAGCAGTTTTCAGTTCTTTCCACAGATTCTCGATTGGATTCAGGTCTAGACTTTGACTTGGCCATTCTAACACATGGATATGTTTATTTGTGAACCATTCCATTGTAGATTTTGCTTTATGTTTTGGATCATTGTCTTGTTGGAAGACAAATCTCCGTCCCAGTCTCAGGTCTTTTGCAGACTCCATCAGGTTTTCTTCCAGAATGGTCCTGTATTTGGCTCCATCCATCTTCCCATCAATTTTAACCATCTTCCCTGTCTCTGCTGAAGAAAAGCAGGCCCAAACCATGATGCTGCCACCACCATGTTTGACAGTGGGGATGGTGTGTTCAGGGTGATGAGCTGTGTTGCTTTTACGCCAAACATAACGTTTTGCATTGTTGCCAAAAAGTTTGATTTTGGTTTCATCTGACCAGAGCACCTTCTTCCACATGGTTGGTGTGTCTCCCAGGTGGCTTGTGGCAAACTTTAAACGACACTTTTTATGGATATCTTTAAGAAATGTCTTTCTTCTTGCCATTCTTCCATAAAGGGCAGATTTGTGCAGTATACGACTGATTGTTGTCCTATGGACAGAGTCTCCCACCTCAGCTGTAGATCTCTGCAGTTCATCCAGAGTGATCATGGGCCTCTTGGCTGCATCACTGATCAGTCTTCTCCTTGTATGAGCTGAAAGTTTAGAGGGACGGCCAGGTCTTCGTAGATTTGCAGTGGTCTGATACTCCTTCCATTTCAATATTATCACTTGCACAGTGCTCCTTGGGATGTTTAAAGCTTGGGAAATCTTTTTGTATCCAAATCCGGCTTTAAACTTCTCCACAACAGTATCTCAGACCTGCCTGGTGTGTTCCTTGTTCTTCATGATGCTCTCTGCGCTTTAAACGGACCTCAGACTATCACAGTGCAGGTGCATTTATACGGAGACTTGATTACACACAGGTGGATTCTATTTATCATCATTAGTCATTTAGGTCAACATTGGATCATTCAGAGATCCTCACTGAACTTCTGGAGAGAGTTTGCTGCACTGAAAGTAAAGGGGCTAAATAATTTTGCACGCCCAAATTTTCAGTTTATTTGTTAAAAAAGTTAGAAATATCCAATAAATTTCGTTCCTCTTCATGATTGTGTCCCACTTGTTGTTGATTCTTCACAAAAAATTACAGTTTTATATCTTTATGTTTGAAGCCTGAAATGTGGCAAAAGGGCGCAAAGTTCAAGGGGCCCGAATACTTTCGCAAGGCACTGTAATTTCTTGTTAGCGCTGATCAGTAGTTTTACTAATTCAGAGATTGAGCTGTACTGCCTGTCTTCAGACCGAATTCATAAAACTGTAGGGTTGCATGGACCAACATAGATGTCATGAATTTTGGCAATGTCTTCTAAGTAATGTAATATAAAATATATCTAATTGTTAGAAGACCTCAGACTATATTTTACAAATTGCACACTTTCATCTGACTATGAGCCAGTGAAATGATTGTGCCAGGAAATTCTGTAGGCAACTCCTTTAATCACTTAAGACCCGGATCATTATGCAGGTTAAGGACCTTGCCCCTTTTTGCGATTCGGCACTGCGTTGCTTTAACTGACAAATGCGTGGTCGTGCGACGTGGCTCCCAAACAAAATTGGTGTCCTTTTTTTCACACAAATAGAGCTTTCTTTTGGTGGTATTTGATCACCTCTACGGTTTTTATTTTTTGCGCTATAAACAAAAATATAGCGACAATTTTGAAAAAAATGCAATATTTTTTTACTTTTTTCTATAATAAAATCCCCCCCCCCCAATAAAAAATAAATAAAAAATGTTTTCCCTCAGTTTAGGGCGCTACGTATTCTTCTACCTATTTTTGCGCAAAATGTATAGCATTTACAAAATAGGGGATAGTTTTATTGCATTTTTATTAATATTTTTTTTTTTTTTTACTACTAATGGAGGCAAACAGTGATTTTTTCAGTGACTGCGACATTATGGCGGACACATCGGACAATTTTGACACATTTTTGAGACCATTGTCATTTTCACAGCAAAAAGTGCTATAAAAATGCACTGTTTACTGTGAAAATGACAACTGCAGTTTAGGAGTTAACCACTAGGGGGCACTGTAGGGGTTAAGTGTGACCTCATATGTGTTTCTAACTGTAGGGGGGCGGCTGGGCTTAAAGAGACACGTACAGGTACGTGATTGTGCCCAGCCGTGCCATTCTGCCGACGTATAACGGCGTGAAGGGGTCCTTAAGTGGTTAATTAAAAGAAAAAACAGTGTTATTTCTTCAAACTTCTGTCTCCACTGTGTATGAACAGTATCTACAGTCAATACACAGAAAATAATGACACTGTTTTTATCCTGTGCCATAGCCAGCTAAAGCTACTCGCTTATAAGATCTTAGCACAAGTAATAAAACCTCAGTGAACTGTGCAGGAAGTGTCAACCAACTTAGAAATCCAGTGCAGCAACTTTTAGAGCCAGCATGGTAAAGCATAAGCCCCTTCATATCCCACGAACATGCCTCATTCAGAAAAGACCAATATTTGTCAAACAACATACATCATAGTGTACTATTATGAAACTACATACCTGTCATGCCGAAGGGATTTGAGATCCACGTATACGGTTGTTGGATCTGGCCCTGAGGTTCCCTGGTAATAAAACCAGAAGGCATTTCTATCAAATTCTAGTCTAAGGGTATTTGCATGTAAGAAGTATATAAACGTTATCACATTAGGTACAACCTTGTTGACTCATTCATTACTACAGTCGTGGCCAAAAGTTTTGAGAATGACACATTTTCACAAAGTCTGCTGTTTCAGTGTTTTTAAATTGTTTTGTCAGATGTTAACTTCTGGGCAGAATTCCAACGTACAAAAAAATAAATAAAAAATAAAAAAATGTCTGTATTAGTAAAGTCCATAAAAAAGGGAGTCTTGCCAATTTATGGAGCGTTGACCGAATGCCCCTAGACGCCTTTCACACTGGGGTGGTTGTCAGGCGTCTTAGTGCTGGAAATAGCCCTGCAAAAACAAGCAGCGTTTAGCACTTATCTGGCCGCAGTGTGAAGGTGGGCCCAGAGGAGCAGAGCTGCATTAAAGGAGACCATTTGAATGCCTTTTTGCCAATCAGTAAAATGAAAGGCAATAAGCTCTGGTGAGTGTTCTCCTTTAAGCACTCCTTGCCCCCTGACATGCCACAATTGGCATGTCATTTTGGGGGAGGGGGGGGTTTAGAAGTACCTGGTCTTCACAGGTACTTCCTCCCACGTCCATCTTCTGGCCACCTTTTTTCCCCCTAGGCGGCCCCTCCCTCTCTGCAATCTGTTAAGGAGATGCACATACTCTCCATTTGTCCTATTCACTGTTATCATTGAAAGTGAAAGTAAAAGAAAAACCCAAATTTAGGGTTTACTAAAGGGGAAATCTTCCAATGGGGACACTAGTTTTGATGACCTGGGGGTCCCCAAGGAATTTTCTTTATTTGCAGGGATTTTCTCTCACTATCTGTTTGGCTATGGGACAGGAAGTGAAGAGAAATCTCAGCAATGTGACACAGATGGTGGAAAAAACCTGACTGGGATTATAACCCTCCCTTGCTCTATCCAAAATGAAAAAAAAAAAAATGTTTTGACTATAGTTCTACTTTAAGGGAGTGGCGTCACGCTTTTTTTTTTTTTTACCGTGGTGGAAGTATTGGAATAAAAACGTTGAGTGTTCAAGTCTATGAAGATATCACGGATTGATTTGTACATGCATTTATAAACTTTATAGACTTCACTAATATAGACACTTTGATTTTGGTTGTTTTTTTCCCCCACGTTTTATGTAGAAATATTAAGTTTATATATTAAGTAGAAATATTAAGTTAAAAAAAGAGAACACATTTTTATATATATATTTTTTTTATATATGGCAGTTATGCTTCCCATACCTGCAACCCTACAACTTACCTGTAAACATATAGCAGTATTTACTCTTGATCCAAACGTAGTACTGACAGCACGAGGAGAAAGACCGATATCTTTGAAAAGCTTAGAAAAGGAATACGTGAGAGCAACTCTTGGACGTTCTTCGGCCACCACTACGCAGGTCCGCACGTAGGATAAGTTTATTCCTTTTGTCTATAGGAGGTAATAAGGCATAATGAACCAACACAATCAGGTGGGTTTAAAGAAAGGTTTCCATATTATGTTCATGTCACCCAAAGCCTAACAATATTCATACATGGATTACTAGGAAGCATTTGCTTTGTGAACTGCAATGACCAAGTACCTAATGAACGTACCGAAATTGGCCAAAACAAAATAACAATGTCCCATTTTAGTTCTGAAGGAAGAAAAGACTCAGATGTGCAGATGCAAAGGAATAAATCTAATTGACTTTCCATATCAGGTATAATTCTGAATGGTGCTACAAAGATTTCCTAAAACAGTAGTGCCCTCACACATTTTAAACAATAAAGCCTGGTATAAGCTGCTTATCATTTTCTCTACCGACATGAACATAACTAGTCATGGGTGTTCAATGTACATCATGGTGTAAAACTATACTTGGAATCTTACCTTTAGCACCTCGATCTGGCTTCCAAGACCCTTAGAACACATCTCCATTACAGAATAAGAACAGAATGTGTCTCTAATCCTGTACTGACTAACTGCAGATAGCCACAGGCAAAGGTTGGATTCCAACTCCATAGGAGGAATTAATATAGATTGATGACCAGAGTAAACACTGCAGAGATGGCAAAAACATACAAAAATTACTGAAATAATACGTCTTTTTATATTTATACAGAGAAGAATCTACAACTACAACCAACCTGCAAAGGCACCAAAGTACAAAGCCAAGCCCACAATATGGATCCAGACAAATCGCGATCTGACGCGTGGAGTACAGCTCACACTGCAGCTTTATCGCCCGGCAAAGTGCATTTGCAGCTCCATGGGACATCTGCAAGAAAGTTGAGGGGTTTGGAGTGATACAGATCATATACGTTATAATTTAGATATTCGTTTACATTCATCAATAAAAAAAAAAAAAAAGAAGGTAAAAACTTTGTTTAGTAAATATTTAACAGAGTTTATTAATTCTTATTTTGTAATAGATCCATTTACGACCATTTATGACTTAAGAACCTTTCCGGTTTAAGTTCATGATTGTGGTTTCAATAGAGTGGCTGAATACTAAATAGTATTATGAGTAGTAACAGTGTACATACATGTATAAAAAAAAACCTTCTCTAAGGAACTGCTCTCAGACATTAACACGGTTCACCTACCTTGACCCCTGTGAGCATGCCTGTGGTGCTAACACTGAAATCGAGGTAGGCCAGCATTTCAGGTGTAGGTGGTTTATACATCAGAGGTATTCGCTTTCTGGGCAAATCATCTGGAAATAAATATATGCAGATTTTACATTGAGCTAATACTTGTAAAGACATATCATTTTCTGTTGACATTGTTTGCACTTAAAGAGACTCCGACATATTAAGAATACCAAAGCTCCATAATAACTTCAATATTGTCCTACTAAAGTCTGTAAATCATTTCAGGTCACACATGTATACACCCCCCCCCCCCCCCATCTTATGGACGAGAGCATCTCTGCTATGGGCCTATACACACACACATGTATACCCCCCCCCCCCATATAAACACTTAACTGAGCCGAATCTTGGTCCAGTGCTGCGTTGTTTCTCCCGCCTCATTGGAACCTGTGAGAGTGACAGGAGCCATTGTCTCCTGCTGTCGTGAATCAAATCCAATGATGAGGGAGCAGGGGGGCTGAGTCGCACTGTGTGTGTGTCAATAGGAGTACACAATGTAGCTTGGAATCAAGTCTGTGTTAGTACCCCACCCCAAGCATTCAAGGGGGGGGAGCAAGGAGAGCTGGGTTGGGACCCAAAACGAGGAGGACCAGGGTTGCTCTGTGCAAAACCTTTGCACAGAGCAGGTAAGTATGATTTTTTTAAAATAAAAAACATGTAACTTTAAATATCACTTTACTTGACAGTAAGTTTTTCAGGCGTTTACTTGTAAGTTTTTTATTATAATTTTTTTTCTTAATAAGGATTTCTGTTGGAAATATTGACTTGAAAAAAATATTTTAACCCCTACGACAGCTATAAATAGATTTTAAAACTTGCACCGCTGTACAAGGTGGACTGGAAAACAAAAAAAACCTGTTGGCCAGCCCAGAATAACCCATTTCGCCACCAGTATATCTCAGTTTTACAAAAAAATAAAAGCAAAACTGAGCGCACAATTATAAAAACAGGGGTGGGACCTACAGTATATCCCCCAACAGACTTTCAAAAAATTATTTTATGACGAGTACAAAAAAACCTAGGCAAAAATCACCTAAGGAAGAAGGAAGCCCTGGGCTTCCAACACTAGAGGCCCAGGACTGGTGTGGAGGCCCAGGACTTCCTTTTTTACTCAGCAGGGTATTAAAGTATCACACAATAAGGATGTCATAAAAGCGCAGCAAGGCAACAAAAAAAAAATACAAAAAGCAATTAAGCTTTTACAAAACAATTTACAGAACTTTCAGCAAGCTTTGCTGAAGTTTTTAAAGTTCACCTTATTATAGGGAGAGCCGTTACTTCAAACAAACTGCTAGTGGGTTTTGGTACAACTTTTGTACAGCTTTAAGTAAATAGACCCCATTGTGTACTTAAAAGTGGGGTATGCCTGTATGTCTCTTGTGTAAGAACAGTAAATACTCACCTGTGTCTATGATGGTTGGCCATGTTTTCACATCCACCGCTGCTGCCGCGTCTTTGGACTTTAGTAATCTCAATAAAGATTGTGTAGTGAGAATGCAGGAAGCTTTACTAACCTAAAACAAAATTGATTTTGCTATTAAAACACAATTTAAAGAACTGGCAATTTAGATTGTATTTCTTTAAAGCGGAGTTCCAGCCACGAAAAGGTTTTTAAGAGTCAACAGCTACAAGTACTGAAGCTGCCGACTTTTAATAAGTACACTTACTTGTCCAGGAAGCCTGTGATGTCGTCCCCCAAAGGCGATTCATCCACTGGCTTGGGTGCAGGCACCACCATTCCATCCAAGGGGAACCAGCAGTGGAGCCTTCAGGCCTCACAGCCGGTTTCCTACTGCGCATGCACAAGTCACGCTGCACTTTGTGAATGGCCGGCTCGTCTTCTGGGACACACACAGGTCCCAGAAGGCAACGGGGTTAAGGAGGAGGGCTCGCCTCAGAAGAAGACATGACGTATTTTGCCACGGCTGAGCTAGGACAGAAGTACACTTAGTACTTCAAAGAAGGCATGAAAGAAAAAAATATATAGATATCCAAAAATGAGAGGTGAAGGGGTGGTCTTTAGTTTAAGACCACCTTGTAAAAGTGGGTGGAACTCAACTTTAAGCATTCAAAAAATACAAATTCAAAACAAGAGACAATTGATAAATAAAAAAATTAAATAAAAAAAGAAACAAAGGCACTATTAACAATTACACCACATCAGTCACTAAGGCTTAAAGTGGGACCAAATGTAGAAACTTAAAAAATGTGAACAGGCACCATTTTTTTTTGCAGAAGAGGCATGCAATAAGGGCTTAGGTCCCTTTCCTGACAGTTTTTTAGGCGGACCTGAACAGGCACTCCGTGCACCTCTATGGAGCTACGGATGTTAATCGGTGACCCGTGCCCGCTGACAGCCGACCCGCTCCGATCCTCCAAAGTGTGACGGAGGATAACCCTACTTTTCCATCTGTCTGGCGGATCGAATGACGACGGACTCTATGGTCCGTCGTCATCCGATCCCCCATAGGGAAGAGCAGCACTCTGACAGGTCGGTCCCTGCACAGTGTGGGCTCTTCCCCACATTTTTCAGTGCTTTCTGTGGAAGATTGTTTTCTTATTTCATTGAAAAATAAAAGCTTTTTTTAAGAGCAATGAAAAATAATGCTAACCACTTGCCGACTGCCCTATAGCAGTTTTTCGGCTGCTGTGCACAGGATCACATATACATATTAGTTATATATATATATATATATATATATATATATATATATATATATATATATATATATACATACATATACATGCAGGCAGGCAAAACGGCAGTCTGCCTATGTAAACAGGCAGATTTCTGTTCTGTCAGTTGGATCCTGTGTTTTGGCAAAGCAGCGACATGGATTCATGTCTTTCCTTAATAAAACCACCTCCCACACAGTACACAAACACTGGCTAGGAACACAGTTAACCCTTTGATCGCACCTGATGTTAAACCCTTTCCAGCCAGTGTCATTGTAGAGTGACAGTGCATATTTTTTTTAGCAACTGTTTACTGTATTAGTGTCAATGGGTTCCCAAAAAAGTGTCAAAAGTGTCAGTGTTTGATTTGTCTGCTGCAATATCACAGTCCCACTAATCACCGCCATTACTAGTAAGAAAATAAATAAAAACAAATACCATAAATAAATCTCATAGCTTATAGACCCTATAACTTTTGTGCAAACCAATCAATATACGCTTACCAGGGATTTTCCTTACCAAAAATATGTAGCAGAATAAATATTGATCTAAATTGATGAAGAAGTTAAATTTTTTTTATTTGGGTAACAGTGTTGCACGACCACGCAATTGTCAGTTAAAGTAATGCAGTGCCGTATCGCAAAAACTGGCCTGCTCATGAAGGGGGTAAATCTTCCAGAGCTGAAGTGGTTAAATGTAAACAGCAGCTATATGTAAAAGTTAGGAGCCTATAGTCCTATTCATAAACAAGCGCCATTTCGCATTAGTCTGCTGTGTCTTATTTAGTTTTCTATGATCCTGTCTACTCAAGAAGGAACTTAAGAGACACATTTACATATGATTATGTTCTCAGAAAGTGAGACTCTAGATTGCATATGTTACAGCTGATGCGGTTAGCCACAGAAACAATGAGTTTTACATAAACCATCCTAAATCTTGTGTGACCATTATGCAGTATGACTTATAGAAAAATATTGTCGCATTTGCATGCTAGTTTTCAAAGCTTCCTTGGTTAGGCTCAAAGGTACAGAAAAGCTTTTATTCTTCTTGAGACACACAGCTCATAAAAGACATCTAAACTGATTAACCTACAAGTAACTTTAAATTTAATGTACTGTTTCATTATACAAATACATACAACATTCATAAAGTCAATAGTTGTACTATTTTAATTGCATGATATACTGCCATGTACAAAATGTAGACGGTTGATGAAATATTCGTCAGAAGTAACTTACATCTACAATCATTCGCACTGTAGGCAAGGTTGCTGTGAGGTTCTGAGCATGTGGAGGCCGGACCGTTACTGGAATGCAGCCAGCATACAAACACCCATAAAATGCTGCAATCAATTCAACTCCTGAAAAGAAAAAAACAGTGTGATGAAATAGTAAAAAAAAAAAGCTAAAAACAAACCAATTTAATTTTTTAATCACAAGTGAAATTAAATAATGTATACAAAAGTACTATTCGCTGGCCCAACCTATTATAGTACATCTCTTAGGATAATTCCCAAATCTAAGAAAATAAATAATCTGTCCAAATAATAAAATCCAATGCGAAAAGCAGCTGCTAAAATACATATTTACGCTTGGAGCACTTCCTCACAGTGTCGGAAGTGTCGTATGCGCTCCACGGGACAGGAACCAGGAAATCGCTGTGAGGAAGTAAGTGCTCCAATCGGTCTTCAGGTATCCAGAACCAGGGAGACTAACATACACATATTATATGCCTGGTTTCTTATCATTTCTGGTACGCATGTATTCGTAAGGGGGTATCTTTTTTTCGGATTTATTAAACTTATCAAAACGATACTGCTCTATATGGATTCTTCTTTTTCATATACTTGCGGATACTTCATCTAAAATACTGGGAGAGTGATAAGCTACAGACGGAGAGTAAGGAGTTACACTGATATGCTGTTTTGAATTTACCATCTGGTGAGTGTTTCCCCCGAAGGGGACCCCATATCCCCCCACGTGGTGAATATTTCTGGTGATTGAAGCACATACTAGCAACATTTCCTTACCTGGTCACTTCACACTGTTTATGAATACAGCAAATCATTGGTTTGCAGCGCTGCTGCAGGACTGAGACTAGACTCTGTACGGGTCCGATTAGAATTTTCTGCTTATATCAAGTGAAATTAAATGTTTATGATGTATGCGATTCGAACACTTCAAACCGCACTCAGATTCTTGTATGCATAGACTTTTGGCTTTTCAAGTGGACAGTAAAACCCATAAGTGCAGAAACGATTTCTGAAACAATGACTTGATTCATAAGATAGACCATGAAGATTTTTGATTAATCGGATTACTATTCTTTTTTAACCTCTCTATTGCCTTGTCATACAATCCTATGACTTTAGTACTGACTTGGCCTAATGTTCAGCAAATGAAATCACAACACCTGCCATGCATACTTGTTCTGGCACAGTAATTTAAGACCGAGTATCAGCTGGCATTTTCCAAATGTAGTCTGAAATGGCAGCCTAATTTTTTCTTTAAGGCTGAACTCCAGCAATGCCCGCAAGGTCCCCCTGCTAAAGAAAGCACATGTACAGGCCCATCTGAATGATTTAGAGGAGAACTGGGTAAAAGTGTTGTGGTCAAATGAGACCAAAATCGAGCTCTGTGGCATCAACTCAACTCACTGTGTTTGGAGGAAGAATGCTGCCTATGACCCCAAGAACAGCATCCCCACCATCAAACATGAAAGTGGAAACATTATAATTTGGGGGTGTTTTTCAGCTAGGGGGACAGGACAACTTCACTGCATCAAAGGGACGATGGACGGGGCCATGTACTGTCAAATCTTGGGTGAGATCCTCCTTCCCTCAGCCAGGGCATTAAAAAGGGGTCATGGATGGGTATTCCAGCATGACAATAACCCAAAACATACGGCCAAGGCAACAAAAGAGGTGGCTCAAGAAGCACCACATTAAGATCCTGGAGTGGCCTAGCCAGTCACCAGACCTTAATCCCATAGAAAATATGTGATGGAGCTGAAGGTTTGAGTTACCAAAAGTCGGTCTCGAAACCTAAAGTGTTTGTTAACCCCGACAAAATGGACCCTGCACCTTTAAAGCATGTTATATGACACAATGCTTGTCCTGTTTCATTCGGCCCCCGGAAACACCTAAAAAACCTGCCTCATCCTGCCAGTTACTCCCAACCCCTCTGTAAACTGACAACGGTGTATCATGGCTGCGGAGACCAGACACCGTGGTCAGTTTACATGCGTGTCATCAGCAGCCTGCTATCCTCTCTGCTCCTGTGCCCCCCCCCCCCCCCGCTGCTCTCATAACACTTACCTGTATACAGCATCAGCACTCCCTTTTATTGCAGTGTTCCCCTCTGTGAATGATTTAAAAATACAACAGTTGTAAATACCTAATTTAAGAGCCGAGATTCTGATCACATGACCAGCCAGCTCTCTTCTCCACTCTTCCAGACTGACATTAGCAAAGAAATCTCAGCTCGACTGCTGCAACTCTCAGGAGAAAAGGAGAGAGCTGGGCAGCCATGTGATTGCAATCTCAGCAGTGAAATTAGGTTTTTGCAGCATTTATTTTTATAAAATCACACACAGAGGGGGATACTACAATAGGAGGCTGTGATGATGGTGTATACAGGTTAGAGTGGCTTAACAACCACTTTAATGACTTGGAGAGGCTCTACAAAGAGGAGTGTGTGCAAATCTGATGGCCAACTACAGTGGTTGACCGCGATATTGTGTCAATCTCGCTCCCTTTCTCGGCGAGATTGAGCACTTGCGAGCCCCATCGCGGGAGCCAGCGCCGAGCTGGCTTGCCGCAATGGAGAAAAAGCCGTCATAGAAGCGACGGGGATCAGACACGGATTCCCGCCAATTCTACACGTGGGCGGAGTTTGTTATGAATCCTGAGAAGGAAGTCCCCGCCGGATTTTAAATAGCAGCATGCCCTCAACATGGGGGGGTCAGGTGCTCTGGGGCAGGGGGCGCACTGCGGCCCCCCACCCCAGAGCACCCTGTCCCCATGTTGATGAGGACAGGGCCCCTTCCCTACAACCCTGGCCGTTGGTTGTCGGGGTATGCGGGCGGGAGGCTTATCGGAATCTGGAAGCCCCCTTTAATAAGGGGGCCCCCAGATACCGGCCCCCCACCCTAAGTGAATGAGTATGGGGTACATTGTACCCCTACCCATTCACCTGCAAGAAAAGTGTAAACACAAATAAACCACACAGGGTATTGAAATATTTTATTAGTTGGCCGCCGGGGGGGGTGTGTGTATGATCGCTTTTATAAAAGCGCCCACCACCCGGCGGGCTTCCTTCGACATCTTCGGCGGCGGGGGGGTCTTCTCCAGCTCTCCGGGAGTCTTCTCCACTCTCCGGGGGTCTTCTTCTTCAGGACTCGCCGCCGCTATCTTCGTGTTAGCTCAATTACCTCTTCTGTGACGTGTTCTTCTTCTCTTCTTCTTCTCCAGATGTTGACGCGACGCTTCCTTCCGCTGTTATGGCTGGCGCGCGGCTCGCAGCGAGTTCTATAGGCCTGTCTTGTGACGTCGCAGTCCCATCATGCTCCGGTAGGTAGTCCACCTTTTTACCACTGGGGAACCCTAAAAATTATTTTCAGGTCTCGGGAACCCCTGAAAAAACCCATTCATTGGGGGTCAGTGGGAACAATGCCCTTTTTTACAGTAGTGGTAAGAATGCCCCCCTTACAGAGAACTATGAAGATCATTGGTGTAATACCACTCGCTCCTCCAAGTGGAATTAGCTCAAAACTATGTAAGCACCATCACATAGGAGGTAAATCAGCCACAGCTCAAGGAACCCCTAGCCACCTCTGGAGGAACCCTAGGGTTCCACGGAACCCTGGTTGAGAATGGCTGTTATAGGCCATAGAGCACTGCAAATTAAAAACCGAGATCAGTTGTGTAGATGAAACCAATGATGCAAGGGGAACCTGCTCTGAAGTCTAGAGGTTTGCGCAGGAGTTGAAGCAGAGACCATAGGCAGTCTCCACCTGAAGTGGATTGAAGGGTGGAATTGGCTTGAATGACGCGGTCTCTCAGACTAAGGACATCTAGCAGCAGAAAAAAAGTACTGCAGGTGAAATCTCTCTATTGAAGTCGAGTATTGCAGCAAAAGCAATTTTTACTGCTAACTTTTAATCGGCTATGCATTTTATTGTGCCATTTTACTATCAGTATAGGAAGGGGATTTTGCGGTAAATTAAGCCCCATTAAGTAAAAAAAATGGAATTAAAACTTAGCACAATTTTTTTCTTACAATTTATGGCATTAAAGTGGAGGTCCGGCTTTAAAAAAATGTATTAATTAAAAGTCAGCAGCTACAAACACTGTATCTGCTGCCTTTTAATAAGGACACTTACCTGTCCAGGGTGCCCGCGATATCGGCAACTGAAGCCGAGCAATTGCTCAGGTCTCGGTTGCCCCGCTGCCATCCTTGGTGAGGGAATCAGGAAGTGAAGCGTTGCGGCTTCACTGCCCGATTCCCTACAGCGCATTTGTGAGAGCCGCAAGGTGCTACGTGAATGGGCGGATGTCTCCTGGGACACACATAAGGTCCCAGAAAACAATGCTCCCCATATCCCAGGAGTCAGCGTGACGAGGAGACAAAAGAAGACCCACCGCCGACAAGGAAGAGGCAGAATAGGAAATCTGCCTAGTAACAGCCACTTCTGGTAAGTATAAAACAAAATAAAAATGTGTAGCCTTTTTGGCTATATATTTTTTTTATTTTTTTAGGGTGAACCTCAGCTTTAACAATTATTTTTAAATGGCATTACACTTTGATACTGCAAATTAATTTTTAAAGTTTATAAATTGTCAGGAACACATTTTTCACCATCTGCATCACAAAAATGTCCAGATTTCCAGGATTTGTAAGGTGTTCCTAGACCTGTGGCTGTCACGTTGTGAGATTTAGGGGGTTCCAAATGTAGCCCATAGTCTTACCAAAGGGTCACACATAGTATTCAGTATATGCAATGCTATAATTGACTGTCAGAGACTGCAAAATTACTAAAGAAAATGGTCAAAAACTTTAGACATGCTATAGCTGGAGACATGGTGCAGGAGACAGAGGCCTGGGAACATGATACACAAGACTTTGATTTATTGCAGTTCTTTTCCAAAATCAACCCTCTCACTGGTGACTATTTCATAATAATTAATATGATCTATTCAATTTTTAATAGTCTATTTTACTGTAAAATAATCCAGAATCTGGTTACTCACCGGGAGGATAGAGAAGCACCACATTATCCCCAACATTGAGATGTCCTTTTTCCACCAAAGCTGCGGCTATCTTTTCTGCTCTCTTGTGTAATTGCAGACAGGTAGCTGTACAAATAGCTGTTCCCTGGTAGCAAAGAAAAAAATATCAGAATACCCAGCAGAAGTCTCCATTATTAAAGTGAGCCATGTACTTTCAATTTAGCTGCAGTACATTTCCACAACCTAAACATTTTAGTTTTTACCTTCTGAACAAGTATTAACATCACAATGAGTAAAAGATTCACTAGGTGTACCTTGGCATTAAGAAGTATGAAGAGAATGTGCTCAGGTGTTGTCTGTGCTCTCCACTGAAGGATCTCAGTCAGGTATTGATGCTGAAAATTCAACAGTTACATATTAAAAGACACATTTAAATGAGAACAGTTTATCACCACTTTATCACTGGTGCTGGTTAAATAAAAAAAATCACTTAGCTTTGGCTTTAACTGCAGTAAATAAAAAGGACAGGGAAACTAACCTGGTTCTGCTGTTGAGTAGGGCTGTGTAAATCTCATGCATCAACAGACATAAGTACAAATCCTTTGGCAGGTTACCAAGTAAAACAGCTACCATGCAAGCATTTCAGCTGCTTATTTGGCTGTTGGCCTGGAGCTCATAAAAAGTGCATCTATACTTAAACAAAAATGTAGATTATTGCAGCTTACCACTTCTTAGATGACGTGGCTGCACTTGTGCCTCTGTATTTATGAAGGCAAGCATGACTGCTACTTGAGCAAGTCTGTTGTCCACCTCCATTAAATGGCAGTAAAGAGACAGCTTGTTTACAAAAGCAAGATAGAATTGTTCTATACATTCAATTGAAAGAGAAAGAGAGAAAGAAAGAAAGAGAGAGAGAGAGGGGGAAGGGGAAAAAGAGAGAGAGAGGGAAGGGGGAAAGAGAGAGAGAGAGAGAGAGGGGGAAAGAGAGAGAGAGAGAGAGAGGGAAAGAGAGAGAGAGATAGAGAGGGGAAAGAGAGAGAGAGAGGGGGAAAGAGAGAGAGAGAGGGGGGAAAGAGAGAGGGGGGGGGGAAGAGAGAGAGAGAGAGGGGGGAAAGAGAGAGAGAGGGGGGGAAAGAGAGAGAGAGGGGGGAAAGAGAGAGAGAGGGGGGGGAAAGAGAGAGAGAGGGGGGGAAAGAGAGAGAGAGGGGGGGAAAGAGAGAGAGAGGGGGGGAAAGAGAGAGAGAGGGGGGGAAAGAGAGAGAGAGGGGGGGAAAGAGAGAGAGAGGGGGGAAAGAGAGAGAGAGGGGGGGAAAGAGAGAGAGAGGGGGGGAAAGAGAGAGAGAGGGGGGGGGGAAGAGAGAGAGAGGGGGGAAAGAGAGAGAGAGGGGGGAAAGAGAGAGAGAGGGGGGAAAGAGAGAGAGAGGGGGAAAGAGAGAGAGAGAGGGGGAAAGAGAGAGAGAGAGGGGGAAAGAGAGAGAGAGAGGGGGAAAGAGAGAGAGAGAGGGGAAAGAGAGAGAAAGAGAGGGGAAAGAGAGAGAAAGAGAGGGGAAAGAGAGAGAAAGAGGGGAAAGAGAGAAAGAGAGGGGAAAGAGAGAGAAAGAGGGGGGGAAAGAGAGAAAGAGGGGGAAAGAAAGAAAGAGGGGGAAAGAGAAAGAAAGAGGGGGAAAGAGAAAGAAAGAGGGGGAAAGAGAAAGAAAGAGGGGGAAAGAGAAAGAAAGAGGGGGAAAGAGAAAGAAAGAGGGGGAAAGAGAAAGAAAGAGGGGGAAAGAGAAAGAAAGAGGGGAAAAGAGAAAGAAAGAGGGGAAAAGAGAAAGAAAGAGGGGGAAAGAGAAAGAAAGAGGGGGAAAGAGAAAGAAAGAGGGGGAAAGAGAAAGAAAGAGGGGGAAGAGAGGGAGAAAGGGGGAAAGAGAGGGAGAAAGGGGGAAAGAGAGGGAGAAAGGGGGAAAGAGAGGGAGAAAGGGGGGAAGAGAGGGAGAAAGGGGGGGGAAGAGAGGGAGAAAGGGGGGAAGAGAGGGAGAAAGGGGGGAAGAGAGGGAGAAAGGGGGAAAGAGAGGGAGAAAGGGGGAAAGAGAGGGAGAAAGGGGGAGAAAGGGGGAGAAAGAGGGATAACGGGGGAAAGAGGGATAACGGGGGAAAGAGAGGGAGAAAGGGGGAAAGAGAGGGAGAAAGGGGGAAAGAGAGGGAGAAAGGGGGGAAGAGAGGGAGAAAGGGGGGAAGAGAGGGAGAAAGGGGGGAAGAGAGGGAGAAAGGGGGGAAGAGAGGGAGAAAGGGGGGAAGAGAGGGAGAAAGGGGGGAAGAGAGGGAGAAAGGGGGAAAGAGAGGGAGAAAGGGGGAGAAAGGGGGGAGAAAGAGGGATAACGGGGGAGAAAGAGGGATAACGGGGGAAAGAGGGAGAAAGGGGGAAAGAGAGGGAGAAAGGGGGAAAGAGAGGGAGAAAGGGGGAAAGAGAGGGAGAAAGGGGGGGAAAGAGAGGGAGAAAGGGGGAAAGAGAGGGAGAAAGGGGGGAAGAGAGGGAGAAAGGGGGGAAGAGAGGGAGAAAGGGGGGAAGAGAGGGAGAAAGGGGGGAAGAGAGGGAGAAAGGGGGAAAGAGAGGGAGAAAGGGGGAAAGAGAGGGAGAAAGGGGGAAAGAGAGGGAGAAAGGGGGAAAGAGGAGGGGGGAAGAGGAGGGGGAGAGAGAGAGAGAGAGAGAGAAGAGAGGAGTAGAGAGAGAGAGAGAGAGAGAGAGAAAGAATCAAGATGGTTGTTGCCAGTGTTATGTTGTGTAAAAAGCTGGTCACACATAGATCAAAATTCATGGATCAAATTTCAATCCATGTATTGGCAAAGTGGCTGTAGAGGAGTCGATCTTTTGGAAAATCTCCCCTTGATCAGCACCGCCGCAGGGATCAGTGTGCTCTGATGACAGGGAAGTTCCTACTGTCAGAATACAAAGGCTCAGCAGTTAAGATTCCACTATCCAACTCGAATGCGTGGATGGGAAAAGCAAGTCTTTTTTTTCCGTTCAACCCGTTAGTTGAACAAAAAAAGAAAGAATCATCTATGGTCTGCCAAAGGATTGCAATGGTATCTTATATTATAGGTAAGAGATGCTTAAAAAGTTTCCCCTCACAGGGAAAATATGATGTATTTCGGAAAGTAGGGCATTGTTTTCAAGGAAATGGTTGACACAATAGATTGCATTGTTAGAAGAAGCAGCATAGCACCACCGCTGTGTAGTAATGTAAAAACAGGGAGCAGTGCCTGTGTTTATACAGGGCTGTTCCTAAGCATCTATAAAATCGCAAATTATACATAGAAACAAGGTTAAGGTTAGGAACACACATCAATACGATTAGCTACATCAAGCTGATCAATTTCACATGTTTATCTAAAAAAACTAAATCTAATCCATATTACTACACATTCCCTTTTACCTTTTTTGCCATGTCATTTTCTTCAATCTGTCCAAGGTCCCTCCCTGATGCTTGAGCTATTCTCTTTCCTGCAACCAGATTACCAACCATAACAGAGGCGGGGCCAACTCCTTTGGGGCAGAGAAAATATTAGGAAGCAAAGGTTAGTGCCTCTTTATATCATAACACAATTGCTGTTTTTGGTGTAACATCAAACATGAAAATGAATGCTTTAATTATGAAGAACCAAATATTAAAATAAACACGGTCACCATGGGTAATGGAAATTATTTTGACCTTGAAATAAATGGGCTGTCCAACAAAAGTGCAAATACGCAACTCCTGATGGCACGCTGCAGTTTTGTAAATGGGGGCTAAACACTGTAGCCTTGTCTCTCAGGCATAGTTGTTTTTCCAGCCTGATCTCCCAGGAAAGCAGAAGTGAAGGCTCCAAAAACCTCCACACAGTGCCCATACCAGACACCTATGATAAAACTTGCCATACAGGGATGCTTTTAAGATAAAATAAAAATAAAAACTAAAGTCTTTTAAAGGTTCTAGTTTTGTTTTCTTTCACATCCTGACCTGCACTGTGCCTCTTTTCAGAAAATTAGAAAGCCTAAGGCTGCATTCACACCATAGCGCGGCGTATTGTCCCGTGATTTGCCGCGACAAATTGCAAAGTTTTGTCCCGCGATTTGCCGCGACAAAACGCGTCGTTTTTTAGCCTTGTTTTCGCTGGAGAGGTGATTTTAACATTGTCGGCTATGCCGAACGCCGAAGCCGTCTGAAAAAAAGGGTCCGGGACTTGTTTTGAGCTTCAGGCGTACAGCGTTTCGGCGTGGAGATGTGAACCATCTCCATAGCCGACAATGTTAAATCACCCCTCCAGCGTATTTCAGGCTGCAATAGCGTCAGGCGTAAAATTGCCTAGGTGTGAATGCAGCCTTAGAGCGGGCTTCAAATTCTGTGAATACTTCTGGTTTGACAGTGAATACAAGTAAATACCTGGAGACACATCTATCACAGAGCTGTAAGGCTGGGCTGTTCACTTAGTATCATGCGATGGGAGCCCTGCACCTCTCAGCAATGATGTAATACTTTTATTTGTCGAGTGCGGGGCTCCTAGACAAGACAGTTTCTTGTAAGATACTCCTTAATCACCTAAGGACCACCCCACACAGATATACTGCGGCAGGGCAGCCCTCCTGCTTGAAATCGCATACTGTACATGATTTTGTGCACAGGGTCTGGGGCGTGTGACCTGCTCCCGTTGGGATTGGACACATCGAGAGCCAAATCAGGCGGTCCGGGGGACGCGATGTCCGTCGGGACCTGCCGATCGTTCTGAGGAAAACAAGGCAGATCGCCTTTCTGCCAGAGGGGAAAATTGAGATTTTGTGTTTCTGCTAAGCATAAACAAGGATCTTGGTTTTCTTTTAGTCAAAGCACATCCCCCACAGTTAGAAAGCACCCCCTAGAGCATAGATTGCAAACCTTGGTACCCCAGATGTAATGGAACTACATTTCTCATGATGCTTATGCACTCTGAAGTGTAGTTGAGCATCATGGGAAGTGTTGTTCCAAAACATCTGGGGTGCCAAAGGTTCGCCATCATTGGGTTATATATCCCCTCAATGGTCACGATTAAGGAGGTGCTGTGTCCATCGAACGAAAGAGAAAAAAAAAACTGAAAGGTGATCAAATACTACCAAACGAAAACCATTTAGGGGGGGGGGGGGGGGAGACATCATTTTTATTTTGGTACAGCATCATGCGACCGCGCAATTGTTAAAGCAACGCAGTGCTGTATCAGAAAAATGGTCTGTATTGTATTGCAGAGAAGCACTGCATATTTTGGTTTTGTCTTCACATTAGCTTTAAAGTATAACTAAAGGCATAAAAATGTTGGGTTGTCCCCTGAAAAGTAATAGTGGGGAAATCTTGTAATGGGGACACAAGATCTGATGAACTGGAGGTCCCCAAGAAATTCCCTTAATTTGCATGGATTTCCTCTCACTTCCTGTTTGACTATGGGACAGGATGTAAAGGTAAATCTCTGCAATGGGACACAGATGGTAAAATAAAAATCTGACAGCGGTTATAATCCTCACTTGTTCTATTTAAAAAAAAAAAAAAAGTTTTGCCTATAGCTCTTAAGGCCCCTTTGACACTGGGGCGGGAGGTGCGGTGGCGGTAAAAACCACCGCAAAACACCTCTGCAGGGGCGCTTTGCCGGCGGAATAGGGCAGGTGGGGTGGAGGAGCGGTATACACACTGCTCCTTCACCCCTCCAAAGATGTGGCTAGCAGGACTTTTTTTCCCTCCTACCAGCGCACCATTCCAGTGTGAAAGAGGTCTAAGAATAATAGTGCACTGTGCCTATACTGGAATTCACTGACCCTATTGCACACTTGCCTGTTTTATTTCATTTAATCTTGGTCTAGTTTCTGGTCCCTGAGCCCCACCTTGATGCTACTTGGAAATCACTCTACTTCACTTAAAGAAGCGCAATTTCAAAGTAGCACGGTCAGCGCGATTTCGGCTGCTACTTGATAGCACTGCGTGGCTTCATGCACAGATGTCTATTGAAGTCTCACCTAAAATTGGCAAAAGAAGTGCAGGAACTACTTTTGCAAATCAGTGTGGCGCCGCAAAATCATTGTCGCACCGATTGGAACAGTGCCATTGCCTCCAATAGGCTGTGACTTGTCATGCAATTTGATCTCTCAAATCGCATAACAAATCGCTCCAATGGGAACCTAGGCTCAAGTCCAGAATCTTACTGGTGGCGATAAGCGAAGATGTACACTTTTATTTGACATGGAAAACGGATACTAACAACACATATTATGTTCACCTGGCTGCTTTTGCCGTGGCTTTGGCAAATTAGTTACACATGTGTGAGGACACATGAGGATGTTACATGGATGTAAGGTGCCTTCCAGAAAGTGCTGTTTAGTTTGGGATAAGTGGATTCCTCCAAGTGGAGTTTTTGGCAATGTGTTAGCAGGAACAAGCGCAAGACAGTACACTCCCGCCTGGTGGATACTATCGATGGCCTATAAAACAAGAAGAACAATGAATGAATAATGATAAATCACTATAAAAAGCATTATAAAATAAAATGTGTCGGAGTACTAAAATGAACACAGTAAGTTCAGTTTCCTGCCTAGTGCTTCTGTGGCGCTGATTTCTTCCACATATCATCGAACAGCGCTCCTGTCTGATAAATCTTAGAGACCAGTAGAACATTCACAACACAACAGTCATAAGTTTGAGGCCGAGATTTTGGTTGCATGTAGCTGAATGGACAAGCATCAGCAGATTTCATAACCTGGCCTTCTATTGACAAACAACAACAATATGGTAATACATCGCTACAATGTCCACTCTTCCTCCACTTGTTTTTGATGCTTGTGTATCCAAAACCCTACACAAACCCCAAAGACGCTCAGTAAAAACAGGCCACTGAAAGGCAACCAATTCCAGGACACCTGTTATAAATGGTAAGAACGATCTGTGTGCACATAGGCCAATATATGGCTACAAATTCATTCCAAAAAGCTGGTCATTGTTGTAGGCTGTACAATAACAACATGGATGGATGAAATAATCTTATAACCGTACCCATCATCTTCCATTTTCACACCTACTCAAGCGAGTCAAGAGTTGATTTCACTTGATGTATAATGAATAGATCCATCAAGTTTTATGTAATGTTTTCTAATCGTCCAACACATTATTAGTTACTCTCCAGAACCTCCCCATTCTCTGGAACTTCCAACCCAACCTGTCCAGTTATCCGCTACCCTTGTCCCTTTTTTTTCTTTTGACAATCCCTAAAAAGTAATTTATTTAGAGAAGCCTAACCTGTAAGTCGACCACCTTCACCAGCTAATCTCTTACAGCTATTACCTTTTATATCACCTCCCCCTCTCTTTGATTATAAACTCCATTAGCAGGTACCTCCTAATCCTTATGTAACTGTACGGTCTTACTGAATATTGTAAAGTGCTGTGCAAATTGTTGTTGCTATATAACTCCTGTAAAAAAATATTAATTTGTTAATTCGCCTTGAAGAGGTTTTTTTCTGGGGAAGGCATAGTGATTTTCTACATTAGGTCTTTATTATCAAAATATAATGTATGGCATACGTTCTATATTCTCCTTTTCAGCCAGCAGATGGTGCTAAAGGGCCTGTATGAACGGGTGTTTTTGCTTGTGTCTATGGCAGCAGTTTGACATCAGATGCTTAGGAGATCATTCAGAATTCAGTGACAGCTCAATTTGACCTGCATTTGCCCCCTTCTAAAGCCTCATACACACGATCGGACATCCAACTGACTTTTCTGTGGATTTTGCTCTGAAGGGCGTTGTCCGTGAACTTGATATGCATACACACAGTAGCACTTTTTCAGCCAACAAACACAAACTTAGTGACGTAATCGATGTACTACGTGGTTTTTCTGCTCTTAACCGTCACCCTTCGGGAAACTTGTGCTATTGTTGTCTGATCTTTCTGAGAATGCGTGTTTGTACTTTGGACTTTAGTCCGATGGACTTGTGTACACACGATAGGATTTTCTCCATCAGACATTTGTTGCTGGAAAGTTTGCCTGTTCTCACAGCAAACATTTGTCTGATGAAAAAGATTGTCCGATGGAGCGTACACACGGTCGGATTGTCTGCAAAAACAGGTCCATCGGAGGTTTGTTGTCAAACAGTCAGATCGTGTTTACATGCATTGAGTGTTTGCATTTCCAAAGGCTTATATAGGAATGCAAAACCCATGTGACGCAAAGGAAAACACGTCGATACAGGTTCTTATGCTCCTTTTCATGTTTTACAGACTCTTAATTTGTTCTGTTAATAGAAGGTCTGTTTACAGGACTCAGTAGTTCAAGGTAAAATTTTAAAACACTAATGAACGACTCAGATTTATCTTGTAGCTCAGGCTGAAGTTTCACTCAGGCATAAGCAGGACAAAAGGTAAAATGTTTCCGCTATGCTGTCCCTATAGCTAATCTACAGCGTAATGGCAACTGTTGCTATGCTTTAAAAGTTTACTTTATGTTTAATGTTTTTGTAAAATGAATATATATATATATATATATACACACACACACACACACACACAAACAGTATAAGAAAACGTATGCAAAAAAAACGCTATAAGGAATCATTCGCACCACTTCAGTTGAAATGCATATATCAATGGCAGGGAACATAAAAAAAAAGTTTTCTATATGCCCTGTTAACACCTCAACAGTGAGCTACTTAAAATTAATTGTTTTGCTACTCACTGCATCTCACCGCTGCTCCCTGCAGCGCATAAACATGAATGAATCGTTTTGTGACATATTAATACAGTTTTATTTTTTAAACTACATTCAGAAGAAATAAATATTGTTAAATTACTTACCTGCAGAACACGACTCATCCACTGGAATGAATCCTCTTCAGAGGCATCAGGTCGCTGCTCTGCCACCACCACAATCCTTTCATCATAGAAAACAGTGACAGAGAACACAGCAATCCTGAAATGACAGGACAAACAAGGAATTCAGTACCCTCAATGAGATCCCTAATTTACTATGTTAACTGGTAGATGCCAATCACCTTCTGTTGTACTATATGCAATGTTAACCTAGCATGAAAGTTACATTCTTTATTTTAACAGTAAAACATGGCCTAAACATGCAAGCGGGTGGTCTGATTAGGGTCTCTGTAGAAACCTAGAGCTTGTTTCATACAGGCAGATTCCTTCAAAGGCCAAAGAAGTGCAATTATGAGTGTTATTTCAAAGGTTTTAATACACCCATCAATGGCCTGAAACATATAGGCAAATTGGGAGCTCTGACCTCACTAGCTGCATGCTTGTTCCTGGTAAGTGACTTCTTAGGTATTCAAGCCAGAAGCCCATTTCTCTCTTTACAGGTAATTACAGAAACAAGTACAACTAAAGTATTCTTTATAACAGTCTAAACAAGTACCACACCCAGTTGCTATGTGATGTACAATCTTTAGAAGGTATACAATCTTCTTTTACCTTACCTTAGCCCAATCCCCTACATGCAGCTAACACAGTGGGAGGGTTTCAGGAACAGCAGCAGAGCAGTCATTCCAAAAAGCAGTGGTCAGGACTCGGTTGTAGTCAGGTGCTGATTGATAAGCTATGGGACCTTTTAATGACAATACTGATAGCCAGAACTGCAATATTTTTTCATTCCACTGTAGTGCAAGAAGGCTCAGAGTACATGAGTGTCAACTCTGCTTCAGGAGCAATGCAGCACTGTTGCCACTTCCTCACAAGAAGCTGCATTAGATGAGAATCACCAGCAGGCTCAACAGGTATTCGTAGGACTTTGTAGGAGGCTAAGGGATAATTGCAAGTGCAGATAGGCTTATAATTAAATTCTGCATCACATATTTTTATGTTATTAGGAGGCCATAGTTTTATTTTAGGTCTATTTGGTGGTGGGAGCTCTTGCTATAATTGTGCCCTACACTTTATTCCACACTTGCCTGCTAAAGCTCCTCCTCCACTCCTGGCAGGTCTAGGCTTGCAGCCTCTTCTTTGACTTTGTGTGTCTCTTCTGGCAAAAAACACTCTACCACCTAGCAATCTTATTTAATTAGTTTAGTCTTACTTTGACAAGCAGAACTGGCCTTTGACCATCTCAGACATATTACAGCAGTTCACATAACACTATGGGGTTAATTTACTAAAACTGGAGAGAGCAAAAGCTGGTGCAGTTATGCATAGCAACCAATCGGCTTCTAGTTTTTTTTTTTTTTTTTAGTTTTTTTTTTTGTCAAAACTTAATTGAACAAGCTTAAAGGAGTAGTAAAGGATTTTTGTTTGCTGAAATGATTGTTTACAGGGTATAGAGACATAATAGTTAACCGATTCCTTTTAAAAATGATTAAAAATAGATAAAAATCAATCATTAAATGTGCCTGCAGTTTAGTTTAGTTTTTTGACTAGTTTCAGTTTGTTATGTATGTACAGAGACACACAGAACAAAAACAAACAAACACTGGGCAGTGTTTGTTTTTAAAATGAATCCACTTGGTTCTGAGGAGTTTTAGACACATATTAATCACATCTTCTTGATCATGGACCACAATGAAAAGCTACCATGAGTTTTTTCATAAGGAGCCAGACAAGCAGGAAGTGTGGAGTTCAGCAAGGGATTACAGCAACTTCAAAGCAAAAACGGACATGGAGGACATGAAAGCAGGACTGCTATAAGGTAAAGCAAGCTATTTAGAATTACATTTTTTTTCCTTTACTGATCCTTTATGTTAGAAGCCGATTGGCTGCCATGCACAGCTGCATCAGATTTTGCACTCTCCAGTTTTAGTAGATCGACCCCTATGTATTATACAACAGGAAACATTTTATCTGTTGCCAATTTACCATAAACTTTACATTATATTAAACAATTGAACATTTGTTTCCCTCAATGTGCACACAGAGAGATATATAAGACGTAATCTCAGCAAAATAACTTCCAAAAAAGAACAAACACAGATGTTAAAAAAAAAACAATAGGAGAGGTTTTGACAAGGGATGTCTGCTGTAATGGAAAAAAATATAACATTTTATCCATCTATTATACTTTGCAAAATATCCTGGTTCACTGCCATGCATTTTAACGTATACAGGCCGATTCCCAATAATAAAAAAAAAAATTTGGACAGTCCCGACCTATTGTTTTAGAAGATGGAATAAAGCCAATGTTCACACACGGTTTAGGTTAACAATCCGGACTACACTTGCTGCAGTAATTTTAGTTAAATGGCAATCTTTAGTGGCCAGAACTTAGGTAGGCTGCTGGCAGGAGTGTAGGGGGTGGGGAAATTATACATTTTAAAAAGTAACATAATGATTTGATGGAATAACTACAAGATAAACACCATTACCTTCCTCTGTACAAGGTTTTAAATGACTCCACAGCCAAAGCAGTTGCTACAATGTCATCCGCATTGTGCCGCCGTCCGCTCACCATCAGAGTCCCGTCCATTTTTCCTACTACAAACACAAGGCTTCCCTGTAAAAACACAGAGCTAATTATTTTCCTATGTTTAGTCTGCAAACATAAGAGAGAGCTGAGGATGACATCAGTCAGTCCAGCTGTTGATATATTTTATGGCAAGCAATGGAAATAACCAAGATAACATTTGTAAATAAACAGAAATGTAACAATTGGGGCAGAGGAGTTCTGTCTATAAGCAAGGCAAAAGCTTTGTATCCGTTTGCTCCCTCTAGTGGTGGCATAAGGTTTGTTTCTCTTGGCCTCTCTGCTGCCCTTTTTCCTATGAGCACTGGTAAACCATGTTGCTTAGCATGCAAAACAGGAGCAACTGCTGTCACTTGTGTGGTGGACATCAGAAGATCAATGGGAGGAATACAGACGCACATGCAAAACATTGCTCATTTACTGTACAGCAACACCAGCTCGTTGTAGAGAAGTAACGAGGGGACACCGAATGCTGTATTAATAGGAAACTTTAAAAATAATAATTACGGTCATGTGACACGTCATTCATGTCCGTTCTGGCAGAAGGACTCTGCAGCAAAAAGGTTTAATTTCAAACTTGGCATTTTACACAAATACCTAAATAGATAGAATTGTACTATTACCTTTTGTTCCACTTGACCCTCCCTTCTAGATTGTAAGCTCTAATGAGCAGGGCCCTCTTATCCCTCCTGTATTGAACTGTCTACCCTCATGTTGTAAAGTGCTGCGCAACAGTTGGCGCTATATAAAATACTGTATAATACTTTTGTGAGATTTACAATAAGCACGCTGTTAGAGTGAGACCCAATGAGTAGTTTGATGCAGAGCAAATTTGTGTACCCAGAATCAATTTTGGCACTCCAGAGATAATTTACATGACATTCATTATGTTGGGTTTTACTATTTCTACTCAACACCGTAAAGTGGAGGTCCACCCTTAAAAAAATAAAAAATAGTCAAAAAGGCTACAATTTTTTTTTCTTTTTAATTTTTTAGAAGTGGCTGTTACTAGGCAGATCTCCTAATCTGCCACTTACTTGTCCACGGTGGTATTCTTTCTCCTCCTCCTCCTCCTCCTCGCGCTGCCATTCTGGGAAATGGGGAGCAGTGTCTTCTGGGACCTTGTGTGTGTCCCATTCACATAGTGCCACGTGGCTCGCGCATGCGCAGTAGGGAATCGGGCAGTGAAGCTGCAACGCTGCACTTCCCGATTTCCTCACCGAGGACGGCGGTGGGGCAGCCAAAACCCAATCGATAGCTCGGCTTCGGCTGCCAACATCGTGGGCACCCTAGACAGGCAATTGTCCTTTTTAAAGGTCAGCAGCTACAGTGTTTGTAGCTGCTAACTTTTAATTTTTTTAATTTAAGCTGGACCTTCACTTTAAAACAACAACAAACCGATTCCAAGGGCCCTTGCTGCCACTTGGAGCCATAGCATTAAAATGCTTTAACAGCACGGATTTAACCAAGTGAATATACTGTGGGATGGTGGCTCTTCTGGGCAGACTCACGTACAGGTACGTGATTTTGCTCTTTCTGGTGATTGGACACAGCCAGAGCCAATCAGCGACCGATTGTTCCAGAGAGAGGCAGAACAGCGGTCTGCCTATGTAAACAAGGCAGATTGCCATTCTATAACAAGGGAAGACAGCGATCCTGTAATTCTGCTAAGCAGCAACACAGATCTGTCTTCACACAGTTAAAGCACCCCCCACACAGTTCGCAGGCACTCCCATGGACACAGTAAACCCTTTTATCACCCCGGTTAATCCCTTCCTTGCCAGTGTCATTAGTACAGTGACAGTGCATATTTTTTAGCCCTGATCACTACTGTATATTAGTGTCACTGGTCCCCAAAATTGTCAGCCGCAATATCGAAGTCCTGCTACAAGTCGCTGATCGCCGTCATTACTATTAAAAAAAAAATCATAAAAATATAAACCAATCAGTATACGTTTATTGGGACTTGCTTTATCAAACATATAAAGCAGAATACATATGTACAGCGTTGCATGACCGCGCAATTGTCAGTTAAAATAATGCAGCGCCGTATAGCAAAAACTGGTCATGATAGGGGGTAAACTTTCCAGAGCTGAAGTGGTTAAAGCAGAACAAATCCTAGTGGAAGACTGGCATTTATGTATACAGTTCTTAAATATTTTGTACAAACCATAGCAATAATAGAGGTCCCAGTACTTACAGGTCCTACGAATCCCAATAATCCAGTCCTTGTGAAAGGAGTGTCTCCAACTGGGGTCCCAGTGGCACTAAGTGGTAAGACCTGGAGAAATAAACACAATACCATGGAGGACCATATATATTTCTATAGAAATTATCATACTTGGAAAACTGGTTCCAGTCTTTGCAGTCAGTCGCAGCCATAGACAGATAAAAATTTTGATCCAATTATATGGGCAGGCTGGTTGCACTGAAGTTGATCGGTTGACCCCAGTACAGCCAACCATGTTTTTTTCCATACGATTACAGCCGCTAGTTATAGCCCACAGAAGTAATCATTGAATTCCGACAGCGGGGGAAACCTCCTGCTATCAGAATACAACAGCCCTGCGGAAGAGTTCCCCCGATCAACATGGATTGTGTTGATGGGATAATTGAGAGATTAAGAAAATTTCCTAATGTATGGCCAGACATGGTACTGTCAGCTCCGGTCGGAGCCGCTGTACTAACGATCTGACATTGGTACATCGATCTCCCCTGCTGAGCTGTTGTGTTCTGACAGCCCACCCCCCCCCCCCCCATGGCAGAACACTCCGAACAGTGCTTTCAGCCAATGGAAAGAGCACATCGGGAGCTGGTCGGCTGCTGGTTTTCCAGCATGCTCCTCCGATAGGTCGGCTTCTGGTGGATCATCTGCCATACACTTGGGCTGAATGTCAGATGTTTTTTTGTTTTTTTTTTAAACGGCCGATGTCGTCCGGCATTTGGCCTTGTGTGTATGGGGCTTTAAGAGTCCACCATCCAATATGTATGTATATGTATGCGATTCTCTTCTCTGTGTTTACCATTACATCCCTGTGGATTCTAACCTCCATCTCCTGACACACAACTAAATTCTATCTGATCTTTAGCTCCCTATTTAAATATTTACCACAACCAACATTCAGCACATGTAACATGACTCTGCCTGAGCTTCAGACATCAAATTGCTTATATTATTTGCATCAGTCACTCCTGCTCCATTTCATCCCTTCAGCTACTACAGGCATTCCCACTGTCAGCCTGACTTGTAATTTTAGTTGACGTGCACAGCATTATGTCAACTAAAGCATTTTAAGGGCTCATGCACACAAACTGCACACAAACTTTCTGCATTCAGGGAACTACATCCTTACAGGCATGTGTAAACAAATACCATAATTTGAATGCATATACCTGCATACAGATTTTGTAATTCACTCCTATGGACAAAATAGCATAGCTGGGGCTTTCGACTGACGATGTTTAAAAACCTCCACTCTGCTCTTGGTCCCCACCTCTATGCCGAAGCCCCCAGGGGGCAGGGCGAAACAAGTTAAAGGGAAGCGGTTGGCAGCGCAGAGCTGGTTGAGGCCGCTTGACATCATACAGTGTTCGTGGCGTCAAGCATGCAGTAACATTGTTACTACTAGAAGTGTTACTTGCATGGCAGCACTCCTTATACCCATGACTGGGGAAAGTGCCTTTTGCTTTGAGTGGTGCTGCAAGCATTTGAGGTTACAGTTCTGCTATAATCATTTTGGGTTACTTAAACATAAGCAGTACACCTCTCCATTACCAAATGTGTTTCTATCTATTCTGATTTACTGTTGTATTGTCCTTGATAGAAAGTCCCATGGCAACATCCCTTTGTCCTGGAAATTCAGCTGGAAGGCTCGCATTACCAAAATCCCAAGTAGCCAAAAGAAGCGGTTTGTTGTTTCAACAAACCAGAAATGATAAAAATCTTAATTAACAATTTTAAATGGACCAATCCTCCTAAACTCAGTTGCATGGAGTTTTCAGGCTGTGTTATAAGCGGCATTTACACCATGCTAGAACGATGATGCCTATAAAACCAACTTACCTCAAATGTATTCTTTGTAACTCCTGCCAATCCATAGTAGGAAATACCTCCTCCTCTATAACTGACACAGATCTCGCCTATCTCATCAGTTTTACATAACTGAGGCACACCTTCGGGTTTTATTATACACATCACACCTAAAAGAAAGCACAAAAGGTTAACTTTAAAAGAGAAATATTATAAGAAATACTAAGAGCCTCTTGTACACGGTACTGATGTTTGAACATCTGCCTTTTTGAAGGATGTATTTGCACACAATCAAAATGTACGTAATCGTATTCTCTGATTCTAGTTCCCAGAATGTTGTTGTATTCATTCCCATACTCACATGTGCATGTATTTGTGTGTACCGGTGCAAGATACTGACCAGGAACGCAAATTTTTCTTCTTTTTTTCCATTTCATGAATATGCAGAGCTTATTTACAGACAAACTGTAAACAATGAGCTACATTTTAGATATGCCAAAAAAAATAAAACTGTACTTTTTCAAGCTGTAGTGTGCAAGAGGGCCAAGTGTGCACAAAATGTAATATTTGCAGATCACAGTTACTATACCTGCATGTCTAAAAAACACTAACCATGGCAGGGCACACTAAAGCCTTGTACACGCAACCGGTTTTCCCGGCAGGAAAACTGCCAGGAGAGCATTTGGCCGTGAATCCTGGCCGTGTGTATGCTCCCTAGCAGTTTTCCAGACAGGAAAACTGCCTGGGAAAAATTGAGAACCTGCTCTCTATTTTCCTGTCAGGATTCCCGAGAAAACCGGTTGTCTGTATGCTTACCTTTTCAAGGTAAACCCGCGCATGCTTGATAAGACTTCGACGCATGTGCAGTAGCACACAAGGTTAGTGTGGGGTGTAGCAAGATGGCGGCGATGTCGATGACGTCACTGTGTTCTTGCTATTCAAAAGAATGGCGGTTCTTTTGAGTGGCTGTCTGTATGCACGGCTTTGCAAGGCAAGCTTGCCAGGAATCCCGTCAGAAAAACCTGACGGGATTCCCGGCCGTGTGTACAGGGCTTTAGGGTAAGTGCATTCAACCCCAAACTAAAAATCAAATATATTGCAGCTTACCAAACACTCCTCCTATATTAGAGAGCCCCCTTGGGGGGGGGGGGGGTGTTGCATGCACATTTGGAAGAGAGCTTGTTCTTTTGAAAGACAATAGACTTACTGGCCATAGCAAAAAAAAAACAGAAAAAAAGTCTAAAAAATTAAAATAATACAGCCATCACATGTAAGAATTGGTAAGCTGCAATATAATAAATGTTTGCTATTGTGCTTAAAGTGGATCTAAACCCTCCATACACCCAGTGAAGTGAACAGCCTCAGATGATACACCAAGATTAACCAAATCTCTCTACATAGGTTTTACATTTATATCTACCTTCTTCACATTTATATACTGTTGAAAGTTGAGATAGTGTTAGTGCCTGTTCACACTACCACGACTTGGGATCCGACTTGTGTGGCCCCAAGTTGTGCAACATGAGAAATTAAAGTGAATGAGAGCCGTCTTAACCACTTGCTTACTGGGCACATAGACCCCCTTCGTGCCCAGGCGAAATTTCAGCTTCCGGCACTGCGTCGCTTTAACAGACAATTGCGCGGTCGTGCGACGTGGCACCCAAACAAAATTGGCGTCCTTTTTTTCCCCACAAATAGAGCTTTCTTTTGGTGGTATTTGATCGCTCATGCGGTTTTTATTTTTTGCGTTATAAACAAAAAAAGAGCGACAATTTAAAAATATATATATATTTTTTACTTGTTGCTATAATAAATATCCCAATTTTTTTTAAAAAAAAAAAATTTTTTTTTCTCAGTTAAGGCCGATACGTATTCTTCTACGTATTTTTGTAAAAAATAAATAAAAAAATAACAATAAGTGACTGCTTTGCGCAAAAGTTATAGCACCTACAAAATAGGGGACAGAATTATGATTTTTTTTAATATTTTTTTTTTTACTAGTAATGGCGGCGATCTGCGATTTTTATTGAGACTGCGATATTGCAGGGGACACATCGGACACTTTTGACACATTTTTGGCGCCATTCACATTTATACAGCGACCAGTGCTATAAATATGCACTAATTACTGTATAAATGTGACTGGCATTGAAGGGGTTAACACTAGGGGGTGAGGAAGGGGTTAAATGTATTGCCTGGGTGTGTTCTAACTGTGTGGGGGGAGGGGGGTGACTGGGGGAGGTGATCGATGCTGTCTCCCTATGTACAAGGGAAACAGCATCTGTCACCTCTCCCTGACAGGACGTGGAGCTCTGTGTTTACACACAGAGCTCCACGTCCCTGCTCTGTCGCCGACGATCGCGTGTACCTGACGGACATCGCGGCCGCCGGGTACACGCATCGAATCCTTGGTGATGCGTCGGGACTGTTTTTCCCCGCCGCGCGCCACAGGGAATTACAAGTAAATCACGTCCAAAGACGTGACCCCGGCGCCTCAGGTCCGCGCTGTTGACGTATTCTGTCAATGGCGCGGACCCGAAGCGGTTAATGTACACTACTGAAGTCGCTCCGACTTCAGAAAAGGTTCCTGTACTACTTGAAGGCGACTTGTACCCATTGATCTCAATAGAGGTTTCCCCCAAAGTTGGATCAGTGTCTTAACTGAAGCAACTTTACAGGAAGAGAAAATTGTTTTCTCAGGCAAACTTCTCCTTCCCACAGAGCTGATTATTGTTTGATTGACCACTGGCAAAGTCCAAAGGGAAGGAGATTTTCTCTTCCTGGATAACACAGAGTGTGATGTCTGGGCATACAGCCAAGATACCTAAAATTGCTGATTGGAGGAAAGGCACACACCCCCCTCATCATAGGCAGAGACTCTCAGAGGTGTTTTGTAACAGGGCCAGCTCCCTGTTAATCTATTTTATCAACCTCCATGACAGAAAATTCAGGCTGCTTTTGTCTGATTTGTCAGGACAGCCCAGAAGAAAGCTACAAGACATAGCTCTTTGAAGAGAGAGATAACAAAATACTGCAGATATATGTGCCCAGCTCAAATTTCATGAATTAGGTTTATATCCACTGTAAGGCTACATGCACATGGGCGTATTTGCCCGTAAGGCGTAAAGACACAGTTTAATTTTGTTTTCTTGGATGCCCTAGAGTGCCATTGAGCATTCAATAGACATGAATGAGTGAAGGCGGCAAGTGTCAGGTCCGTTGAGACCACCCGACCAATGAAGTTCCAGCCGCCACTGATGCCTAGTAGATTTTCACTACCCTATCCAACTTACAAAAATAGATTTACCAGAAAATAAGAAAAGCTAGTAAGTAGTATTAGCCGTGTCATGTTGCATCTGCCTATAAAGGAAACAATCAAATAGAAGTACCGGGTATATCACAAACTGAGGTACTCACCTCCGGGCATTACATGTCCAACATCTTGTACTGTGAGAGCGGAATTCTTGTCTTCTGTATTTACCCGAATAACACCATAGCTCAATCCGTTCATAGACAAAATTGCTCTTCCTGGCAGTGGAGCACCAGGTACTCCTGGCCTATAATGGCAAATAATAGAAGTTCATAGACTTTTGCCACTAACAACATGATACATTTTATGTTTTTCTATATAAAGCATAGATGATTTCCACTATAAATTTTAGGGGCACATTGAACTTCATAGTAGCACCTACCTGCTCACATGAGAAAAATATAGGGGCTGCCACTGCTGGCTTCCTTCTGAAATGCTAAATGCCTGGCTGTGCTGACTTCAAAAATATCTCAGTCACAGTCCCAGAACAAGCATGCTGTATGTAAATGAATGTCAGAAAAGTGTCAGAGCTACTTACCTCTACATTTATTCAGGGCCAGCAAGTAAGACAGTACTGAAGTCAAAGCATCAAAGTGACAACCAGGGAATTATTCTCAAAGAAAAGCTTAATTAGGGCAGTCTTCATTAATATATAATGACAGTGTCCCTTTAAAATCCTTATAATGGATATACACATGCACTAAATAGGGCCAGTTTAGTTGGAAGCCAGTTAAGCTAGTGCTACGCTATATTACCAAAAGTATTTTGGACACCTGCCTTTACACGCACATGAACTTTATTGGCATCCCAGTCTTAGTCTGTAGGGTTCAATATTAAGTTGGCCCACCCTTTGCAGTTAGAAAAACTTAAACCTTTCTGGGAAGGGTGTCCACAAGGTTTAGGAGAGGGTCAGTGGGAATGTTTGACCATTCTAACAGAAGCACATTTGTGAGATCAGGCACGGATGTGGACGAGATGGCCTGGCTCACAGTCTCCACTCTAATTCATCCAAAATATGTTCTATTGGGTTGAGGTCAAGACTCTATGCAGGCCAGTCAAGTTCCTCCACCCCAAACTTGCTCATCCATGTCTTTATAGATCTTACTTTGTGCACTGGTGTGCAGTCATGTTGGAACAGGAAGGGGCCATCCCCAAACTGATCCCACAAAGTTGGTATGTGTCTTGGTATGCTGAAGCCTTAAGAGTTCTCTTTACTGGAACTGAGGGGCCAAGCCCAACCCCTGAAAAACATCCCCACATCATAAACCCCCACCCCCCTCCACCAAATAATTTGGACCAGTGCACAAAGCAAGGTCCATAAAGACATGGATGAGCAAGTTTGGGGTGGAGGAACTTGACTGGATTGCACGGATCTTAACCCAATAGAACACTTTTGGAATGAATGAGTGGAGGACTGCGAACCAAGCCTTTTCGTGCACATCAGTGCCTGACCTCACAAATGCGCTTCTTGAAGAATGGTTAAACATCCCCATAGACACACTCCTAAACCTTGTGGACAGCCTTCCCAGAAATGTTGAAGCTGTTGTAATTCCAAGGGGTGGGCTAACTCAATATTGAACCCTACAGACTAAGACTGTGATGCCATTGTGTGTGTAAAGGCAGATGTTCCAATACGTTTTGTAATATAGTGAATGTTTGTGGATTGTAGAAGAATCCTAGAGTACCCATAGAAAACCCACATCAAAATAGGAGGAACATGAGGAATATGTGCACAGGGTTTCATTGGTGGAAATCAAACCAGAATTGTAAATCTGCAAGGCAAAAAGTGCTAACCACTTAAAGAAGAACTAAAGTCCCGTGCATATATTGTACCTATAGGCAAGCCTATAATAAGGCTTACCTATAGGTACTGTAAATATGTCCTAAACATGCAGCGTTTAGGAGACATTTACTGTATATGCAGGCAATTACATCAACGCATTCGCTCTGAAGGAACGGCCCCGCGTGCCGTTTCTTGAGAAGCCTGTGCCGTGACCGGCAGCTCCCACACGCATGCATGGGAGTGACGTCACGTGACTCCGGCCAGTCCATGGACCAGGAAGGAACACGAGCGAAGAAGGATGGGGCCTCCCGTGGGGACGAGGACTTCATTTGCAAGCATGTTTAACATCATGTGCTAGTATGCGATGCATACTAGCACATGATGCCTTTACTTTGCAGGTCAGAAAATAAACAAAAACTGGACTTTACTTCCTTTTTAATCACTGTGCTGCCCAGTCTACAGGTTCATATATGACAATGTCAATGTAGTATACTGTAGACATTCAACTCAATTCAAATTACAGCCTAAGTTTGCAAAACAAATTTGAGGGATCTAACATGTAACTACTAATGTATTTCAGCAAAGTAAATGTTAAAGGATGTTTTGGCAATTTAGAATCATTAGAATCACTTCAGGCAATAATGTTTGCTGTGAAGGCCGAGCTAGCCAATTGCAACCTCACCTTCGAATGGCTACTGTCATGGCTTCTGGGGACGTGGCACATGGGCAAATTGCTTCAGGTTTCAACCCGTAGTTTTGAAAAAGACTCAAGAAAGCATCACAAGATGAGACAGACCCTGTAAGAAAATCCACATATGAATACTAGATAATATAGCTGCAAGAATGACCTATCAATTTCGGATGAAGTCCAAACTGGAGATTGTGCAGAGCCCACTAGGAAGTTGGCACTGCGCTGATTACAGGCAGGGAGACATTGTCCCGATGCTCGGCTGCAGAGATCGGGAAATGTCTCACTACCTGTGATTAGCGCAGCGCCGTGCCAACATAATCCTGGCGGGCTCTGCACATGGAGTGTGCAAACACGCCATTGCTCATCCCTACTGGAGATCATTAAAACGGATAAAAAAAAATAACAGAACCTGTTATATACCAAAAGAGTGTCCTATGTTCTATTCTTAGGGCACCAAACTGAAACAGACTAACTTAGTGTCTGTAAAGAGTGCGCTGTTCAAAGATGAAGAGTAACTTTCTTGGGGCTGATGTATGAATGCTTTACCAAAAAAAGGTTTGCAGCAAAAACATGTGCAAGGGGCATTTGGTAAGCTCTGATAACATCTCTGACACCAAATGCAAACTAGCCCTAACACTTCACCCTAGATATTAAGGTTAGTGGGGTGCTTTGCATGAAAACAAAGCCTGCATGCAGGCAATGGTGATACCAGCATATATCTGTGGCTGGAACGGACACAAGTTTACTTCCAGGTAGCCCATAGTTATGAGATTATTGCTTTTCTAATTGGCAAATAATGATAACGAGTTGGGATGGCCATACATGGCTGGAATTTTGAGCTGTGGGTGACCCTGTCAAATCCCCCTGACTCAACAAACGGTGACTTCAAAATTAAAGCAGCCAGTTGGAAAACAGTGACTGCATCCAATCAGGTGTAGTTTCAGTTCAGGTATTCAGACAGCTGCAGATGTTTTGGCTGTCTGAATACACTAGGCAGCCCTCTAGATTCCTCCATTCACTGTGTTTTGCATGGACGAGAGAAAACAAGTGCTTAGTCATCAGCCATGACTAAGCACTGATACAGTGCGAAACGCGTCGGCTGCTCCTTGTTTTCCACTGCTGTGACCCATTTTTGTACATGCTGACTATTTAATAAAAGCCACCTCATCAGGTTTTGGAGTGCGGCTATCCATTTATTGTCTTCCTTATTTGCCTAGTGCACCGCCAGCACCCTCAGTATCCTGCACCACCTGTGACCATATAGTGATCCCACCTGGAGAGGTGACTCCTTTCTCTCCAAGTGTGTATGGCTAGCATTCCCTGCTGAGTAATAAACATGCATGCTTAGCTGACACGAGTGCCTAAGTTTATGCACAGCCGTTTACTCATACCTCCCAACTTTTTGAGATGGGAATGAGGGACACCTATCAGCAAAGGCATGCAGACATAGGACACACCCCTTGCCATGCCCCCTTAACCACTTCAGCCCCCGGACCATTTTGCTGGTCAATGACCTGGCCACTTTTTGCGATTCGGCACTGCGTCGCTTTAACTGACAATTGCGTGGTCGTGCGACGTGGCTCCCAAACAAAATTGGTGTCCTTTTTTTCCCACAAATATAGCTTTCTTTTGGTGGTATTTGATTACCTCTGCGGTTTTTAGTTTTTGCGCTGTAAACAAAAATAGAGCGACAATTTTGAAAAAAAAATGAATATTTTTTTACTTTTTGCTGTAATAAATATCCCCCAAAAATATTACGTGATTTTGCGCAGCCGAGCCGACCTGTTGCCGTAAAACTATGGTGGGTGGTCGGCAAGCGGTTAAAGGAGAATTGTAAAAAAATAGATTTTTTAATACAGCTTACCTGTAAAATCTTTTTCTTGGAGTACATCACGGGACACAGAGCAGCATATTCATTACTATATGGGTTATATGGAGTACCTTCAGGTGTGGACACTGGCAATCTCAAACAGGAAGTCCCCTCCCTATATAACCCCCTCCCATAGAGGAAGTACCTCAGTTTTGTAGCAAGCAGTATGCCTCCCAAAAATGTTCCCCAAAAGAGGGGTGGGAGCTCTGTGTCCCGTGATGTACTCCAAGAAAAAGATTTTACAGGTAAGCTGTATTAAAAAATCTCTTTTTCTTTCTTGTACATCACGGGACACAGAGCAGCATATTCATTACTATATGGGATGTCCGAAAGCAATGCTTTAATGAGGGGAGGGAGACATCTTCCAAAAAAGGATTTAATTTAGAGGTATACTCAAATACTAGTAAATCCAACTTAAACAAGAAATGTAAATCTCAAATCAAATCAAGGGAGCCCCCTCAGATCCTGAGGAGCTTGAATCGCGGCCTTTGGTAGAAAGGAAGGATAAGGACGGAACCCCGCCCTATCCTTATGTAAAATGAGATATGGTTCCTTACAAGATAAGGCTGCCAATTCCGATACTCTCCTGGCCGAAACTATGGTGATCAGAAATACCGACTTTCTAGTCAGTAAAACCAAAGGTACCTCAGCCAACGGCTCAAGGGGTTGTTTCTGTAGAGTTGACAGAACAAGATTTAAGTCCCATGGACAAAGTGGTGATTTGACCGGAGGATTAACACGTAAGACTCCCTGTACGAAGATCTTAACCAGCGAGTGGGCGGCCAGCGGCCTCTGAAACCACACTGATAAGGCTGAAATCTGTCCCTAGATTGTGCTTAATGCCAGGCCTTTATCCACTCCTAGCTGGAGAAAACTTAATACTCTATCAATGGTATACTTGCGGGAAACCCATCTCTTAGCCTCACACCAGCCTACGTAGGCCCTCCAAACCCTGTAACAAAATTACCCTGGAGGCCGGCTTTCTAGCCTTAATGAGGGTAGGGATTACCTGCCTAGACAGACCTCTACCCCTGAGAATCAGGGATTCAGCCGCCAGGCCGTCAAATTTAGACGCCGTAATGCAGGGTGGAGGATCGGGCCTTGTGAGAGTAGGTCTGGCCCTAGAGGAAGAGTCCAAGGGCCTCCCGCTGCCATTTTCAGGACTAGTGAGTACCATGCCCCCCCGGTACCAAGCTGGGGCTACCAGGATAACCGGCCTGTGCTATGATCCTGTGCCACAGGCGGGGTAGTAACTGCAGCGGGGGAAATGCATATAGAAGTTATGATTGATGCCAAGGGCAAACCAACACATCGGTTCCGCAGGCCATAGGGTCCCTTGTTTCTTGTTGAATCCTGATGCCATGACCTCCACGTCTGGCACTCCCCACTTCTGGCAGATTGTCTGAAAAAAACTTGTGGATGCAGAGACCACTCCCCCGGCGACAGGGTTTGGCGACTTAGGAAGTACGCCTGCAGGTTGTCCACCTCGGGAATGAATGTCGCCGATATGCAGGGTACATAAACCTCTGCCCACCGAAAAACCAAGCTCCTCTCACTCTGAGTGGCTTGACTCTTGGTTCCCCCTTGGTGGTTCACATATATGCCACCGCTGTGGCATTGTCTGAATGACTTCTCACCGAGGACCCCTGTAATCTGGATGTCTATGCCAGGAGGGCTAGCCGAGCCGCTCTGAACTCCCAGACCTTGATGGGCAGCTGCCTCTCCGCCTCTGCCCAAGTTCCTTGGCGAGTGAACCCGTTCAAGACCGCTCTCCAGCCTTCCAGACCACTGGGCAGAACCAAGCTGCTAGAATTGCTGTCTGTAGGACACGAGTGTGGAAGCGTGTGGTATCGCCTCGAACATGGCCATCGCATACATAGGCGAATAGTTGGTTCTCTTTTGCTTAGAACCAACTGAATCAATCTTTTGATAGCCTCGACCTTTACCAGGGGCAGGAACACCCATCTTCTGTTCTGTCTAATCTCATGCCGAGATATTCCAACTGCTTTGTAGGTTGAAATGCTGATCTTTCCCCGGTTTAGGACTCAGCCGAACCTCTCGAGGTACTGAACCATGAGGGCTACTACGCATTCCACCAAGGAAGCGAGTGATCTTATGATTAAGAGGTCGTCCAGGTATGCTAGGACCGAGATCCCTTGGATCCTTTAGACTGACTAGAATAGGAGCTAGGACCTTCGTGAATACCCGGGGCCGTAGCCAGCCCGAAGGGGGGCGCCACGAATTGGAAGTGACGCTGTATCACTGCGAAGCGTAAAAACAAAAATATTTGATGTGGCTGAAAGACTTGGTACATGAAGGTAACCATCCTTTATGTCTATAGAAGCCAGATCCTTCTGGAGTGTGGCGGCTGCTGACCGAACGGATTCTATCCGGAAAGAGCGAACCCTTAGGTAAGCATTTAAACCTTTTAGGTCCAAAATTGGTCTGACATCGCCGATGAGCCTTGGTATGACAACAGATTGGAATAGAAACCTAGCCCCTGTTCTTGGGCTGGTACCTCTACCATTATGCCCTGGTAAAGCAGATGATCCAACGCCGCCCGCATTGAGGCCTTCCTTGTGGAGGAAATTTTAGAAATTCTAATCTGTAGCCTGCGGCCACAGATGATCGGACCCCCTCTGTCGGGGATCGATCCCCAGAGGCCTGTCCTTGCGATCCATTGTTAAAAGTTTGATCGCGCAGGAGGTCCGTACTGCCTGGAATTTGAGGGCCCCGGAACAGGGGGGAGCTGCCTTTTAAACGCAGGACCCCGGAACTTCTTTTGACTGGTAAAAGGGTACTTTTGCCACTTGAAACAGTCTGAATGTATTTATCCAGATCTTTCCATGGAAGGGCAAACCTGCCAGCAGTCTTTTACATGGGGCTCGGCCGCCCAGTTCTTCAACCATAAGAGCCTTCTCATATGCACTAAAAAAAGTGACAACGAGACGCCTGCTGGATGGAGTCTTTTTATAACCTCTACCGCAAAGCACAGAGCTCTGGGAATATCCAATAACTCCTCTGCCTATTGGGCAGGGATGTCTTAAGCATCTGTTTTTGTCTGGTTCTTTAACGCCTGACAAAACTCCAATTGCAGCCACTGCTGGCTGTAGCCAAGGATGCTGGAAAAAGTGTCTCTAAACGTTTATCGACCGGGACCTTAAACATTTGTATGTTTCCCCTTAGGCCAGTTAATGATTTATTCACCCATGAGATGGCTGCGTCCACAGTTGGGAGCGCCCCCTTTCTTAGAAAAATGTCTTTTCCATAGGGTAAATAACAGAAAACCTTCCAGGTGGTCTCCCATCCAGGCACTAACCAGGCCCGACCCTGCTTAGCCTCCGAGATCAGACGAGATCGGGCGCTTTCCGGGAGATGTGGCCTCAAGGACCTCACGGGTAGTTGAAAAGCAGTGCCCGAACCGGGACCTGAACCCTGGACCCTCAGACCAAAAGTCCGATGCTCTACCGACTGAGCCATCCGGGCCCCTTTTAAAGAGCAATTGGTCAGGGGAAAGAGTGCCTGCAAGCACAAATATTTCCTGGCAGACGTGCATAAAGACTACCCTCTCGTCAGCTTTAGGCGGCAGAAAAAAATTCTGTCCGGTCGTCCCAATCCTGGAAAAAACAATTCCTCTAACAGAGGATGGACCGGAAAAGCTGCGTTGCTTAAAGGCGCTTTTAAAAGAACCCAAAGAGGATACCGCAGGAACCTGAGGCTCTGGAAATGGCAAATTAAATGCCGAGCGGACCAGGTCTGTCAAAGACTGGACCCACAGACTCTCCGTCTGGAAGGCTGAAAACGATTCTTCAGTGGTAGATCCTCTAGGTTCTGTCCCTTTTGGCGATGGGGATCTAGTCCGCTTCTTGCCAGAAAAAGAGCCATAGCTGTTAACTTTTTTCTCTAGCCCCCCTAGGGTGACGGCTAGCATCTCCTCTGTGATAACACAGGGTTGGGCCGACCTGGGCCAGCCTCAGCACCAGACCCCCTTAATGGCTTATCCAGGGTGACCCCTATAGGAATAACCTGTGGGGAAAGTATTGGCATATCATCAGAACCAGAGGAGGAACCCCTTTGTCTTTGCCTTTTCTTTTTTTTTTTGTGTTTTGATCCTCAACCCTTGGAAGTCATAATACAAAACCGAGGGACTCCGCTTACAACAACAGACTGTTATAGCCAGGAGTACAAAAAAATAAGGTTTAGGGGACAATAGGATCACTAATGCCCAAAAACGGTGGGGCTCAGTATGTTTTCTTTTATAATATTATTCACCACATACAGCCCCACCCCCAACATGTTTGCCAGCATTCAACCTGTTGCCAAGGGGATTTTGGCTTAACAAAAAGTATTGGAGCTGACTCCAGCATGTAGTACCCCTTCTCGCCACCGGGAGTCACTGTGCTGCCAGCTCTACGTCCTCTCTCTCCAGCTCAGCTTTGAACTGAGCTAAGAACGCGCCTGCTGTGTATAACAGCAATTGAAGGCACGCCCACTCTACACTGCAGTCACGCTCCCCGCCCCCCCCCCCCTCCCGAACGGCGCGAAAATTTTCTGTATGCATGCGCGCACGCGTGCACGCGCGCGCGACTGTCGGGGGAGGAGAGCCCAGGAGGAGACGCACTCTGGAGCCCAGGAATGCAGGTTGGAGGACGCATTAGGCGGCAGATTTTGAATCCCGGCAAGGTAAGGCTAAAACAGGCCCCTAAGGAGTCCCTTTAGCCTAGAGACAGATCTGTTTTTTTTTTTTTAAAGATCTTCAACCAGCGAGCAGCAGGTAGCTAGCAAACATACATAGATAGGTAGGGGGATCAAGTGATGGGGGGGGAAACATTTCAGGGCATCCTGTCCATCAGACATAGTGACCATGGTGCCAATGCAGAGCATACTCAGGCTACCCCCCTTAAGATCTCCCCTGGAGAGCCTGCTGTCGAACCAAGTCCCGCAGGCTCCCCCTTACCTGCTCCATGCCGCAGGACGTTTTGCAAAACGGTCCAATCTTCTCCCATCTCCGTGGGTAGCGTAGTAGACCTTCAGGCACTGGGGTCCTGGAAGGAGCCGCTGTCCTGGACCTATACAGCACCCTGGCAAACAGGATCTTTTGGTTTAGAAAGCTCCAAGTCCTGGGCCCAGGGTCCAGCCCTCTAGAGAGGAGCATTATAGGCAAAACCCCACGGTTTGGGGCCCGGGTACTGTCCACTTTGGCACTGAGGCTCCTTGGACAGACCGGATTAGCCCACCTTAATCCCAAGGATGTGGAGGCAAAGCTATTCCGTGACCAACACCTAAGACACTGGCGAAAAAACTGAGGTACTTCCTCTATGGGAGGGGGTTATATAGGGAGGGGACTTCCTGTTTGAGATTGCCAGTGTCCACACCTGAAGGTACTCCATATAACCCATATAGTAATGAATATGCTGCTCTGTGTCCCGTGATGTACGAGAAAGAAAAGATTGTTAAAAACCTACAAGTGCTTTTTTTTTACCAATACTATTCCTTTTATATTGTCTTTTGGAATTTACAAATGCAGCCATTTACAATTTGGATGAAAGGTTTAGCACTGGGAAACACTTTTTAATAGATAAAAAGTGCATTTTATATACAACTATATGGATCAGACCAAAATGAGGAACACATGAGGGACATTGCTCCAAATCAGGGACAGTCCCTCGAAATCAGGGACAGTTGGGACCTATGATTTAGTAAAAAGAGTGCTTTGTATTATCACACATGATCTGAGCTGAAAGCTGGGAAATGCTATCAGTGTGAGACTTCTTTCCATAAAATGTTCTAGTTCCAATAATGAATTACTGACTAAAGAAAGGTCAGCAGTTTTGAAGCAGCTATTGCAAGCAAAATCCCTAAGACTTATTAGGCATGGCAGAATGCTGCTGTTGTCCTTCAAGAATGCACTCTTATCATTATCATAGCACATAAATGTCATGACACATACACGGATTAGCACCATCTGTCACAATAAGCATGCGGAGTGAGGCCAAACTGATATCCTTCTGTTCTCGATGTGCGATCATTGCCCAGTGCAGGTCCCGACATTTCACTACAGCAACCCTGGCTGGAATACAAGAAATGACAAAGACTTATTCATGGCTTTATCAGTGGGCTGTCTTCATAAGCAATATGTGTTTCCTTCAATGCTTTCTTTTTGCAAAATGAAAACCATAAAACGCCAGCATATCAGAAACACATCAATTAAGCAGTCATTGAGTCTGACACTCATGAACTAAAATTAAATCACTGGTGATAAAGAAACTAGAGAACTCTATTAGAGCTAGCTGCTTCCTCTTCAAGATAGTAAAGCGCTAATCTAATATTTAATGAATGCTTTGTCCATGAAAATGATTTAAAACATCAGAAATATAATCCTCATGTATTATTGCTTTCTCGCTACAAAAAAAAAAACTGTACGTTGGGAAACATCCTGTTACACTGCCTGGCTGTCTCGAGCGCCCAAGTTCTGATGCCCCGATAACAGGACAAGACAATGACAGCCACAGCGTGATTTTTAGTAATGTGGTTGTGGGATGAAGATGTCCCATGGGGAATCTTGGTTTCCATTACATTGATTTATGGGACCTAGCATATATGGGATTTTTTCTCACCTGGCTCAGTGGTAGATCTCACATTTAAATTGCATAGATGAAAATTTGAATGATTGATCTCCTCTATCGATTTAAACAGATTGAACTGCCCTGTTGAGTAGTTTTTTTTTTCTCGTAAGCCTGTGCAAAATAACTCTCCAGGGACTTCTCTGTCAACAGCCACCCAACAATCTTCCACAACAGTATAAACAAGGGATTTCTAGCTGATGAGAAGAATTTCAGAGACTGAAAAGTGCCTGTGTGTATTTAGCCATAAAAGCTTCCTTTCATTTAATGGCCACTACTGCCGCAGCATGACATACAGCCAGTTACAATAAGCTGTCACTTGGAACAAAAAGAATTTTCAAAGTCAGCGACACAAAGTAAACAGCAACTGGATAAGCAAAAGAGACAAAAACGATACTTAAAGTGGAACTTTATGTACTAAAAAACAAAACAAAAGACCAAATTGAAAACAGGCAGGATTTTAATGCAGAAGAAACATACTCGATGTCTCTCCTGCATTAAAATGGATTACCTGCCTGTATGCCCTGTACTACACGCAGCTCAGTGTACAAATTTCGGCAATGCCAATATTAATTAACTCTCAAATATGCACAGGAGTGACAATCTCAGCTGGACCAATGAAAATGACCGAAGATCAGTACCAGGAAGCCAATTCGGCCAAAGATGACATGGGCCGAGGGGAACTGCAGGAAACGGCACCACTGAAATGGTGAGTATAGTTCCGCTTTAAGTCTTCCTTTCGATTTTATTTAATCTGACTCCTCCTCTCCTCCTTTACACTTGCAAACTTTTTTTTAGAAAAGAATGCTGTGGCTTCCTCTTTTCTGGCCTAGGCAAGTATGACCAGCCCCAGCAGCCGATAACGACATCATGCAAGACGACTTCAGGCACTAAATGCCACACTATGTGTGCATCAGAAATCTTGTAAGAGCCGATAAGTATTTGACACACTGAGCGGTAGGAAGAGCAAGTCACCCCCGTGATGTTGTAAAAAGATAGTAACACAGGACACGACGTGCAGCAACATAACGATGAATTACAGCCAGCAATGCTAGATATGATAGACGGGTGAGAGTTTTTTTTCTTTATAGAATACTCAGCAGACAAGGGAAGACAATTGTAAGAAGTAAAGTTCCTTTTTAATGGACCATTACAACTTAATGGGATTAATAATAATTATAATGGTTGTATTCAGCATATTAACTAATTTTTCTATTTCACACGCCTTTATTTATATTTTACTTGTTTGCATGCAGTCCAAGCTGTCTAGTAAAAGTGGCAATTAGGCCTCATGCACAGGGGGCGTTGGAAAAAACGAGCTGCAAAGCCACCAACACCAAGAAAAAGCGACTGTAAAAAACGTGCTTTTTAGTAACTTTTTGCATTAGCGTTAATGCACATTTAGCAGCGTTTCTCTGCCTCTATACAAAAATCAATGGTTCCCTATGGGAGCCCATTGATTTGAATAGAAGTTGCACCAGAAGTCAAATCATGAAGATCCAACTTGTGGCGTGGCTTGTGTGCTGAGGATCTTGAAGGGGAACCCCTCGCCAAAATGAAAAAAAAGTGGCGTGGAGTCCCATCCATGATCCATATTAGACCCTTATCCGAGCATGCAGCCCGGCAGGCCAGGGAAGCACCACCCCCCTATCCTGGACCATACAAGGCCACATGCCCATAACATGGGGATGGGTGCTTTAATGGGGGCGGCGACGTCACAAGGGGACAGGCCCCTGGAAGACATCACCGGTTGGCTCCACCCCATGTCTATATAAGTAATAGCACATGGCAGGCCCTAGCATTACACTGCGAGAGTGTGTCGAGACAACATCGGAATAATATCCGGAAGAGGCAGAAGACAGCGCAGAGAGGAGAAGAACTGGAGAGGGAGAGAGGAGAAGATAGCGCAGAGAGGAGAAGAACCGAAGGAGGAAGAGAGGAGAAGACATCAGTGGAGGAGGGAGAAGAACCGGAGCATGAAGATATGGCAGAGGCAGAAGAAAACAGAAGAGATGCCAGAGCTGCCTTAATAAATTGCTTTAAAAACCTGTGTAGTGTTTTCATTCTTTTTTTTGGGGCGAATGGGTAGGGGTACAATTTACCCCATTACTCATTAACATAGGATGGGGGGCGGGGATCTGGGGGCCCACTTGTTAAAGGGGGCTTCCAGATTCCAATAAGCCCCCCCCCCCGCAGACCCAGACAACCACCGGCCAGGGTTGTCAGGAGGAGGAACTTGTCCCCATCAACATGAGGACAAGGTGCTTTGGGGTGGGGGGAGGGGGGTGCAGGACTCCCCCTTTCCCCCTGCCAGGCTGCATGCTCAGATAAGGGTCTGGTATAGATCTTGGGGGGACCCCACACCATTTGGGCATGGGGTTCCCCTTAAAATCCATACCAGACCAAAGGGTCTGGTATCGTCTTGGGGGCAACCCGGCGCCACTTTCTTTCTCATTTTGGGGAGGGGTTTCCTTTTAAGATCCTCCGCACACGAGCTGTGCTGCAAGTCGGATCATCATGACCGAGTTTTCAGGGGTGGTTACTAATGTTGCGTTTTATTCATGTGTTTTAGGCCTGTCTTACAAAATAATTGTTTTTTTCTATTAAAAGAAGTCAAATGCAAGCCACGCGCTAGTGTGAACCAGGCATTAGTGCAATGTCACATGGGGGAGTATGCTGCTATCAGAACAGTATGGAGATACAGTATGTACCAGGTATAAACTGCAACATGACGTCAGGTTGTGACGAAACGCACGTCGGAAGGTTTGGCGATCGAGTCTCCCTAGTTGTCTGCTATGCGGTTTGTGCCTCATCATATCCAGTATTTGTGAACTGCTATTCCATCTTCTGGATAAAGGCCCTGGCTGGGTTAATATCTGCGGGCTTTTGAGAGCATGCGTTCTGGTAAGCACACACTTCATGTGGTGGAGTTTTTTTGTGGCGTTTGTGTTAAGAGTATACACTTCCGCATGTGATATATGTATGGACTGAACTTATAAAATACAAAATTATTCCTGTGTTGAAATATTTTTAAGATTAATACACATTCACTGTGGCATATGGAATTGAATTTTACTTTATCATGTTTTTTTTTTATTCTTATCTTCAAGCACAGCTATGTCCAATTTTACAGTTTGTATATGTGTATATCTCACATTTTGAGCTGCTGCTTGTTTTATATATTTTTTTCATTTTTGATTTAGCGCGGTATTTCCCATTAATATAGTTAATGTACCAGTTATAACCCTTTCCCTACTTAAAAAGAAAACGTTTTGTGTAGATAATATAAATGCTTTTACTATACTAAAGCTGAGAAGTAACCTATGTGCATACACCTTTGTGTCTATAGTATGTTACCTTTATGTGCATGGACACGTTGCACCCAAGATAACGGGCAGGCTTTCATCACAGAGTATGGAACACTGAATGTGTGCATCTTGTTTACTACATTCTGGAAAAGAAAATAAATGATATTACAGGCAGCTGATTCTAGCAGTGCAAACCAGTTTCTGCAGTATTGAATGTCATGGTAAGGAGGGAAAATAATTTACACAGTATCTGTCTTAACTATAGCACATAAAGGAGCAACTGTTATGTGTAAAGTGTAGTACCCCCCAGGAACCCTATTGCAGTTTATTGTGATCACATACGCTATATGTGATCAGGTCTCATTGTCCAATTTGAATTATTGCACTTTGTATAATATAACTACTATTTGGACAACTTATCATACAAGTCAGTCATTGAACATCTGAAGTATAGATTTCACCATCTACTAACTGCTCTTACCGTTAGCATGCCATGCCATAGGCCAGCATCTCTCTTGAAATCCAGCACATTAACCATAGTTTCACCTAAAGGAAAAAATAAATATATTATCTAATGCAGTGGTCTTATCAGTATATATACTGTATTTTGTCATTTCTGAGTAGGCTAGTTGTATTGGGGGTTATGGCTTCCAGGGACTGGCCTCCAGTTATTGTGCCTAAAGTCCTGTAGTTTATGAATAAGAGGTGCAGTGTTCCTCAATTGAAAATAGAGAAAACCTATATTACTTTTTACACTTGTCTTATCGGTATACATTATGTAGTATTGGGAATATAATATCAGTATGATAAAATATATACCTGTTTATAACAATGGTGGAAAAGAGGCACTTTTATCACTGTTCACACTTGCACATTTCCCTGCAGTGAAACACTTGCCTTGTATCACATACAAATCTATTTCAAGTGGAAAGCCCTTTCATTATTATGAGAAAGTTCAAAATGATGTGCTGTAGCTCACTGCAGGCGTAACAAAATAGGACATGCAGCACTTCTGTGCAGTAACACGTTAAATGTGTGCCCACAGGAATGACTCTAAAAACCAATGCAGTAATGTACAAAACAAGGAAGAAGATCAATTCCAAATCTCTTATGGACAACATCATCTTTTCGCTCCCCATCATTTTATAGGATTAAAAGTTAAAACCTTCTCATTATAATCAGACAGTAATATCCAGAATCAGCACATAAAGATATATATTTAGATAAACCACAAGTGTCATTTAATTATCATACAATCACTCACCTTCTGTATAGTTACAGGCCTGCGAAACAGCTTGACAATGAGAAAGCATTGCTATTCGTGAAACGGTGACCCCCATAACGCTGCCTTCCTTACTGGTCTTGTACTGAAAAAATTTATTTGTCAATTAGTGCACAAAAATAATCAACAGAATTAATTTGTACTTTAAAACTGTGGAGTTGATTTACTAAAACTGGAGAGTGCAAACTCTGGTGCAGCTCTGCATGATAGCCAATCAGCTTCTAACATCAGCGTGTTCAGTTAAACTTCAACAAAAAAACCTGGAAGCGGATTGGTTTCTATATAGAGCTGCACCAGATTTTGCACTCTCCAGTTTTAGTATAAACCCATGTGTGTTATCATTTCTTGGTTATCACTGTTACTCTGCCATAAAGCTTGCATGGCTTAAGCTCACCATATACATATAGTTGAGGGAATAAAGGCCAGATGGAGGAAACTGCCAGATTCCTCCATCCATATCATGGATGAATGGCAGGCACTGTCAAATTAACCAAACAGTGCCTGCCATGAATACCATGATATGATGCTCCTGCTGCAGCTATTATGTTTTTTGTTTTGTTTTTTTAAGTGTATTTTGTGCGTGTACTCGAGAGAGGAGCCGGACTGCAGGAGTTGGGAGTAGGCAGACCCTCCCCCCAGAGGCAATATGCCATCTTTCTCCATGCCCCCGGGTGGCAATGGCGGGTGTGAGGGGGTCCTCCCACACAGCCCGCCCTACCTGCTCCGCTTTGAAGCCCAACGGGGCAGAGGGACTCCCCTATGAGGGACTGAGAGGATCTAGCCCGCTCAGCCAGCCCCGTTAGTCCTTCACCTCTCTTTTTTTTTTAGGGACCGCATAGCCAAAGTGCGTGCATGTTAACCCAATTTCGAGTGCGTGTAAGTGTGGTGTTTTTTTGTGGGAGGGGGTGGGGGTACAAAGCGCAGGCTTACCTCGCATAGCACACCCACCAGGAGCCAGGCTGAGACAACTAAACTCAATTCACATGCAGCCAAGACCGGGATCTGAACCCTTGGCTGCAGAGGTGAACGGCTTGTCAGCGCAGTGCCAATCGCGTTGAGCCACCGCAGCTCCCTGAGCCATTATGTTTTGACAGCTGTCCCCACTAGCTGTCAAATTAACCAAACAGTGCCTGCCATGAATAGATGTAGTCATCGTTTGGTCAATAATTTTCCACCCAGCTTCTTCAATACTCTAACTGAAGGATGTGGGACTGTAGGCGGCCAACCACTAAGAATTTAAGTTGGTACATTAGACATTTGATCTGTGTATACCCAGTTTAACTCCTTCCAACCACAATTTACCTAAAAGCCCCATCACCCATCACAAATCTACTGTTTCTATGATAAAAGGCAATATATCCAAGCACTGAAATGTTCAATTACATCTTCATATTTTGGATTACGGATTACCACTTTATATAAACTACCATGTTATTTCTAAAGATTGTTAGCTGCTATTTTCTCTGATTAACAGTGTTGGTTATGCTGCATGTGAGTAAAGGGAAATGCCAAGCTCACCTTGAAGGAGCATGTTAAACATCACGCCCATATTTAGGGTGCAACATGCCGATATACACCCACCGTGGGTGGGGAATCTTCTCCTCGCATCTGCTGTGACAATTTGAAAACAGCGTGGCTGTGCTGGGATACACCCACACAGCCGCATCCTTAACTAATTTCCAGTGTATAAATTAACTATAAGTACTTTCGGCCACCGCGGAAGACAGCTTGTAGTCCCTCAATGAACTGCAAGGTAGCTAGTAAGTAGTTGTCTGCCTGTACGGGAGAACGGGCAGACAGCTGACAGTCTGCAGGGTCATGGAATTGCATCCATGATCTGCTGATTGCAGGTGCAATGCTTTACAGGGTGCAGTGTAAAACAATTATACATATATTTTTCCTACAAAACAATATGCATTTATTTATTCATTTATGAAAGATGAACTTATCCTTTAAATTAAGAATATACTTTTATCATAAGATTCTCTCCTACCTCAATGTAGGCAGGTTCTGTGCCAGCTGCTGTGATATGTGGTTGCCAATCCTTTGGTGCTTTGGTCAGGTATCTGGAGTCGGTCACAACCCACTTGAGTTTTGGCCATCCTAGCAAGAGAGAATAAGAGCATAATAAAATTTTTACTTAGGTCTGCTTGAAAGTAAAAAAAAGATTTTGTGGTCTTCTCCTACTGTTCCTAGAGCTGGGTACACACGGGCCAAAATTTGTCTGAAAATGGTTCAGTTGGGTAGGAACCGGATGACTTTCGGCCCATGTGTACAGCTCCCTGACTGGCTTCTCTCGAACAAGCATGCTGGAAAACCAATATGGCTGCAAGCACTGATCAGTGTATTCTGACAAGGGGGCAGTTCCCCTGTCAGGATACAATGGCTCAGCAGAGGAGATCATCACACCAATCTACTTTTTTTCTATTCAGCCCACTGGGTTAATCAAAACAAAACTTTTTTTTTTATGTCACAAAGTAGAGAATAAGATTTCCTATCATCTGTGCCCAGTCTTGCCACACAGAGTTAATCCAGCTCTGATCAATCCTCTTTTTATTGTTCAATTATTGTGAAAATAAAAAGACGTGCAGAGAAAAAACGGAAGTCCTTTCCAACCCCTTGCTTCGAGTGACAGGTTATTTACATATATTGTGCACTAGCTGGGAGACAGAGGCACAGCCTGTGTAAAAAGTTCACTCTCCTCTCCCAGGATTGGCTGCCTTTCCTGTGTTTTGCCTGGATGTTTATCATAATATGGGGTGTGATCCACAGTTTTTGGGGCTCCTTACAGCTGAACGGGGGCAATTAATAAAAAAAAACAATACATGCAGGAGGCATGTATATCATTATAGATATTAAATATGTTAATATCTTGTAACTGATTGTAGTAGGTTTACATCCACTTTAATAGTGTGTACCCCGCAAAAGTGACTTACCGGACCCCTTTTGTGTCTAAATGCTTTTCTAACTATAGATGCATTAGAAATACTAATGCCCCCCTTCACATCCTCGCAATTCAAACTGCTTGCAGCTCAGTGCATTTTACACATGTGTGTTTTTTAACTGGCATTCTAACACTGAGACATTGAACACTGAGCTGTAGCACTGACATCTAAACATTGAGATACTCATTGCTATACATTTTCTAATGTATCAGGCTTATCCAGTTAGATAATGCAAAGTTCTACTGCATAGTTTAGCAACCCAGAGCAACCACTATTCACTTTGAATGAGCTCCAACATATAAACTGCATAAAGCCTTTAATGGGTAACTCCACTTTTGTCAAGAAAAAAAAAACATTCCCCTGGGTGATCAATGTACATTGCATTACTTTGTCTCAGATTCCTACCTTTTGTTCACTGAAGGAAAAGCACGTTGTCTGTGTCAATGTGCACATTCAATGGGAGTGACTTTCATTATTAATCAGCTGATTATTGTAACATTAACCAGTGACCGCATCTCACAAAAAACTAAATGTTTGCTGCAGATGATGCATAAAATCCGACTTGTATCTTAGTGTAGACTTTTGGTAAAATCAGTCAGCCAATCAGCTAATTCTGTATACCAACTGTGTACAGAACACCTTCAGATTGCCAGATTGCATTGAAGTAAAAGGAACTTACAGCGATGCAGATTGAAAAGGAAAAGGTAATTTTTAATAACATTCCATTACAACGTGACTTGTGTAGCAATTGCATACGATATATTTTTATTTTATTTTTCCACGAAAGTGGAGGTGCCCTTTAACTTTTCACCTATACCAGTGGTCTCCAAACTGTGGCCCAGGGGCCAGATGTGGTCCTTTGCTTGTTTTTATCTGGCCCTTGGGGCACAATTTCATTTACCGATACACATGGGGCACAAATCTCCCCAATGATACCAACATTAGGGCACAATCCCTCCCAATGACACATAATATGGGGCAGGATTCCTCCCAATGACACCTATGACGGGGCACAATTTATCCCAATGACACGAAAGATGGTGCACCATTATTATTCCCATTGAAACAAACGATGGGGTAGATGGCGTCGGGACCTTTCCTACTCCCAATAGCCGCAGTCTGCCCCAACTAAAGTTTGAAGAACAGTAAACTGGCCCTTTTTTTTTTGAAAGCTTAGAGACTCCCTAACCTATACTATGACATGAAAAAGATGTGGCCAGAACAAATAGAAGGTCTGCTTTTTAAAAGTGGAACATCCACCAATCAAAATCTACTCCAGATACCAAAAGCAAACTATAAGTCCAAAGGAGATAGAAGATTCGCGGTCCAAGGTCCCAGACTTTGGAACGCTTTACCAACCAGCATTCGGTTGGAGGAGAACCACCTAGCATTCAGGAGAAAGATCAAGACTCATCTCTTTTGATACCAAAGGAGACAGGAACAACAAGCGCCCAGAGGCGATTCAGTTCGCATGTGTCGCGCTATACAAGTTTTCATTCATTCATTCACATACACTAGGACTGTTGTCTAGAGCAACCAATCAGGTTTAACTTCTTTCGCACTTGCATTGAGATAGTGATTTATGTGGGCAACAGCTACACTTTTCTTCAATCATAGAAGGAGAGTCTACTCTGAGCAGTCTGTCAGTAACATTTTGATTTCTATGCTTTTCCTATGCTGTAGTCACACTAAAAAGAACAAGCATCTTTCTTGCCCCTCTAACTGAAGCTAACAAAAATATGCAGTTGTTATGGTCATAAATGGTCTTTCGATCACTTTTTGACATGACAAATAACTTGGTTTTTCTCTTCTGAAACAGTTGGATTATTGTAGACTTATTCTAAAATGCAATAGGTTCTAAATGATATTTATATGAATAAATCAGAAGCAGAAAAATGTAGTGGCGTACCCTTGAATTGCACAATTTCTCCATTCTGTGTTTTTGGCAGTCCTTTTAAGCAAACCTCAGTGGTAAGAGCAAGCTTCACACCACAGCTTCCCAGCAGGAACCCAATCTGATGTCCACCAGCATCCTGTTTATGAAGAACGTAGGATGAAACTGTTATACTAAAAAAAAAAAAAAACACACTGTGCCAGTGTTATTAGGATTGATTTAATGGGTTTTTAGTCTGCCTGGAATTCAGTTTGATAATGTTCTATAAGCTGGATATGTAGTGGAAAAATTATAATAAAAAATTGTGAACTAAAAAGTCAGCTCTCAAAACAGACAAAGTAAGTTTGTAAAAAATAAAATAAGAATAATGAAAGCGATCACCAACCACCAAGAGCGTTAGTTGGTACATGAAAAAGTTAAAATTGCAAATCAAAATTCTGAAGAACATGAATGATTCACTAGACCAAGTGCCAATTAAACATCTTTAGCAGACCAAGATGAGACAAGTCATAGAATAAACACATATAATTTGAAAAATATTAGGCACTAAAGTAGTTTTTTTTTAGGCTGGGTTCACACAAATTGGATGCTGGTTTCCTAGCAGGAGATTGTGATTGTCTCTCTATGGAGCCAGTTCACATATCTCCAGAGCAGCTCCATTCCTCAGTGTGAACCCAACCTTAGCCTAATGCATTCTACGCATTAAGATAAAAAAAAAAAAAAAAATTTAGTGCTCGTTTCTCCCCCCTTAAATACTTACCCGATCTTGTATTGATCCAGTGTTGTGCTCGTCTACAGGTCTTCTCTCCTCCCTCCACTATCTCACAGGCTTGGCTGAGAGCAGAATTGGCTCCTGCCACCATCAGTCAAATCTAGTAAAGAGGGAGCGGGGATGCAGCACTGATGCCGAGCACAGCTCAGCTTGGGAGTGAGCCAGCACATGTGCCACCATAGAAGCAGCTTCCTATAGTGGCCCCAGAGGAGGAGGTTTGAGGCTACTCTGTGCAACACCACTGAACATTTTTTATTTATTTTTTTAGTTTGGGGGGGGGGGGGAGAGAGAGAGATCCTGTTCCCTTAAAACATGTTGTATGACACAGTGCTTGTGCTGTGTCATTTGGCCCCCTGTATCACCTCTAATACCTGTCTGAACCTGTTAGTTTCTAACCTCCTTCTGTACGCTGACTGCGATCTATCAGGGCTGCCGAGCTCTGACACCGGGGTCAATACGTGCCTCTGGCATATGCAGCCCTGCTCTGAACTCTGAATCATGTGTCCTCCCCTCCCACCTCTCTCTGGGTGTCGTGCCAGCCCCCCCCCCCCCGCTCTCATACTTAACATTCAAAGCTCCCATCACCTCTGTATTAGAACAACAAGCTTTTCTGTGTCTGTGTTATATCATAAGTATGCTTATCTGTACTGATAACACAGCATCTTCCTGAAATCATGCGACTCCTCCGCTCGCTCTGTCTCTCTCCTCCCTGCTGACATCAGCGGCAGTGCTCGAACCCGCCCATTTGAACTGTCAGCTAAGCTGAGGACAGGAGAGAGGAGGCAACTGATCACAGGAAGATGCTTTGCCATCAGTACAGATAAGCATAGTAATGATATAACACAGACACAGGGAAACTTATTGTTATAATACAGAGGGCATAGGAGCATTTTATAGAAGTGGCTAAACAAGCACCATTATTTAGGGAGCCCTACCAGAAAAACATTTAAGCTTAAGTCCAGCGAAAAATGTGGGGAAAAATGTGGGGAAAAGATTACAGCCTGTGTTGGGTTTTACTGTTATCTGGGGATCCATAAGATACATTTCCCCACATTTACCGTTAGGGTGACAACCTGACAGGAAATGTATTTAACATTTTTTTTTTGTAAAGTAGGAAAAGACAAGAACCCCTGAGAGCATTTGATTGCGGTCTGTGTCCTGGTTACTTATTTTGCCTCACTTCCTGTCTGGTAACCGATCGTCAATGAGACATTAGATGAGGGAAAAGCTCTTTAATAAAGTCCAGCATAGCAGAAAAAAACACAATAGGGGTTGTAATCTTTTCCACTCTTAAAAAAAAAAGGTTGTGGCTAGACATATCCTTTAATAAAATAAAGTGATGGGAGGTGACAGTGTTGTGCAAATTTGACAACTAAATAAACACTAGTGAATGTGCTCTGTGTGCTGATGGGTGCATTGACTTGTCACAAAGTAGTGTGAGAGCTAATAAAATGACAATTAAACTTTCCATATGTTAGAACAATATAGTAATATATGAAACATTTATGTAACTGCTATGAAGTGTCTTTTCTTCTAGATGCCTGACAGCGATTTGACAAATTTAGTTTAAGGTGTGCTATAAACTGGCAAGCGCCACACCTTCAAAGTAATCATTTAGTGCCATTGCTCTCAACTGCCTGAGCAGTTGGAAAAAAGGGTGATTGACAATTGTAAAAAACATTTCCAGCAACAGATAATTTAATCATCTTTCTACAATAAGCTGTGCTTCAAATCGCTTTATTCCTCCAGTATAAGCAATAAGCCTCAAACTGTCATTTTCCACTGTACTGCCGATTCTAATTACTAGCGCTTAGTAGCACAGTTGTCATTTAAGACAATTTAAAAAATGCGACTGGATGTTAATGACTAGACTGTTAATGACTAACAGATGATGGAAACTTGAGTTTTCAGTTGAAGCACAGTTTATGGAGACCCATGCACGCCAAACAATTTCAACACTTTGCCAACATTGACCCTGGATGGCTGCGGCCCGTCCATACAGGGTGCAGGGGCGCCACCCCCCTAATCCATGCACCCGGCCCCTAATCTAATGCAGGGGGCCGGACGCATGGATGTCAACTGTTTTTTGAAGCATGATTAGAGCCTGAGGCTGCAATTGCCTTAAGATTTATATGGGCTTGGGGCATAGAATTAGATGGGCTTGGGGCATAGAGCACTGTGCCCTGTGCCCACTCAGTTGTGTGACAATAACTAATATTATTTAATAGGTAAATTGTGTCTCAGCCGGGGGGAGAAGCAACGGCCTGGCTCTTACTTTCCCCTGCCTCCTAAGTTAAGGCCAGTCTCGTGCTGTTGAGGGGAGGGGGGGGGGGTAGTGTCGGTGTTCTCGTAATCTAACGCCGGCGGTGGGGGGATGCTTGTGGCGATCACCGCCTCCCCTGTGGGGGGGGGGGGCCTTGGGACAGTTACGTGGCGTTTGTTTGCTGGGCTTCAGTTGGTATAATGTGACAACCAGCACTCCCATTAAGATCGGTGTATAACATTTCCAAACAGGAGCTGATGGTGTTTTGAAGGCCTAAAGAAAGCTACTCGAAGCTTGCCAAAACTTTTCAAAACTTTTCTAAAAGTTTCATAAAAGCTTGCCGTTCACACTGCTCTTATTAAAGCTGAAGTCAATCCAAAACTGGCTTTAGACTATCAAGATCTCTCTCCCGCCCAATATTCAGGTCCACTTTTCACCATTTATCAGCCATTTCCCAATAGGTAGTGCATCTATGTTCAGCCAACAGTAGGCAATTTCACCCCCAACAGCAGCAACTCCAAAAGGGTCTCTGCTGCCATTATACCACCAATATACATTAAGACAAAGTGAAGTAGTTGCTCACATCACACCTCTGTGTCAACAGGTCTTAATTATTTTTTTAACACAACACAATAAGAAATTGGCAGCACCTGGTGGACAGGGTTATTAATGAACTCATCATAGTTCAGGACTGCCTGAATATGTGAAATTGTTAGACAGTGACATGCAGAGGGCAAATGCCATGTAGCATTGATGTAAATGGAGTAAACAGTATGATGATAATAATAATAATAATAATAATAGATTAGATGCCATTTTACTTTTTCAGCCCAGGTAAATTACTCACCTTACCTCAAGGCAGGGAACACTTCTCATTTCCAAAATGTTACTTTTTTTTACGATTTTAAATTCAACCAAATGGTTATTTCAGTTGCAAGTACATTGCAATGAACTGGGAAAAATCTCTTTATTAGGGGAGTAAGGTATCCCTAATAAAGATCTCAAGTTTGCATCTGGCTACAGCTATTACAAAAGACGGAGCAATGTCAAGTAAATTAAGTGCTACAGCAAATGTGAAACACCCTTTTAAAGTGCACAAGAACTAGAAAGAATGATATGTAGAAGATGTTTGCACCTACTTGCATTCACCCAAGTTAAACTACAGTTGGACTAATGCTGTAATGTATATGTATATATACACATACATACACACATCTATACATATAAGGAAAATAACCATTGTAAGTGACCAATAAAATGTTGAGTCTGTTAAAAAGTGATAATTTTAATATAGGTCATTAATAAAATTGATTTGTCTAATATGCAGCCAATACCAAGCACCTACTGGACACTGCACATGCTCCACTTAAGCCACTTCATGTCCTCAAGATTGTGAGCTCACAGTATGTCTCGACATAGCAATGTAAGGCTGGGTCAGGCTTGTTAGCCTTTAAATTAAAGCTAGATTTGAAAACTAGATTATTTTTTTTGTTAAACATGTGGTCTTAACGAAAATAATTCAACAGACTACCCCCTCCCCCCCATGCTATATAGTGCTTATGGAAGGATCTCCCACTGGGACTACTGTATCCTGAAAAACACAGAGTACCCCAAAGTGACTCCATCTGGTTGGATGCAGCCGTTATCGACCAACAAATTTGCGCCCAGCTTTTTGACTTTCTTAGGGCTCTTTCACATGGGTGGACTCCAATAGCAGGTCGACCTGCAGAACGGGGGATCTGTCTGTCTGATCACCGCTGAGCAGGCAGATGACAGGTCCATGTCTGCTCCACTTACGCAGAGCAGACACAGCCGCCTTTACTCTACTGGCGAGCAGATTTAAACGGACTGCCTGTGCGCTAACATCTGTCTGTCATAGGAATGGATCCCCCATCCATATGCTTTTAGAGGATAGGATGTCGGCAGGTGTAAATGGACACCCGCTGCTCCACAGAGAGCAATGGATGGTCCGATCAGGTCTGCCTAAAAAACTGATAGTGGGACCCGATCGGTCCACTAGTGTGAAAAAGGATAAATCGAAAGATGCTGGGCAAAAGGTGGCTACCCACAAAGAGAATTTCCTGAGAAACCGGTCAAAATTTATACAGGGTATGCCCAGCTTAAGAGAGGGCAGCTAAGAAAAATTGTAAATCTTATACAGAGGCCATGGAATGATCCCACTAGAACTGTTCAAGTTATGTCCAGCCATGAAGAGGGCTAAGGTATAACTTCCAAGATAGAATAGATCTTAATTAGTGTGGAAATGCTTTGGATATTTCCGGAGAGCAAGTGTATAATCAAGAAAGAAATCATCTCAATTAACATGCTCATTCATCTGACCCTGAAACCCCTACTAGGGCCAGAGAAATACAAACGAGAGAATATAGTAGGTCATTTATTATTGCTGTAAAACCATCTTGTTGGCTCTTTTAGCTGTGCATTTATGTAATTTCTGGATGCACTTAGCTTTACAGTAATGACAAGGTTCAGACTAGATTATATAGTCAATTATTCAAGAAAATGACATGAACATAAATAATGAATGCACTTCCTTTGCATTCATGTCATTTATTCTTGTGCTGGAATTACAATTTAGGTACAATTACTGGCAAAACATAACTGGTCAGGGGATGGCTGCTTTTCATTTGCCATCAAGAGACTGATGGCCCGAGAGCTGGTCCACCATAACTCTACATTTTATCGTTACCTTTCTTGTAAGAGGTACCTCAATCGGCACTGGGATAACTTCTGCCAGCAGACAGCCATAAAATGCTACCATAAACATGACTGGATCATTATTGGGATAAACCAGCGCAACCTGAAAGAAAGCCATGCATAATATTAATGTTCAAAGAAGGTTCATACAAGTGTGTAATTCAATATATACATTTCTAATAACAGATACAGCTATAATGGCACAATCTATTTCAAGGAACATGTGGTACAAAGTTAGAGCTTAAATTTACCAATGCAATACAACTATGGACCTTATATGAAGACTAGTTTGTGCTTAGTTCTGTTAAATGATTGGCTATAGAGAAACACTGAGGACAAGACCAAATACAATGCAACAGAACAGGATTCTGCTTACATTTGGGGCATAGAAAGTCCTGACATGACCATGTAACCCCACACCAGGAAATATATATAAAGCTCATCTGTACACAAACATATCTATTATGGCAACTCCAGTGGATGGCATTAACGCCACCACCTATCTTTTATCACTCTGGCAGTTTCTAAAATTGTTACCGATTACTTAAGGTTCATGATCTTTTACAGGTTAAAAAAACATCTGAAGAACAAATAAAAAAAAGGACGACTGCATTCTCTTCCATTTGGGCAGGCCAGAGGCAGCCAGGTGTAAACAGACAGCAGCGTTTGTTTACTCTCAGGCCGGCGATAGAGCAGAGCAGGGTCTGTCTGTGTGCTGAAACTGAGCAGACATGGACCAGTCATCCCCCTGCGCTGATCAGCAGGGGATCAGTGTACAGATCCCCTGCTGATCGGAATAGAAGGCATCCATGTTAAAGGACCCTTAGGCTCTACTGTACAAAACTGTTGGGGTGCCATTCAAAATGAATGGAACCGCAATGCACCATACATCAAGAAGCTTTTACAATGCATAGGTGTGAATAGGTCCTAGATATACAAGTTGGAAATTGGTAATATTGTGCCAATAACTAGGGAGATCCAAATCAACCAGATATAAATGTGTTTAGAGAGATCTCACAAGTAGAAAAGAAAATACTGTCATGTGCTAGCCCTCTTATCCTCTATAATATGTGTAAATATTTTTATTAAACTCCTAATGAATGCTACAGGTTTCACCTATGTGAATGTTATTCATCATCGTAAACATAATTATGCAATTAAATGGAAATTCTAAACACAATGTAATGTTTTGAATGTACAGAAAAGTTTAGTACCACTGCTTGGATAGCTTGGTTATAAGCCCTGTCATGGTCATGTGACCAAGTTCTCATACCGTCACAGAGAGCTTTCTGCTGCATTATTTACAGAATATTCCAAAGGACACTGCAGGATCCACACCATGACCTTTTCTTTATAAACACAGGCATAGTGTGAAGTAAATACGGGCTGAAGAAATACAGTGCTTTACTCACATTAAGTGAGCATGAGTTCACAGCCTAAGACCAGACAACAAAATGGAGCACATAATAAAATCAGATTGCTATAAAAGTGTCAGTCCACTCAAAACTGTCATTTCAGTTTTTGGCAGAAGGAATAAAGCCACTTAATCCGTTTCTCATAACTCTTTCTGCTATATATAGACACATTTCTACTGGATCTGCATAGTTGCCATTGCTCTAAGAACAGAGTCATACTCTTCATACTGCATTCAGAACTGACTTCATATCAGGTAGAATACAACAGGAGGACTGAGAACAACTCAAAATAGATAGAATAGAGTTTGCAACTAAGGATCGGAGGTTTTGCTACTGGAATCATTAAGAAATAGAAGAAGCCAGGGACTCAACCTACCATACTTCACCTCTAACTGAATTCCACTTCTGAGTGGACCGACCCTTTAAATGTACATTGAGTAATACAAGTCATTGTCTATAAATATTTTAGAAAACAATGATACTCATCCCATGGATGCACAATGCCAGGCAGTAATAGGATAAGAAAGTAGACACAAAGAAAATAGTTATCACTGAAAACAGTGGGAGAGAAGAAATAGAGATCTTAATTTAAAAGAATATTGAAATAAAAGAATGTTCTCCAATGTCTAGTGTTTAAAGTTGGATTTTGTTTTTTTTCTCATTAAAAATAGCAAAGATGATGTAAAATGCATCCTTTAGCATTTGCACTATAATGGGGTTCATGATGACAGGAGATAAGAAAATGTGGTCAGAATATAAACACGCAGTAGTGAATGCAGAAGTACCAATGTCATGCTAAAATCACGTTCAGTGCAACGGTGCCACAGCCAGTACAGTGATACCAATGTCAAAGGTGGGTAAGTAATGCATACTGCCGCTACAAAGACGACTGGCACAATGCAGGTGGTGGAGGCAATACTGCTACACTGACGGCAGACATAATGCGGTTACACCATTGGCAAACATGAAGCTGCTACAGCAGTGGAAGGCATGATGTAGACAAAATGCTGCTACATTGGTGGCGGATGTGATACTGCCACATAGGTGGCTGATGCAATGTCACTGGTAGACACAATACTTCTCCAAGGGTGGAGGTCCAAAAGCAGCTTCAATCATGACAAGCAATATATTCACCTAGAAGTGTGTGCTGTTGCACATGAAGTGATTCAAGATAAAAGCATGATTTAAAGTTTAATTCAGCGCCGCTGATTTAATGTTAGCATAATTGACTCGGATATAAAAGCAAGACAAAAAAGCTAATTAATGTATGAATGTAAATGGTAATGAACTAACCATCTGGTGTTATAAAAAAGGACACCCAAAGAGCCATGCACACACTATTGCCTTATTAGTGAAATCATATCTGTAAGGTCTACTTGCCATCACACTGCTGGAAATTGTAGTGGTTGCTACAAGCTCGTTACATGCATCTTAAACAATAATTAAACAAGCTTGTAGATCATCTATTCAGTCTAATTAGGCACACAGCAGGAGAATAGTAAATGATTTGAAATTCATTTTTAATATCATGACATATTAGAACATAGTAATAAGACTATCTCTCTTCATTCCAAACTGGAAATAAAGTGAGAATATAAAATTAAATATCTATTCTCCGAGGACTTCATTCATACAGCTAAACATTTAAAGCAAATCTGCCACAGCCCTGGGCAACTCAAGCTGAGCATGATGACACAACTCCAGTAAAACAGGCTGAGAAATAGGCAAAAAGTTTCATGCAAATCTACTCTCTTGAAAATGTTTTGCTTTGTCTTCCCACTCCTACCTCCATATAGGTGAAAGGCAATGCCTATCACAATAAATAACCAATAAAAAAAAACTTGAGCTAGGGTGTCAAGCTCAACTATTACCGGGAGTAACCTTTGCCAACGTAGCTCAGTTGGAGTTGCCCTGGTTGTCACAGCTTTAAACAGCGAGACTCAAAGCCGAGAGAATAAAAAGGAGGCATTGAGGGCAATTTCATTGAAGACCATTCCATTTCCATCCAAGTGTAATTGTATTTAAAAGCTATGGAAAACTTCTTTGAAACAATATTACAAAAAGGTTAATAAATATCTTGAATATTAAAAATAGGATATGCTTAAAAAAAAAATGTTGCTAAAAGGTGGCAACCACCAGTCAAATGTTTAGTGATACACCCTCAGAACAGATGACAAGAACTAAAGTCCCTACTACTTCACACAGAGATAATCCAACATTTTAGTGGGTTCATCAAAAAACAAAGAAGGAAGGTGTTTAACTGTGTACACTGGCTCAATCTAAACATTAATCTAGGTTCTACACAGAATCAGCCAATACAAACATGTTATACCAAGAAAAAAAATATATAAACTATGATAGGTTTCCTAGATGGTCACAGTTGACCTTCTTTTAAACCCCTGTGCCCCTGTTCAGTCTGATGTGAAAACATACAGTTTAATTTCCAAAAGATTCCAAACTGCTCAAATGTGTCATAAGAGATCCATGGAGGTTAAAAGTGCTGGTAGCCGACTCTCTTGTACCCGTTCCCCAAGTCACTGACCAGGAACTTGTATGTAAACAAGGACTTATGACTTTTCTCCCACTTACCTCATCTAAAGATGGAAGAAAGCAAAAACAAGGGGCGCGACCATCTAAGTGTAGTGTTAAAATATAACAAAGTAGGCACATCATCCCAACCAAAGGCTTCATTGGGGATCTCAACTGGATGGATTAACATTCACCAGAGAAATGGCAGGCACCACAGGGTAAAGCCAGGAAGCGGCTGCGGATGTGCAACAACAAGCGGAGCCAGTGAAGAACGTACAGTGATGCTGGAAGTCGGGTAGTGGTTCTGGGAACTGTGGGTGTGGCTATGTGTTTTAGGGTCATATACTTCCTTTTCGCAGGCCTACTTTTTTGAACTACATGTAAGGGCATGTGTTATTTTAACCCTATGTTTTAAAAAAATCTACACCTAGATGGTCACACATGCTGTCTTTCCTTCCCCTTCAGTATGAGGCCCTGTACACACGATCAGACATGTCTGATGAGACTTGTCCGACGGACCGTTTTCATCAGACAACTCTGAACTTGTCCGAAGGTCTGATGTGCGTACACACCATCGGACCAAAATCCGATGAGCATGCGCGGGTTTTTGGTCCGATGATTTTGTGTACTAACCATCGAACCTGTCCGATAGGCCGTACACATGAACGAACATGTCTGCTGAAACTGGCCTGCGGACCAGTTTCAGCGGACATGTTTGATCGTGTGTACGCGGCCTTAGAGTCCAATGATCAACCCGAACTCTGTTTTAAACATCTTAAAAAGGACTGTTCATACATGTTAGACTTTTTAAGAGCAATAATATAGTACACTCTATTCTTAATGTTTATAGTTTAAACGTTTAGACAGGGGGCTCCTTCCTCATTGGCCTGCCTCTCCGTAAGCTATCCCCTCTTCAGTCTATCGTGAATGCCGCTGCCAGACTCATCCACCTTACCAATCGTTCAGTCTCCGCCACTCCTCTCTGCCAAACCCTCCACTGGTTTCCCATTGCCCAACAAATAGAATTCAAAACAACAACATACAAAGCCATATCACCAAATATCACCCAAACCATCCTCTCTGCTCCTCCCAAGACCTTCTGCTTTCTAGCTCCCATGTCTCCTCCTCCCATGCTCATCTCCAGGACTTCTCCAGAGCCTCTCAAATCCTCTGGAACTCACTACAACAATCTGTGCAGCTATCTCCTACTCTGTCCACTTTTAGGCGATCCCTGAAAACTCACCTTCAGGGTGGCCTATATTGCCTCCAGCTAACAACCGAATCTTATACTGCCCTCATCAATTCATCCCTCGCAGTCCCTACCTTTGGTTTCACCAGCCCCTCCCTCATAGATTGTAAGCTTGCAGAAGCAGGGCTTTTCTACCCCTCTTGTTTTGAATTGTACTGTTGGTGCAGTGTCTCCGTACATTCTAAAGTGCTGCGCAAACTGTTTTGGCACTAGAAACAACTTGTGCTTTCTACAGAACTAGATCTACTCTAAAAGCAACACACACCAATAGCTGGATGAGAAACAATCTAGTTCACTACCACCACAATTTGTTCAGTATAAACCCACCAATTCCATTTTGTTTAATAACAGACATACAGATTGCAACCAAGTAATCAAATTCCTTAAATAGATCCTCCAACTTTAAACCTTTTACTCATTTGAACAAATGTGATGTCTTATAAGACAATTGTACTTTTAAAACACATCAGTTCTTTTAATATCTAGGGGCACCATTTTTTTTTTTAAAAAGTGGATGTTTTTTGATGTGCTTTAAGAGCTGTATTCTTTGGTCCAGATCAGTGTAAGCATTGTGTGGTTTATATTCAGCTTGTCTGTATCCACATTATAGCTGCAGATAAACAGTGAAAACATTTGTCAACATGAGTGTCGGATTCTATATCTTTACTGCCAGGAGTAATACATAATGAGATCTATGCTGCATTCTACATGTTTAAATAAGGCAGCAATAGATCATAAACTGCCAGAAGCAAACCACCCCTCCATCCATTCAGAGGGATGCCCGATGCCATTCTTTGTTCCCAGTCATGTGCACTCTAAACTGTAGCTAAACAATTTGAGACAAATAGATCTCTCTTTGGAGGAATTTAACTCCTTGGCAGGACCCAGTAGGGTCTTAATGCTGGCAGGAGGCAGCATGCTTCCCAGTCATGTGATCCCGAAGATTAGCCGACACAGCAGTCACATGATCAAGCACACCTGACTGTAAACAAAGACTCCCATGACGGACTAAAAAATGTTAATAAGAAAACGATTGCCCTTACATGGTTATAAAAAATAGTCTTTTTGACTAATGAAATTTACTTTTTTGACCAAACTGTCTTCTCTGGTGGGAAGAGTGATTTGACTATGACTACATGCATTTAGGCTACAATTTTTCAAAACTGTTGTATGTTGTACAATAGAGAAACAGGCAAATTTGTATATTTTGTCTATGGGAAAGGAGTATGGTGCAACTGAGCAATATACTGCTAGGCTGGGAAATTCCTTGCTCGACCAAATAAAAAAATTGTTTATAGCGAGCTCCCATCCTTCATGTTTAAGTGGCTTTAACCAAAACATTGTTAGCGTACACCTTTTCAATATGGAAGATAAATGGAACTTCAGCTATCGTCATTCTCTCCAAAATACAAGTTTGTGTATTATTGCTTACTACTACAATAAGCCAAAGAAAGTAAAACAGAATGAATCAGAGAAACTGTGCACAATGAAGACAAACATGTATATTAGCGAACTAAAATATGACATTACCCTGTCACCTGGTTTTAGCCCTTGTTCGTTTTTGGTTCCCAGTTTGTTAAGTAATGTGTATGCCAACCTCACACTTCTGGTCCACAGTTTGCCTAAAACACAAGAAATTTAATATTTACTATTCAAGCTAAAAAAAAAAAAAAAACATTTACACCATTTGTCAGGCTTTTTATTACTACCTTTATCTCTACTGGACAAATTTACCCTCACTACCTGCCAAGACCAGAAATAAATGGAAATCTCATTTCACAGGCAAGTTTATTTTGTTTTTGTTATAGCAGAGTGGGAAAGTGTTCGAACTTCTGACAATGTTTCCATCATTATATGCGTTTTTCTGTTCTGGTAACAACTATTTCTTGGAAGGGCATCAAAGCGACAAAATGTGGGCGGGGGTATCTCCCAATTGGGCTTAAACACAAAAAGGGCTAAACATTTTAATTCTTCCTCACTTTATCCAAAACGTAAAGTAAGTTTAAGATGGCACATTAAATGGGAACTTCAATTCATTTCACTAGGCCCAGGTCTGGGGTGGGGATTCTACTTAGATCCCAGGCACAAAACAGGAAAACTCAAGTTATACAGTAACTGGTTTATATTGTACATTTTATTTAGTCCACTGTGATAGTTGTTACACAGGTATAAATTTACCAATAACTTTCAACTCAGCTGGTACTGCAGAAGCATAATCAAAATGTAATCATAACACCATCAGCTAATCAAACAGCTATCCCCTTTCAGCATTCAGAGCCCAAAATTGAAAGGTGGTGGAGTGTGGACGCCTGTGGTTTTATGTGGTCGGGTAGAAGTGAACATCCCACGCAGCGGGAAGGGTGTCATCAACTGGCGTCGGTATGGAGCTGGTGCCATCTTGGTCCTCCTCTGCCTACCATACAGGGCACCTGTCCAGAGGTGCTATACTGCTGGAAAAATGCAGGAAGAAACCCCCCAGGGGGACTGATGACCACCAGCGCTACTACCGCATCAGAAAGAACAGGCCAAAAATGCACAACAGGCTAATGAAGGTGCCTGCATGAAGCAGCAATTGAGCTAGGAGGAACAAAAACAAAACGTGAACACAAAGAAACCCAAAACAACTGAGAATGAAGGGAAGAGAGGGGCTTTTGGATCTCTTTCTGGTTTGTGTTTCCTGTGGAGGGTGGAGCTAGTCGTTTCTCAAGTAGCTGTCCTGGAAGATGATTTGGGAAATTAAATTTAAAACATTTCTCATTAGCTCTATGTTTAGATTAAATTTATTGGCATGGTCAGGAATAATACTTTTTTTGAAAATAATTTTCCTTTCTTGCATTAGGTTAATATGAAATACTACGTGTATAAATGATGTGGTCTTTTACCCAACCAGCAAAGCTGTGGTGTTTGTTGTACAACGAGTCATCTCTTAGGCCCCTTTTATACATAAGGACCATTTTAATTTATTCGTTGATGGATTTTGAAGAAAAATGGAAATCTTTGCATCTCTATGGAAAAACAGATGTAAAGGAATGATCATCCATTTTCATCTGCATCTGTCAACATTCATTATTTTTTAAATGAATCAAGGTCCTATTTTTGTTCCATTAAAAAAAAAAAATGGAACGGAAGAAAAACGCATGTAAACTGATGAAAAAATGGATGTAAACTTCATCCGTTATTTCTTTGAAAAAAAAAAAAAAAAAACGTGACTAACCTATGAAACTAGGGGGCCTTGGAGACAGCTGTGTCACAAAGAAAGCTACTTTTCTTGAACTGTCTCTTTAGCTAACAGTGCTCTGGAAATCCTTTGTCATGTCAAATGTTTACATGTAAAAATATATATATTATATATATATATATATATATATATATATATATATATATATATATAAAAAACAGAAACAAAGCATCAATTTAAAAACATACCTTATTTAAAAATAAAAACAATGAATTATTGTTTCCATTTAAACATGCATGGCTTTCTTACCATACGTCAACGTATAGACAGGTTTCCCCGTCACATCCAGAGCTGTGAGACAGGAACATTTAGCTTGCGTTGTACCCCACCGTTGCAAAGCAGCTTCAATGGATGGAGGCCAACTACACACTACACCGAGAGGCTCTCCCTTCACTGGAGTCATCTGGCGACCCTCTGGTTTTGGTTGGTTGGGGTCTGGCCTGGGAACTGTTGAAAAGATACATTCAAAGATGAATACATTTCAGCATTCTATGCATGCCACAAAACAAAATACTATATTCAGGAATTTTGTATCAGAAATTTAAGTTACCTTCAACAATCTCTTCAAAATCATCCACAAAAAACTCCTTTAATGGTGGTCTTTTTGGTCGCTTTAATGTGTTAAGTAACTGCTGGATTTTTGTAGACACACGACTGCTGACAGCAACACCTGCAATAGCAAAAGAGTAGTGATGTTAAATCTGTTTAAATACTCTGGTTTTACAGTTGAGTGCAATGTTGGATGCAAGACCAGATATATATGAAAAATTTGCAACGTGGTGAGATTGCTGGATCTCATTTATACAAGTGTCCAAATGCCTGTGTTGCTCAGAGCAAACAACCATTTTATTTATATTTCCTCACACTGCACTAAATAACACAAAAAGCTACTTAACCACTTGACCACTGGGCACTTAAACCCCCTTCCTAACCAGACCAATTTTCAGCTTTCGGTGCTCTCACAATTTGAATATGACAATTCTGTCATATTAGCAGGTTATTTCTCACACACAGCATATGCATACCACAAATTACACCCCAAAACACATTCTGCTATTCCTCCCGAGTATTGCGATACCCCATGTGTGGGACTTTTACACAGCGTAGCCACATACAGAGGCCCAACATGCAGGGAACACCATCAGGCTTTCTGGAACACCCAGACCAATTCTGACATTTCTCTCCTACATGGAAAAATCATCATTTATTTGCTAGAAAATTACATAGAACCCCAAAACATTATATATGCTTTTTTAGCAAAGACCCTAGAAAATACAATGGCGGCCGTTACAACTTTTTATCTCGTACGGTATTTTCGCAGAAATTTATTGAACGCGTGTTTTTTAAAAAACAGTTTTGTGCTTAAAACAAAACAAAACAGTAAAGTTAGCCCAATTTTTTTTCATAATGTGAAAGATGAAGTTACGCCGAGTAAATAGATACCCAACATGTCACACTTCAAAATTGCGCACACTCGTGGAATGGCGCCAAACTTCGCTACTTAAAAATCCCCATAGGCGGTATTGCAGAGTATCGCGCAGGGTATTGCAAAGTATCATGCAGGGTATTGGGGTATTGCCGAGTACTGGGGATTGCCGAGTACTGGGGGATTGCCGAGTACTGGGGGATTGCCGGGTACTGGGGGATTGCCGGGTACTGGGGGATTGCCGGGTACTGGGGGATTGCCGGGTACTGGGGGATTGCCGGGTACTGGGGGATTGCCGGGTACTGGGGGATTGCCGGGTACTGGGGGATTGCCGGGTACTGGGGGATTGCCGGGTACTGGGGGATTGCCGGTGTGTTGTCATTTTCTGCTCCCCGTCTCAGAATGCTCCGGAAGTGCTGGGCGGCCAACTGCGCATGCGCGATGCGTTCCAAACGCATCTGCGATGCGTTCCAAAGCATTTACGACAGTGCACACCAGCGAAGCCGCCGTTCGGTATCCAGGCTCTTTCCTTATCATCCCCGTGGATTGGAGGATGTTAAAAAAAGAGCCAGGAGGCCGAGCGAGCGTAGCGAGCCGTCCGAGCGAAGCGAGGACGTGAGGCCAACTGGCCACTTTCCCCTAAGTCCACGTCGCTCTGAATGATGGCTTCGCTGGTGTGCAGTGTCGTAAAGCCATTGGAACGCATCGCATATGTGTTTGGAACGCATCGCGCATGCGCAGTTGGCCGCCCAGCACTTCCGGAGCATTCTGAGACGGGGGAGCCGAATATGACACGTCACCGGGTACTGGGGGATTGCAGAGCTGGGATGGATTGAGGGATGGCTGGATCTGTGACTGCATTTGTCACAGATCCAGCCACAGCTCAGCTGCTGACACCCCGCTCCCCCCCCTCTCCTCGCACACTGTACAGAGAGGAGAGGGAGGAACCGGCGTCATCAAATGACGCCGGTTTGTTTACAAGTGATCGCGCCGTCATTCGACGGCGCGATCACGTGGTAAACGGCCGTGATCAGCGGCAATTTACCGTGATCCGTGATGCGCCGGGTCTTCTAGACCCGGCGAGCACGGACACTTTCGCGAGCGCGTCCCAGGGGACGCGCAATCGCGAAAGTGAAGGACAACGTCCCAGGGACGTCGTCCCAAGATAACCCCGCCGCGCCGTAGCAGTAAAATGCTTATGGCGCGGTGGGAAAGAGGTTAAAAGTGGTTGTAAACCCTCACATATACCCAGTGAGATGACTGACCTAAGGTGATACACAGAGATGAGAAAATCCTCCCACATACGGTGTACCAATTTGTCTGCGGTATTCTCTCTACAGATATGAGGCTGTCAATCACAGGCTGTATACTGGAAGCCCCTTTTTTTCTTAATGTCAGGTAAACATGCAACAAGCGAGTCATATTGATAGCAGAGGAACAAGGCAGCAGACACAAATGACACTTCATGCTCTTAATTGACACAAGTACCCACTATAGAGGGATATGCGGTGTTCAGAATAAAATGTCTGATGTTTACAACCACTTTAAGAAGCTGATGGTTCTTTAAAATTTCCTGAATTGCCTCACAGACCAAGTGGCTAATGCAGCAGTTCCAAGACACACTTCTGTCTTCTGTACCACTACCATATTCTGTTACATTGTCCCTTAAAGTGGATGTAAACCCTCCATACATCCAGTGAAGTGAACAGCCTCAGATGATACACAGAGATCAACCAAATCTCCATACATAGGCTTTACATGTATATCTGCTGTCTTCAAATTTATACACCGTTTAGAAAGTTCAGATTTTGTTAGATTTTTGGGCATACAGCCAAGATAGCTAAAATTGCCGATTGGAGGAAAGGCACACACCCACGCTCCCCATAGGCAGAAACTCTCAGAGCTGTTTTGTAATAAGAGCTGCTCTCTGCTAATCTATTTTAGCAACCTCCTTTGACAAAAGATTCTGGCTGCTTTTGTCTAAAAAGTCAAAAAATATGTCAGACGTTCTCAGGCCGATAACAGAGGAACCGTTCAGAAGAGAGCTTTAGGACTTAGCTCATTGAAAAGAGATAAAACACTGCAGATATATGTGCCCAGCTCAAATTTCATAAATCGGGTTTGCATCCACTTTAAGGTCATCTTACACAGTAAAATACATCTGCACAATAATATAGACTATGTGATCGTTTGCCAGTGAATGGTGTGCTATTATTTTGGAAGACTACCTCTAGGGATATGGCATGTAGGAATTTTTCTACTTGTCCTTTATTCATCTTCACTGGCATGAGTACAAAATACTCAAATTTCATTGCTGCTAAATATGCACAAAAGAGTGGATGTGGATATGCAAGGAAAAAAGCATTGTCAGAGGTTTTGCTAGTAAAAGACAAAGGATTGTGCAAGGCTATAACTGTTCCAGGCAAATAAAGGACTCGCCAAACATCTGATCACTTCAGATAAAAAGAGACTTGACCAAGGCCCGACCATTCCAAGTAAAGGAAGATTGTTCCCATTTCTGATTAATCCAGGTAAAATGAGAATTATCCAAGGGTCTAATTGTTTCTAGTGAAAAGAGGATTGTCCAAGGGTCTAAATGTTCCCAGTGAAAGGAGAATTGTCAAAGAGTCTGGATTGTTCCAGGTGAAAGGAGAATTGTCAAATAGTCTGATCACTCCAGGTAAAGAGGTTGTCCAAGAGTCCAATTGTTTATGTCGATTTCAGTAAAAAATTTCTGCGTTAGGGCGCAACTTTATGAATAAAGTCTTCTAATCAGCTGTCCTGAAATGTACCTGCTACATTATGACATTTTTATATTAAAAATAAAGCATCTTCTAGATCAATTTCACTTATCCATACACTAAAGTTACTATGGCACTGATATGACCAGATTCTTAATACTTAAATACTGACACTGCAGCAGTCAATGGAACGCTGGCTTCGTCTAGCACACTCTCGAAATGCTTCTGATGGACTTATATTGTACTCTAGCTAGGCTTTCAACAAGGTAAGACTAGACGCAGTTAAGATTTACTTGATGGTAAGGTTTTTTTTTCCCATTTAGCACCCCTACTTATGGTTTGGGATACATGTAGAGTTACCACCTCATCCCTTTAAACTCGGACACATGTGAATTACACAGGTTCTGAGGCCAATTTAATACAGAGAAGGACCCTTGTGAGATAATTACCACCTTAATCAGCCACAGAACCTGTGTTATTAATATGTGTTCGGTTTTAAAAAGGATGAGGTGGCAACCCTAGATACATTCCCCAATATTATTTCATAGTCTCTACTATAATTGGTGCTCTCTTGGCAGATTCCTTTCATCTGATGCTAGTATGTTCAAGGCTGAACTCTGAACAGAGTATAGTGTCCAAAGCAGAAGACCTCTTACCATCTGCAGTGTCCATCAGGCTAGACCTTCGCCCTGCTTTGTGCATCCCTTTTACCGGCCCAGCGGGAGGCAGATCAATATTTGCTGGGCGTACAGAGGACAAAGATGAGGAAGAAGAGGAGGATGTAGTTGTGTTTGTGGTATTTGTGGTGCTTGTGACATCAGGAGGAGCCAGGGCGCTTTCTGAAAACAAATTATAAAACCACAAATCAATATATATACTCTAGCTAAAAGGGAAAAAAACATAAACCCCCAGGATATTTTGGGTGGAGTTTTCTGCACAACAAACAAACAAAAAAGGACTAAGATGTTAAAAATAGTATATATGAGAAGTCAAGTGTTTTTTTCATTGCCATGTATCTGTTTTTAAAAGCAATTGTAATATGACTACAATATACAATACACAGTAATCATGTTTGATTTGTTACTCCACTTCCTAGAAAAATAAACACTGATAAATTCCAGAACATGTTGCATCTTTTGACTGACTGTTAGTTTACCGTAAATAGTCACTGAAATACGAGGCATAATAAAATAAACCAAAAAGCAAGCACATAAAATCCAGTTAAGCTCATATTCCGTATTGAAATCCAAGTATCCCAGTGCCTGGAAACCTGATATATGAGTGTAGGACCTTATTTGAACAACACATTATGAAGGATACGTGGTTTCTATGAATTCAATACAACATAGACCTCTGCCTCCGGTTTACGTTCTCATTTATTCTATTGAGCTGCGTTATATTCATTGTCGACAGCACCCCGTTGCACCTTAAGCATACATATGCATGGCAACACTCATGTCCTGTGCATTGCACTGCAGAAAAAATACAGCCCTCCTCATTTTCATATGAATTGTGATGCATTTCAGACTATTTATCGGCTGTTTAATGCAATGCTACACATAGTGCTGTGGTGAGCCACATGAGGGCAATTTTTCCATATAATATGCCCATCTTTACCAGTCCATAAATCTTACCCCAGTCTGTGTTCCCAAATATAGAGCCTCTATCGCCCTGTCTTCTGCTCAGGGAGGCCTTCCTCACTAAAATAATGTTTTCTAAGAAAAGTAGGGATTCCCGGCCCCAATGTCATCATAGGTGTGCACCCCAAAGCTCAAACACATGAGTGTATATATATTTATATAGCAGTAGGAAGATGGACAGTGTCAGTAGAGGAGTGGATGATTTCAGTAGGGCAGAGGTTGGTGTCAGTTAAATTTTTTTGATTATTTATTACTACTTTTTTACAATTTTATTATTTTTTACAAACTTTTTTTTTTACAATAAAACATTTTTGTATCTTTTTTGGGGGGGAATGCCCCTTGGGGGACTTTGGTGAAATATCAGGGATCTTGCTGATGTAGAACCCTTGATGTCTCACTTTGAGACAGAAAAGGGGACTAAAGGACAGAGATTCCCCTGTCCCTTTCTCTACAGCCAAGCAGCAGGGGGAATCTGCCCAGCACAGGGTGATTAGGGTGTGCCCAGGCACACCTAGCACACCCTGTGCGCACACCTATGGATATCATGAATGGCAGGATGTGGAATCCTGAAATGATACATCCAGTACAGAATCCCTCTTTGACTGAGGATCAAAAAAAAGAATACGAGAGCATTGGCTGGGGGGTTATCTGCTTATTAACAGTACCTGAAGCTTCACTGATACAGGGGTATGGTTTCTTATTTAAGCACAACATGGAAATTTAGCACAATAACACTGAAATGGTCAGAGAGAACATGCTAAACTACCTACGGCCCCATGTTACTTGTGATCCAGTAAGAAAATCGCTTTGCAGGACTTTGGTTGCTGAGTGAGGGAGAAGTTGTTCCTTTGCTGATGAGAGACATTCTGTACCATTCCGTCAGCAAAGAAGCAATGCCTCGCTCAACTGGTCAGCTACCTGTGGAACGTGTGAGCATTTTTACTGCACTTTTTAGAAACCCTGTCACCAGCGAACTGCCAATGTGTACAGACAGCATAATATAATGCTTCAGCAATATTCAGAACCAGCAGACTAGCAAAGTTTTAAATATAGTTAAACTGGAAATCTCCCATACATTTGACCATTTAAAGTGATAATAAACCACCCACTTTTTAAGCACTTTCAGCAGCTGATCTAATCGTTTACCGAGTATGCAAATTCTTTATCCATGAATTTTGCCTATTTTGCAGCAGTTCTATGTTGAAGCTGGTGCCATGACCACTGCTCCAGGTTTCTTGTTTCAGGGTGACTCCTATCTTGAAGCATGCTATAGAGTCACCCTGGCATACAAGGATAGATTTGCATCTCTCTACACTGTGTGAATCAATAGAAACACACAGCTCCATAGTGTAGGAAGGCAAGGTACTACCCTGGCTTCTCCCTTCCCCTTGCCAACAGACTGATTGAGGCGGCACTGTCCACTGTTAACACTGTGAAGACTTGAAGTTCAGGGAAACGGCACTGACAGAGCAGGAGTCAGCAGCTTTGAAATTTGTAAACTGCAAGTGCTGGGGTAGGAATTTTAACAAATAGTGTAATAAGGAATATTTATTTTACTGCGTTCAATATGGTAAGCTAAACAAACGCTGAGGGTTTAATACTACTTTAAATACCTTGAACAATGAAAACAAAAACAAAGGAGTTCTCTTTTTAGAAATATATAAAAAAAGTGGTTACATAATGTTACTTGCATATACTCTTCATTGCAAGAAAAAAAAAACACGTACTACAGGCTATGCTTTCATGACACTACTCAGAGAGCTTACTCAGCTTTCCAATAAGACAGCCAAGCAGTTGCTGCTTACCGACGGACTGTCTCTAACTGGCACTCCATAAAAAGCCATATACCTTAAATACGGGGAGATGTGTCACTATTCTGACTCACACCGCTTTGTGAGCTTTTTAAATAGAGCTCAACAACTGGGGATGAAATGATAGCATAAAAGTAAAGATCTACAGAACAACTGCAGCCAATAGACTACAGGGCTACACTTGTTCACTGAACGTGTTAAATATATATATATAAAATTATATACATTATTATTTAATTCTTAACCAACTAAAGAGACAGTGTTAAGTCCTTAAACCAAAAATCTACTGCAGGGGTTTTAAACTCAATTTTACTGCAGGCCACATGAGCATTATAGTTTATCTCAAAGGGCCGGTCATATCTGTAAAACTATGCATCTACTATTTATTAAAATAATTTCCTCTGTATTTGATTATTACTGGGTGCTGGGTACAGAATGCAGGGCTTTAGGGTGTGCTATGTACAGCGTGCAGGTCTTAGGGGGTTCACTACATACAGCCTGCATGGATCAGGGATGTATACAGTGCAGGCGTGCACGGTTGTACAGAGTGCAGAGATCAGGGATGTGAAATGCTATCATGCCCTGTAACATGAATATATATAAATAATATGTTCTGTTTTATCTTGCATATTATTAGATGAAGAAATGAAATGAAATAGATGGATGTGGCGCCCTGACGACGCTGTTTTTTGCAAAACATGTTAGCGACTAGCACCACCCCTATCTAATCAATTTTGTCATCACACTCTATTAGGGCAAACAATGGATTTTATTATTTATTGATTTTATGTATTTAAATAAAATTTGTTATTTTTGTATTTAAAAAAAATTGTTATTTCTTGCTCACCTACTATAGACACAAGGCTCCAAAGTCCTAATTATTCTGAAGTGGCTAATACCCACTCAGTTTGTCCTTTCAATTTTCTTTAAACACAGGAGGCATCTGTATTTACAAGTGAGGCCTCGTACACACGAGGCAATCTATTTGTTCAAATCGGTCGCACCGACCGATTTGAACAAATCTGTCTGATAGGATTTTGGTTTGCTCGCGTGTACACACGAGCAAACCAAAATCCCCGCCAGCAGACGGCGCGCTGACGTGTCGGTGACGTTGACGCCGCCACGTCACCGCACCAGGAAGTAAAACACTTCCGCGCATGCGCCGAATCCATTCGGCGGCGGTGCGGGACGACATGTCTGCTGGTAAGTGTCCCACCCGATAGATTTCAAAGCATGCTTTGAAATCTGTCGGTTGGCCAAATCCGTCGGCTCGGCCGTACACACGATCGAATCTGTCTGCTGGGACGGTCTACCAGACCGTTTCCAGCAGACAGATTTGATCGTGTGTACGAGGCCTGACAGCATGGAGCGGAGGGTACGGGATGAAAAAAAGTGTGGGGTGCGAGGGCCACATGACATGACCTGGCGGGCCTTGTGTTTGACCAATGTGATCTAGAGAAAATGTGCAAAAACAGCAAACATCCCCCCCAAAAAAAGGAAAAAACAACCCCTGACACATATATGCACTATATATGTCAACCGTGAATAAAGGCATAATTACTTTTAGCTTATAAACCTTCCTCTGCATATTAGAACAAGAGTCAGAGTCACCATTTAATTCATATACATTTAAGAGCATATTTCTGTATTTCCCAAAGTGCTGATCTATTAATGAAGCACAATATTGCACATAAATGTATAATGAGGGTTTACACAACGTGCATTATGAAGTCCTGCAGACATAAGCACATAACATATTCCCAGTAACTGTAAATCCAGGGAGACCAAATAGTAAAGGGAATGGAGTGTTGTATCAGATACCCATATCCAAGCAGGGGTTACTCACACTAGAGGGTTTTTCAAACAAAACCTCTGATTAGAAATCATCCACAATCAGAATAACACTGGGATCATGGAACTGGTGGGAAAAAACAAGGCAGTAATATCAAGCATTCTTAGGCAAAGCACACAATACCACTGAGTTATGATACATACCAATGTGCATATTGGATAGCATATCAGCAAGAGAACTACTGGTACTCTTCACATCTCCATGTGACAAGGTAGATGAGGCGGAGGATGAGGTTGATGATCCCTGCACAGACTTGTTAATCCAGGATTCTGTGTTTTGTAAACTTTGAGCAAGCACTGCAGAGAGAGCAGCCTGGCGTCTCAGCGAACCTTCATCCTCGGAGGCCGATGAAGTGTCTATGAGATAAGAGTAACTAGAGTAAGCATTTCCATATTGGAAAAAAAAATATCTTATATGACATAAGAAAAATTCCAGGGAAACTTAAAAGAACATTTTGGGTTAATTTACTTAAAGCAGAGTTCCACCAATTTTCTGCACTCTCTCGCAATGGTATCCCCTTAGCTCATCATTTTCCCAATGCAATTGTATTTATTTTTCTGCTGCTTTGAGCAGCATTCCCCAAGCACCCTTCAGCTTCTGAGTGGAAATGTTATACACAGATCCTAATGGGAGTGCTAAAGGTCACTGTAAACAAGCTGCTGGCAGGCTTTAAACAAGCTTCAAGTAGCGCTGAGGCCTGCTAGCAGCTTATTTAAGGCCTTATTCACACCTATGCAGTTTGCATATTGCAGGAGCATTTTGCGTTTTTTCAATACATGCTTTTCATCCACGCAAGTCTATGGAACTAAAAACCAGAAAAAAGTCCCTGGCCTTTTCCATAAAATGCAGAGATGTGAACTACGTACCATAGGAAACCATGTTAAATGGACTGTAGTGTGTTTCTGCAAAACTGGAAGCACAAAAAAATGCAGGTGTGAACCAGGCTTTAAGCAGCAACCAGCAGTCCCATTAGGATCTGTGTTCAACATTAGCTCCATGTACACTAGCATTTTAAGCTTAAAAAAAAACACACTGGTAATAGCTTTTTTGCAGCAGTGTTTTGGAGAGTTTAGGTGCATGAGCATTTATTTATGTTTTTGTAGTTCCTTTAAAACAATTAGTAGCTTTTATCAGCTTTCAAGTGTGTACACAAACAGTCTGCTAAGGAAGCTAAACATTACAACACGACATGACATACAAGGGGCTTCTAGAAGCAGATGTTCACTTTTTTTATATAAACTGGAAAATAATGTGACTGCTCCGTCTATAGCTAACAGTCTAGGATAATCATATGTATTGCAGATGTCAATAGACAGGCTTTTAACTTACCCAACCTGCTTTATTTTAAGAATTGATTTAAACTTGAACAGAGACCTAGACTAATATCAGTGCCAAAAGACAAATTAAAAAATATTGTAGTCTGTGGCTTAAATGAAAAAAAAAAAAAAGATGTTTTAGCCGAGTATTTAAAAAAAAATGTTTGCTCAACAAACCATAGCACGTTCATACTAAATCATGAACATTTTGTTTCAGTATAAAGCAGCTATGTTTGGAATAAAAACAGCTACATTCATAGAAAATATGTGGACTGAAACCTCCCAAGTCTAGTTCAAAATTGCTTTCAACATTCCCTAGGGTACATAAAGCAAGACGTTCCCTTATAAACCATGCCACCATGATCGTTCTAATGTTAGAGAAGTATAAAAAAGTAATCAGCAGTCCCAAACCTTCAAAAGCCTTCACTGCGTATACTATGTTTACATTAAAATTACATCAAAAGCTATTTTTTTTATTTAAATAGAGTAATTCTTGACAGTTTTTATTTTGCCATCATTGTCCTATTGGGAAGATTTACCCTCCCTATCCAGTTCTATGAACATAGCTAAGTAACAGGAAATTCTTTCAGAGCCATCAGGACAAATGGTCCCATTTGAGAATTTCACCTCTCTTCCCTCCGGGGACAAATTTTGGATGTCGCATCACTTTCAGTCCTGGAGACAGAGGCGTCGTTAGGGGTGGGCTAAGGAGGCTGGAGCCCCGAATGTGCTACCGAAAAGCCCCGAGTCTCGGGCTTACAATGTTTAATTGCCAGCCCCGAGTCTATGCCGCCGAGCAGGGACCAGTCCCTGATCTCGCCCGCAGCGCCATGTTTGTCCAGTCCGGCGCACTGTGATTGGGTGTATGGGGGTCATGTGCGGCGTGGGGCTGGCCTGTCTGCGATTGTCTAGAAGTCCCGCCTCCCCACATGGCCGCTATACGTCCAATCACAGGGCGACAGGAAATATGAAATATGTTGGCGGGAGACCTTCCCCTCCTTCGCTTGTTCCCCTGCGGCGGTGTCCCTGCGGCGGTGTCCCTCTATGGCGGTGTGTGTCCCTGCCGAGGTGTCCCTCTATGGCGGTGTGTGTCCCTGCGGCCGGTGTGTCCCCCTGCACTGTGTCCTCTGCCCCTGCACTGTGTCCCCCTGCGGCGATGTCCACCTGCGGCGGTGTGTCCACCTGCGGCGGTGTCCCTCCCTGCGGCCGGTGTGTCCAGATGCAGAGCCTGGAGGTGCAGCGTCTTGCACCATGGAGCGGGCTGCGGGTGGATGGCGCTGGCGCTGGCGGGGAGTTGGGACAGAAACAAGCACGAGGTAAGGAGGACTATTTTTTTTTGCACCGAGCTGTGGGGAGGGGGGTGTGAGCATCACTGTGTGGGGGCAGGTAGTGTCAGTCTGTCTGTACTGTGTGGGGGCATCAGTGTCTGTGTGGGGGGCATCAGTGTCTCTGTGTCGGGGTGTATCAGTGGGGGGCATCAGGTCTCTGTGTGGGGGGGATCAGTGTCTGTGTGTGGGGGGGGGGTCAGTGTCTCTGTGTGGGGGGCATCAGTGTCTCTGTGTGGGGGGTCATCTGTGTCTCTGTGTGGGGGGATCAGTGTCTCTGTGTGGGGGGCATCAGTGTCTCTGTGTCCTCTGTGGGGGGGCATCAGTGTCTCTGTGTGGGGGGGTCATCAGTGTCTCTCTGTGTGGGGGGTCATCAGTGTCTCTGTGTGGGGGGTCATCAGTGTCTCTGTGTGGGGGGGTCAGTGTCTGTGTGGGGGGTCTGTGTGTGTGGGGGGCATCAGTGTCTCTGTGTGGGGGGTCAGTGTCAGTGTCTCTGTGTGGGGGGTCATCAGTGTCTGTGTGGGGGGGGTCAGGGTCAGTGTCTCTGTGTGGGGGGGTCAGTGTCAGTGTCTCTGTGTGGGGTCAGGTCTCAGGGTCAGTGTCTCTGTGTGGGGTGGGTCAGTCAGTGTGTCTGTGTGGGGGGGGTCATCAGTGTCTCTGTGTGGGGGGGTCAGTCAGTGTCTGTCTGTGTGGGGGGGAGTCAGTGTTCAGTGTCTGTGTGGGGTGGGGTCAGTGTCTCTGTGTGGGGGGCATCAGTGTCTCTGTGTGGGGGGCATCAGTGTCTCTGTGTGGGGGGGATCAGTGTCTCTGTGTGGGGGGGGGTCAGTGTCTCTGTGTGGGGGGGTCAGTGTCTCTGTGTGGGGGGGTCAGTGTCTCGTGGGGGGGGGGGGGGGTCCTGTGGGGGGGGTCAGTGTCTGTGTGGGGGGGTCAGTGTCTGTGTGGGGGGGGTCAGTGTCTTGTGTGGGGAGGTCTGTGGGGGGGGGTCAGTGTCTCTGTGGGGGGGTCAGTGTCTCTGTGTGGGGGGTCAGTGTCTGTGTGGGGGGGTCAGTGTCTGTGTGGGGGGGGTCAGTGTCTGTGTGGGGGGTCAGTGTCTGTGTGGGGGGGTCAGTGTCTGTGTGGGGGGGGGGTCAGTGTCTGTGTGGGGGGGTCAGGGGGTGTGGTGGGGGGGTCAGTGTCTGTGTGGGGGGGGGGGGGTCTGTGTGGGGGGGGGTCAGTGTCTGTGTGGGGGGGGTCAGTGTCTGTGTGGGGGGGGGTGTGGGGGGGTCTTCTGTTTGTGGTCTGTGTGGGGGGGGTCTGTCTGTGTGGGGGGTCAGTGTCTGTGTGGGGGGGGGTCAGTGTCTGTGTGGGGGGGGGGGTGTGTGTGTGGGGGGGTCAGTGTCTGTGTGGGGGGGTCAGTGTCTGTGTGGGGGGGTCAGTGTGTGTGTGGGGGGGGGGGGGTGTGGGGGGGTCAGTGTCTGTGTGGGGGGTGTGTGGGGGGGGTCATGTCTGTGTGGGGGGTCAA